>WNWK01001184.1:2500-97500 GCA_009830355.1 Cherax destructor | reverse complement strand
CAATAAAGGCGACAGAAACTTGAACAGGAAAAAAGAGACCCATAGAACGCACGCTGAAACTGATTGTCTGATAGTCACGTTTTCATTCCATTGTCAGGGTAACACTTTTTATCAGTTGATGAAAAGTTGCACTGCCTTGTTTCATGCAGCTGTTGAAAACACGTTCATGTCATCGCTGTCTTCCTATTTCATGTTTCTTTCTGAATTTCGAGAACGTAAATATTTTGTTGACATGTCATATCGAAAATTATCGAGTTCTTTTTTTGAGCTGATTGGAATATCGATTTTTTTTTTTTTGCGATTAATGTATATTGGAATGTCAAACATTATAAATAACGTGTTAGGATGTTTGGAACTTTATTATGATCAACGCTTTTTTTTTTTTAACACAGGGTTTAACAACGTTAGGTTAAGGATTCCTAACTTTATTTACAAGCTAAGGGCTGTTGTAAAAGTCTTGTTATTGTTATGAGACATACAAGTTGGAAACAGGATGAAACTGGAGTCATCTGTGTGCCAGCAGTTTCATTTGATCAACTGTCTTTATTTCATTAATATCATTATACAGTACAAACATATTACAGACATGAGTCATCCTGGGAATAAATTATCTCAGGTGTAGCGATGATCTGGAGAAGAGATATCAGAGCACAGGTGCTGCTTGCTGCCCGGCTTGTTCTGTCGTCCATCCCTTATGATCGTGTGTCCACAGCTCGACGCAGCACTCCACAATCACCAGTGTCGTCAACTCTCTTCAGAATTCGACCAACAGTTGACTTTGCTAGGCTCAAATTTTCAGCGACCTGTCTGATACAGAAATCAGCAAAGTTTTCTAAGAGCTACAATACTTGCACGTCTCCTAAGTGCAACATCCATCATAAATTTAAGCAGTAATCATGAACTGAGGGGAAGAATTTGGCGAAACCACATTCATTCAAGGAGCAGACTTGCAGGAATAGCCTTACAGAACAACAGTTGCTGTAGCACTGACGAGAGTCTCAGAAAACACCACAGCTGGATGGTTGCCAGAAGTCGGTAGCAAACTCTTCTGAAAAGAAAAGAACCCAGACTACATTAAGTAAGCAGGAGACTAAAACAATCACACAATTTACTCCTGTCCCAACTAATTTGCACATTACTACAAAATTGAAGGAGTTCGTTCCATTAATTTTCGACTCACATGCGGCCTCGTCACCAGACTCCTTTCCAGACAATCGTTTACCATCTGCCCTGTTGAGTCCTTTAATTATTTCTTCCCTGGATCATCACTCACCCAGTGTTACATGGAATAGTTCCTTTATTCTTTCTCCATAAGTCATTAATTTTAGCTTCATGAGTAGTATTGTAGGAACTCTCTGGACTTTCTTCAATTTCTGAACATAATTTCAAACATGGGATTCTTGCTGGTGCTGCATATTTTATGGAAGGAAGAGGAAAGAGAGGGTTGATGAGGGTAAATCGCATATGTCTTTCAAAACGTTTTTATTTTAATAATCAAAAGATTGCTTGTTAAGGTCATCGAGTGTGATTCCTAAGATGGGGTGCGTATGTACTGTGAGATTATCTGGCTGACATGTACCTCTAGTGATGTACTGGTTCCTATGTAATTTTCTGAACTTTGCACTTGGTCTTCTCTCTTTCTTTTTCCTGATCTCCATAACTATAACTATGCACTTTCTGAGTTGAAGTACAATAACCACATATCTCGCTACTCCTGCGGTCTATTTTGGTCCTCATACAGTTTTTTCTTCTCTTCTCTGGCTCTTATTCTCCTCGTTATTTTTGTGATCATCTGAATGCGAAGAGTGAAACTTGGTTCATGTGTGTGACTGGGTGTGGTAAGTGGTAAGTGATTCATGTGTGTGTGAGAGAGAGAGAAAGATTTTACTTATCTTTGCGTGGAAGGGAGTAATGCAGTAGAGAGTGGGGAGCCTGTATTGTCCCGAGTGCACGACTGAATCTGAAAATGTTGCATTGTTCCTTGCTAGTGACTGGGTCTGAGAAGGTTGCATTGTTCCTTGCTAGTGACTGGGTCTGAGAAGGTTGCATTGATGCTTGCTAGTGACTGGGTCTGAGAAGGTTGCATTGATGCTTGCTAGTGACTGGGTGTGGGGAAGGTTGCATTGATGCTTGCTAGTGACTGGGTGTGGGGAAGGTTGCATTGATGCTTGCTAGTGACTGGGTGTGGAGAAGGTTGCATTGATGCTTGCTAGTGACTGGGTGTGGGGAAGGTTGCATTGATGCTTGCTAGTGACTGGGTGTGGGGAAGGTTGCATTGCTCCTTGCTAGTGACTAGCTCTGAGGTTGCATTGCTCCTTGCTAGTGACTGGGTGTGGGGAAGGTGCATTGTTCCTTACTATTGATTGGGTGTGGGAAAGATGCATTGTTCCTTACTATTGATTGGGTGTGGGAAAGGTGCATTGTTCCTTACTAATGATTGGGTGTGGGGAAAGTGCATTGCTTCTTGCATGTGACTGGGTGTGGGGAAGGCGCATTGTTCCTTGCTTGTGACTGGGTGTGGGGAAGGCGCATTGTTCCTTGTGAGTTACTGGGTTTGTGAGTGTCTGGGTCTGAGAAAGGTGCATTGTTCCTTGTGAGTGACCGCCGGATATGGGAAGGGTGTATTGATTTTTATGAGTGACTGGGTCTGGAAAGGAGGTATTGATCTTTGTGATTAAAGAGAAGCAAATGCAGTTTTTTGTTATCTTTATAAACAACATTTCACCCCCGCAGCTTTCTTTATTAAGTAACAAACTGATAAGCCTTGTAAAAGAGGGTGAGCAGAATTACAGCAGTGAGTAGTGTTGAGTTGAAGAGCAAAAGGGGTGAGAATCAGGTCACATTGATTCTCAAACGAATTAGAAGTTTTCTGATAAAAGGTGGAGCTAATTTGTAGAAATCTTGTTCAGGTTGAGGTTATTGGAGATTCCGATGAGTGGATTGTCAAGAAATCTTTTGTGGATATCGTTAGCAATTAAATTTTCGCCATTCCAATTTATTAATTGTTACAGCTTTGATGTATTATAAAAACTTTGTTGTTGAGATTTTTCTACTGGCATACTGGAAAATATATGATTCATTTGTAGAGGCCTTTTGAATGTCTCACCTAAATTGATTTTCTCAGTTGTTTCGCGGGTTGATGTATATCCCTGTAGTAGTTATGTTGGTGAAGTTGGTGATGTTCATGATGGAAGTAGAGGCAGTGGTGGGAATGCTGAATTTGCTCTTGGAGAAGATCTTGGTGATTAGTTTAACAGCCGTGGTGTTGGCAAGAACTACGTATCTCTTGTCAATGGCTTCGGATCTGGCGAAATTATATTATTGGAACGTCGTCTGCACAGCGATGAAATTTCGAGGATAGTGTTGTTGGTGAAGATTTGTGCGAGGAGAGACGTTTCATCAGGGATTGTGGACAACTTGTCCGTAAAATCATCGACTCGCCCAGATGAAACGACTGAAAACAGATGTGTTCTGCCCAATAATTTAACTGCTAACCGCATTTCCATAGTCTTCTGCAGCAAACTGAACATAAAGATTATATCTTCTTCTACCATAAAGGATATCACCTGTAAAAAATACCATCACTATAGCTATTACAAAATCTACGCAGACGATACAATCAGTTACTTCCACACAAGAACAACCCTAAATACATCATAACACTCAAGAAATCTTAATACATCTGAGTGGCATATTAATCATCAAGGAGAACGACCCCCAGAGAAGAATACTTGAATCTGCGCTCATCAAGATTTCTAACAATTTCAAATTAAACAACAGTTTCTACAATTTAGATACCCTCTTACGAGGATAATTCTCGGTCGTCTGCGAATCTGTGACCTGAGTCGCTTCTTACTAGCTCTTCAACTCGTTACGACTCACTACAATAATTTTGCCCACTTCTCCTTATCAGATTTATTCTTATGATTTGATAAACTCTAGTACAAGGGCGAAATGTTATCAAGTGCACTTATCTCCTTATTGTTGTATCGGTATCTCATACAATTTCTTTTCCCATCTTATTTGAGAAATTAATGGGGGGGAGCGGGGATTCATTTTTGTTAGTTATTGAGTTAGAGAGTATCTTAATTCTTGTAAGTAATTTAGTGTGTGTACGATATATTGACCTTTGTTAATAACTGATTTTTTGAAGGGAGTATTGATAATTGTGAGTGACTGGATCTAGGATAGTGTAATGATCCTTGTGAGTAACTGGATCTAGGATGGTGTATTGATCCTTGTGAGTGATTGGATCTAGGATGGTGTATTGATCCTTGTGGGTGACTGGATCTAGGATGGTGCGTTGATCCTTGTGGGTGACTGGATCTAGGATGTTGCATTGATCCTTGTGACTGGATCTAGGATGGTGTATTGATCCCTGTGAGTGACTGGGTGCGAGGAGGGGTATGGATCCTTGTGAGTGAGTGAGTCTGGAAGGGACTATTGATCCCTGTGGGAAGGTATGCAGCTGGTGAAGGAGCTGGTGACATGTACACAATGCCAGAGGTGAGTCTTGACGAGGTCAGCCGTGGATATCCTGGCGACCTCCAACCTGGGTATAAAGACACATAATGCACATCAAGACTTGATGTCCACTCCTGAGTGAAAAGTTTAAATGCAGGCTGAATCTGTAGTGCAAGACTTTATACCACTGTGTCATCTTGTTTCCACAGTCACCAATACAGTCCGAACACCTCGACACAATGTCCCATGTGTATTGTTGCCACATTCACCATCTTGTTTGAACACAGTACAACGACGTCCCACATTTATTGTTGCTACAGTGGCCACCTTCATCCTCTCTAGATTTCGCAATAAGACGCATCACGTCTATGTTATGTTATGTTTATGTGAGAAATTTTAACAATCCATTTGATTTTCAAAAGGCCAAGAAAGTTGTATCAGGCAGGTCCCTGGCTGAGACAAATTAATCAAACTAAGTTTCATAAAAAACTTGTATTGATTTTAATATGAAAGTTAATTCAGGGATATATAAATTAAATTTATTTATAATTAATATCATTTGTCTGACATGCCACTTATAAATTTCACTTAACATGCGACCTGACAAAATTTTAACATCACTACCACGCTCAGCGTGCTGAGTCAGGTGCAAGGTCATATTTGAGGTGACATCTCAGCCTTATAAGCCTTATGTTATCCAATTATATTTACAGTTCCTTGATATCCTTGATAATGTGAAATATCACGAAAGCGCTTGGAAATTCACTATTTTGCATCTTGTGATAACAATATATATATATATATATATATATATATATATATATATATATATATATATATATATATATATATATATATATATATATATGTCGTGCCGATTAGGTAAAACTTGCGATTTTGGCTTAAATAGCAACGCTCACCTTGCCATATAAGACAAGTGAAAATTTGTGTATGCAATAATTTCGCCAAAATCATTCTGAACATAACGAAAAAATATATTTCATTGTGTTTGTTTATTATTAAATTAATGTTAACGTATCTAAAATATATTTAGTTGGGTTAGGCTAAATTAAATTGCGCTTGTTGTAATAAGGTTAGGTAGGTTTTCAAAGTTTCTCTTGGTACCAAATTATAAATTCTTACATTAACATAAATGAAAAAATATATCTTTAAACGTATAAGAAAATTTTAGAAAGGACTTAATTTTAGATGAGTTCTTGCTAATTGACCAGTTTTACCTAATCGGCACGACATATATATATATATATATATATATATATATATATATATATATATATATATATATATATATATATATATATATATATATATATATATATTATTTAATTTATACAACAGTAAATATAGCTTGTATCAGTAAAATTCACAGCTATCTACATTAGCTATGGTTTCTACTGTGGCCAAGCTTCTTTCAGTGCCAATGAAGATAAGACTTTTGCTGACTTTGCTCTGAATAATATTGTTTTTCTATTATTTATATCTACCTTCTGGATGGAATCTTTCTTCCTTTACTCTTCTTACCCCGAGATGGATGCTACTGGCACACTAAGAAAGCTGTGACATCCTTTAACGCTCGTTTTTCTTCACTTTCCTACTTCCTTTGCACTTAAGTTCAATTCTTTCTTCTCTTCCTTTACCTTTCCATACATTATGTACTTGCATCGGGCTGTCTGTTCATCCATAGTCTCCTTGAACATATTCACTTTTAACTTTTCCCGTAACTGATCGAGGGCATCATGACCAGCGTATTTCCGTCACACTGGGAAGATATGATTATAATGTACAAACATATTTTGAAGCAGACAAAAACTGATAGAAATACAGGAATAAAGAATTAGGGTGACGGCATAGAACTCAAGACACGAAAGGGCCGCAAGGAAGTAGGATTTTTTTTCTTTACTCTAAGAGGAATTAAGTAGTCGAACAATCTGAACAAATTTAAAGAGGTGTGAAAGGATTCATTAGGCCAAGAAAAGTGTATGAATGTTCGTGAGCGTTCCAGGAATTCGACATCGAGACTCGACCTCCATAACGACAAATAGGTAACCAGAACTTGGGGAGTGCACACATATATAAATACATATTATCGCTAAAAATATTTTGTCAGTGTGTCAATACTCAGAGGGGTTATATAATGTTTTCCCATCGTCATGCAACCCTATATTTCATCTTTCACCCCAAGTTGCCCCGTAAAAAAAAGGGGAATTAGGAAGTTATGAGCTGGGGACGTGAAGTGCCAACAACACCCTCGTTCTTATATATCGCAACTATTTTAAAAATATAGCAATCACTGCCTCAAGCTTATCATGCTCCATCCGGTGAACAACAAAACTGAATATCCTGTCAGTGAAAGAACGAAAAAATAAGAAAATTGAGTAGAATTTAGATATTATTTAGCTGAAACTAGAGACATTTTTTCATTAGTAGGACATAATTAGTGAGTGAGGATGAAGTTGCGGCTGTGTTTCCACAAATAATAGGATATATTACACTTTCTCCTGTTTCAACACTATTTATTTACATTCGCCCGGGCACTGGCTTAGTATGTTTGTGTTGCTGAAAGGCAACTTTACTTTCACCTCGAAGAAGCTGAGCTAAATTAGAAAATTTCTCTAACAACATACAGACAACAGACGTTTTTATTATGATATAAGAACTAGATGACATAAATCAGAAATTATTACTTATGTCAAGCAACTGAACTGTAGTTTCCTCTGCCCAGGACGTGACTGAGACTGGTATCGGGAATTTTTCTTCTCTCGAATCCTAGTCTGAGGACAGACTTCAGTGTTGATTGCCTTATCAACCAGGCTGTTGCTGCTAGTTGTCTGCAGGCCTAAATAGCCATCATAACCTGGGTGACCTGGCATGACTAACCAACAAGTGAACCGGAAACTATGTTTATCTATCTTCTAGTAATATATATGATCCCTGCATTACTATATATAGCTAAAAACATTAGTTACTTCATAATCAATGTATTATTAATTCTGTAATATAATTCTGTGATTATTCAACAAAACATCTATAGTTATAATAAAGGAAGTTACCCATGAGGTTAATAACATAAATAACTTTTAAAACCAACGGGACCATAATGAGAAATTCACCTCAAACACTCTACTTCTGTCACTACACTCCTCAACCACTCTACTTCTGTCACTACACTCCTCAACCACTCTACTTCTGTCACTACACTCCTCAACCACTCTACTTCTGTCACTACACTCCTCAACCACTCTACGTCTGTCACTACACTCCTCAACTCTCTAATTCTGTCACTACACTCCTCAACCACTTTACTTCTGTCACTACACTCCTCAACTCTCTACTTCTGTCACTACACTCCTCAACCACTCTACTTCTGTCACTACACTCCTCAACTCTCTATTGTCACTACACTCATCAACCACTCTACTTCTGTCACTACACTCCTCAACTCTCTACTTCTGTCACTACACTCCTCAACCACTCTATTTCTGTCACTACACTCCTCAACCACACTACTTCTGTCACTACACTCCTCACTGTCTGACATAAAAGAAACTCTCTTAAAATTCACCCAAAGCGGTAAGACCACTGAATCGTGCCATCCTCTTCTGACCTACCAAGTAAAAAAAATATTTGCATTGCAATATTTGATTATAAGTGAGTCAATACTATATATTAGTAAATGTATATACAGAATATATATATATAATATATATATATATATATATATATATATATATATATATATATATATATATATATATATTGCTATTATAAAGAATATGCCGAGCATCACTTCAGAGTATGATATAGTATTGCACTCATTCTCGTCTCATTTAAAAAAAAAATTATCGGGATAGGGGGAATTAACTGCCTGTGGTTCGTTGAATTCTCATCTTATTTTTGGGGTGAAATGTAATCTTACCTACTATTTAATCCTCATTTACGACAGATGTTTTAAGGGTAACGTGCATTATCAATTAGTCCCAACAACTGAAATAGTTAATCAGTACTATTATCAGTGTTTCATACTGTCAGTACAAGACTGTCTGCCAAACAAAAACAAAACACAAGTTGACCAACACACATGACTGCTTCAACACACTTGACTGCTTCAACACACTTGACTGCTTCAACACACTTGACTGCTTCAACACACTTGACTGCTTCAACACACTTGACTGCTTCAACACACTTGACTGCTTCAACACACTTGACTGCTGCAACACACTTGACTGCTTCAACACACTTGACTGCTTCAACACACTTGACTGCTTCAACACACTTGACTGCTTCAACACACTTGACTGCTTCAACACACTTGACTGCTCAACACACTTGACTGCTTCAACACACTTGACTGCTTCAACACACTTGACTGCTTCAACACACCACAACATCAACTTCACAATATTTCTCACATCTTCCAAGATAACAACTCGTTTTGTTCTTAAATTAAAAGAACGTTTACAAACTAAAGATTTAAAAACGTTCTGAAAATCCAAACGAATGCTACTTATCTTTCTATGTGTGAACTGTTAGAGCATTTTACGTGTACACACTTAGCTAATGCTACGTGAGCACTCTTTTTGACTGTTGCAAGTGCTTTCTTAGCTACTAGGGTTATGTGTGTGTACTCAAAATTTGATCTCAGTTTTACGGTTCTAAGATATTTAAGATCTTTGTCAGTAATATTTGGAGACTAAAAGTTTTTTCGTTAGCAGGGAGTCCTAGTATCATGCCGCTGATTTCAAACTACATGCATAGTTAGTTCTCCCAGACAAATAGAACGTCACAATTTGAAATACACTAAGGGATGTCAATAGCAACCGAACATTCTGAATATATTGAGATAAGAGTTGATGCTTGAAAGTTTTTGCTATAGTTTCAACATTGTCTGGCAACTGACTTCAAATGCATCTGCAAATTTCACGAAGAAACATCTAGAAGTGAATCTCTAGAAAAATGTCACTTGGGGTGAAACCCGTGTCTAAGAGGCACAGTTTTCCCACGGTTATAGTTCTCTACTGTTAGTGTTAAATGCACAGTGAGGCTGAAAAGCAAAATTCAATATACTATTTCATCTAAAAATGAAGCAATATTCATTATTTTCTTTGTACGTTAGTAATACGCCAGAGCCTTGAAAAATTTGTTCACGTTATATGAGAAGAGAACTTGTTAGCGGTATACTGAATATATGTAACATATTTGTGACCGATTTTGAAGGTTCTTCTGCCCCTCACAGCCTAAAGCCTAAATTTTTAGATTATATTGGCTGGGCGTTCAACCAGGCGGCTGTTGAAGCTAGCGATCTGCAGGCGTGCAGAGCCAACAGAGCCTAATGGATCTGTCACTTGCAAGGTGATAGCAGGTTAACGACTTGGCATAATAGATGTTGATACAGTCTTCTCTATTTGTTCTTATTGCTTCCCTGATTCTCACTAAGTTTAGTTTATTCTTACTCCCTCGTAAATATTTTATGATAGTGTGAAGACTGACTTCCTGACCCTCAAGTATTTTTAATGAATATATTATCAGATGTGTCTCTTTTTCGTTCCAGAAAATATATTCCAAGTTTTCAGACATTCATTGAAGTTTTAATGATTCTTTGATGGAAGTAAACGACCTCTTGAAGTTTTCCAGGTCATGAATCTCTCCTTCCTTGAAAGGTGATGTGAATATACAATAAAATACAAGATGTGAGAGAACAAATTATGTTAATAGTACCAGCATAAGCTTTAACTATCATGACTTGATTTTATGCATAGTAGTCATAAACCTATCCTAGGCTTTTCAAAAAATTATTCAAATTTGTGTTATCTAAATAGCAGGTTATCTGATATTATTGTTTATAAGTCTTTTATACAGATCATCTCCGACTTCCGGCCTTTGCGACTTACGTTCATCCGCACATACGACCGAAGAAAATGCACTATAAATTAGAGAAAAAAATATATGTACGTAAATATAGAAATTACCCTTGGTCATACGTCCGCCAGCGCTAGCGGCTGCGTGCGATAGTGAATGGTATTTTTAACATGATAAAATATAAAAGCGAAACAAAGCTGAAGGGGGTAGGCGAGTTTCAGTGGGAAGAAATAAATGGTATTAAGTCAGGAGTATCTGAGAGAGTTAGAGCTAAGGAAGGGGTAGCAATAATGTTGAAGGATCAGTTATGGAAGGAAAAGAGGGAATATAAATGTGTAAATTCAAGGATTATGTGGATTAAAATAAGGGTCGGATGCGAAAAGTGGGTCATAATAAGCGTGTATGCACATGGAGAAGAGAGGAGTGTAGAGGAGAGAGAGAGATTTTGGGAGATGTTAAGCGAATGTATGTATGATAATGGGAGCCCTTTGATTGAACTTTGTATAGAAAGGGGTTTAGTTATAGGTAATACATATTTTAAGAAAAAGAGGATAAATAGGTATACAAGATATGATGTAGGGCGTAATGACAGTAGTTTGTTGGACTATGTATTGGTAGATAAAAGACTGTTGAGTAGACTTCAGGATGTACATGTTTATAGAGGGGCTACAGATATATCAGATCACTTTTTAGTTATAGCTACAGTGGGAGTAAAAGGTAGATGGGATACAAGGAAAATAGAATCAGTAAGTAAAAGAGAGGTGAAGGTTTATAAACTAAAAGAGGAGGCAGTTAGGGTAAGATATAAACAAATATGGGCTAGTGAGAGTGTAGGCAATGGGGTCGAAAATGTATGGGGTAGATTTAAAAATGTAGTGTTAGAGTGTTCAGCAGAAGTTTGTGGTTACAGGCGAGTGGGTGCGGGAGGAAGAGGAGCGATTGGTGGAATGATGATGTAAAGAGAGTAGTAAGGGAGAAAAAGTTAGCATATGAGAGGTTTTTACAAAGTAGAAGTGATGCAAGGAGGGAAGAGTATATGGAGAGAAAAGAGAGGTTAAAGAGTGGTGAAGCAATGTAAAAGAGAGCAGATGAGAGAGTGGGTGAGATGTTATCAGCAAATTTTGTTGAAAATAAGAAAAAGTTTTGGAATGAGATTAATAAGTTGAGGAAGCCTAGAGAACAAATGGATTTGACAGTTAAAAATAGGAGAGGAGAGTTATTAAATGGAGAGTTAGAGGTATCGGGAAGATGGAGAATATTTTGAGGATTTGTTAAATGTTGATGAAGACAGGGAAGCTGTGATTTCGTGTGTAGGGCAGGGAGGAATAACATCTTGTAGGAGTGTGGAGGAGCCAGTTGTGGGTGTAGGGAAGTTCGTGAGGCAGTGGGTAGAATGAAAGGGGTAAGGCAGCTGGGATTGATGGGATAAAGATAGAAATGTTAAAAGCAGGTGGGGATATAATTTTGGAGTGGTTGGTGCTATTATTTAATAAATGTATGGAAGAGGGTAAGGTACCTAGGGATTGGCAGAGAGCGTGTATTGTTCCTTTGTATAAAGGCAAAGGGGACAAAAGAGAGTGCAAAAATTATAGGGGAATAAGTCTGTTGAGTGTACCTGGTAAAGTGTATGGTAGAGTTATTATTGAAAGAATTAAGAGTAAAACAGAAAGCAGGATAGCAGATGAACAAGGGGGCTTTAGGAAAGGTAGGGGTGTGTAGACCAAGTGTTTACAGTGAAACATATAGGTGAACAGTATTTGGATAAGGGTAAAGATGTTTTGTGGCATTTATGGATTTGGAAAAGGCGTATGATAGGGTAGATAGGGGGCAATGTGGCAGATGTTGCAGGTGTATGGAATAGGAGGAAGGTTACTGAAAGCAGTGAAGAGTTTTTATGAGGATAGTGAGGCTCAGGTTAGAGTGTGTAGGAGGGAAGGGACTATTTCCCAGTAAAAGTGGGCCTTAGACAAGGATGTGTGATGTCACCGTGGTTGTTCAATATATTTATAGATGGGGTTGTAAGAGAAGTGAATGCGAGGGTCTTGGCAAGAGGTGTTGGGCTAAAAGATAAAGAAGCAAATACAAAGTGGGAGTTGTCACAGTTGCTTTTTGCTGATGACACTGTGCTTTGGGAGATTCTGAAGAGAAGCTGCAGAGGTTGGTGGATGAATTTGGTAGGGTGTGTAAAAGAAGAAAATTGAAAGTGAATATAGGAAAGAGTAAGGTGATGAGGATAACAAAAGAATAGGTGACGAAAGATTGGATATCAGATTGGAGGAGAGAGTATGGAGGAGGTGAATGTATTCAAATATTTGGGAGTGGACATGTCGGCGGATGGGTCTATGAAGGATGAGGTGAATCATAGAATTGATGAGGGAAAAGGGTGAGTGGAGCACTTCGAGTCTGTGGAGACAAAGAACCTTGTCCATGGAAGTAAGAGGAAATGTATGAAGTATAGTTATACCAACGCTCTTATATGGGTGTGAAGCATGGGTGATGAATGTTGCAACGAGGAGAAGGCTGGAGGCAGTGGAGATGTCATGTCTGAGGTCAATGTGTGGTGTGAATATAATGCAGAGAATTCGGAGTTTGGAAATTAGGAGGAGGGGCGGGATTACCAAAACGATTGTCCAGAGAGCTGAGGAGGGGTTGTTGAGGTGGTTTGGACATGTAGAGAGAATGGAACGAGACAGAGTGACTTCGAGTGTATAAATCTGTAGTGGAGGGAAGGCGGGGTAGGGGTCGGCCTAGGAAAGGTTGGAGGGAGGGGTAAAGGAAGTTTTGTGTGCGAGGGCTTGGACTTCCAGCAAGCATGTGTGAGCGTATTTGATAGGAGTGAATGGAGGCATATGGTTTTTAATACTTGACGTGCTGTTGGAGTGTGAGCAAAGTAACATTTATGAAGGGATTCAGGGAAACCGGCAGGCCGGACTTGAGTTCTGGAGATGGGAAGTACAGTGCCGGCACTCTGAAGGAGGGGTGTTAATGTTGCAGTTTTATAACTGTAGTGTAAAGCACCCTTCTGGCAAGACAGTGATGGAGTGAATGATGATGAAAGTTTTTCTTTTTCGGGCCACCCTGCCTTGGTGGGAATCGGCCGATGTGTTAATAAAAAAAAAAAAATATAAAATAAAGAATGAATATATTTAATGTACTGTGTTTTTTTAAATCATGAAAAGAATAATGTGAATCAATTAGTAACAAGAAAACTGAAAAACCTGGCCTAGGCTACATTCCATACAGAATTTGTATTTGTGAAGCCTATGAACGATACCAACAAGTTTGGAACATCAGTTTGTGAGTAATGAAACTTAAGGTCATGACAGAAATTTATTAGGTTAAAAGAATGTTGTACAGGTATACCACTTGTACACATCATGCTGACATGACTCCCAAGTCCCAGGTCCCACCGGTCGGTCGGAAGGGACCTCGGACGTGTACTTTGTCCTTCGGAATCCTACGTTCATTTCGATTTAAAGCAGTTAAGAACGTCGTAATATTTTTCATTGCCTCCCGGAAACCTTTGATGATATCTATGATTTTATATGTTTTATACTGAGATGACCCTCATGCTCTTTGTTTATAGATTGCAAACAAAGAATGGTATAAACTTATTATTATTTTTCTGTTCTGCGGATGAGAAACAATAAAAGGTACCAGGAACTTGCCTTTGAGTACAAAAATTTTTCTTTGCTAAGATTTATATTTTTTGCCTTCTAGATTTCTTTAGAATCTATTTCTTAGAAACATTATATGCTCTTGTGGAGGAACTTCTTAGATAAATACACCTTCCTGCATAAAGATAAAAACATGATAGCAATGAGAGGTACTTATCTTTTAACAAAATAATTTCCAGCAGCCTCTCCCTGGAATCGCCTTCGACGTTGCTGCAGTTGTGTTCACAGTGGCTGAGGATAGCGAGTAATCTGGGTTAACTCTGATCCTTTGTATGTATTCCAGTATGTCAAGTACCTGGATAATGATGATTACTCAGGGTTGTTGGGCTAATCGCCCACGGGTGACGTATCCTTTGGTGACCCCAATCAAATCTCATATCCACCCATTAGCTGCTGCTAATACTACTTTATATGAGTTTGAAGGGACTCACCTGGGTATTTGTATCGGACCCAGTTGATACCGGGAATGATGGCTTTATTGATGAATGGGCGGCTACGTCTCTCGGGTCGTCGTTCTAGTGTCCTTATTCACTCACAACGCCGGATATACCGTCACTTTCACTACCATCACTCGTACACTATCCACGGTAAGGAGAATGTTCTCCCAATGTTCGCGATTGCACCTGAGTCAGTTACGCAGAAATGCGTATTGAACACTCGTTTATTTGACTTGTGAATAATTCCCCGGTAATTTCCTAACTCGTGTTTGGCACTAGATTAATTTCCCAGTGTCTTTGTAGATTGTCAGATCAAGTCTTGAACGCTCGGCCATGGTTCCTTTGTACGTTAGCAGGAGGGCAGCAATGTCCTCTTGTCAGACATTCCCGTTCGTTCCTTGATGCAATCTGACGCTCTTGGGTGCCGCAATCCGCATCCCGCAAAGGAAACGCTGACTTCAGCTTCATAAACATTCATTGATAGCTTTTGCAACAGACTTCATCCTTGAATCCCCGTTTCTTGGTATTCTAGGCGGGTTTAGTGAAACATAATACCCTAGCTTGTAGATCAAGTGGGACGCATTTTTTTTACTAATTTTTCCTGCTATGGGGAAATATCATCTATAGATTTCCACTTGTATGTACTAGTGGCCAGGAAGTCTGGAAAAAAGAAGTGCTTCTTTTGACGCCTCTCCCAATATGTGGTTTTGAAAATTCTGTTGTGGGAGGGAGAAAGCAAGACGGTTCACAAGCCCTTGTGAGAGGGTAGCCCTCTCTGGGAGGGCTACCCTCTTTGGAGAGGGTCATTACTTCCCTTCAAGAGAGGGGAATATCGCCCCTTCATAAACTGGAGATATTTCTCCATATGTGGTTGTATTATGATGGTAGCATTATATGATGTGGTTGTATTCCAGTGGTAACATTATATTATATGGTTGTATTATAGTAGTAATATTATATACTGTCGTTATATTACAGTGGTAACAATATATACTGTGGTTATATTCCAGAGGTAACATTATTTTATGTGGTTGTATTACAGTGGTAACATTATATACTGTGGTTGTATTACAGTGGTAACATTATATGATATGGTTGTATTAATGTAGTAACATAATATGTTTTGGTCGTAATGTGAAGGAACTCAGAAATTGGTGGGTTAGTTTATAAATTCTGTTGAAGAGCAAAACCTATTTCTGATATTTCACGAAAGTAATTTTTCAAGGTTTACAAATATTATTATAACAATACATTATACCGGATTCATTAGTTAACATTTAAGAAAATTATTTCATTTCCGGATAAACAATTTTTGTCGTGAAATTTAATATAGTCGCCTCGTTACTCCCGTCACTCTATTTATAAATGAAAAATAGTTAGTGTCTTTGCATTTTTATTATGCCTTCTGGTTTTTTTCACAAGAATTGATGGCACATTGTCGCTCTCTAAAAACCCATCCCAACAACACTGCGTTTCTGGACTGTGACAGTGTTGTCCTCCACACTAACTGTTGTCCTTTATAGTGAGAGTATTGCCCTGTATTGTGAGTACAGTGATATTGTGACACTGTTGTTGTGTGGTAGCAACAGAACCGTATACTGAACATCATTTATTTCTGTAATAAACATATACTTTAATGTTCAGAATAAATTTGCCTTGACTTACTAATTCGCTGTCGTAAGAATTTTTATATATAGAGTCTAGTTTCATGAATAGCGTATAGCATGTAGACAGACACGTATGCGACTATTAAGACATTTTCTAAAGAGATATTTGGCCCACCAGGGGCCTCACTAACCCAATAAACACGAGGGTAAAGGCAGTATAAATAATAGCGAAGTGTGCAGTATCTAAAAGAAACATACAACACAAGGAAATCAACACCGTGGGTTACACCAATCTAGGTGGAGCATGTGAAGAAGAATATGTTGGGTAAACTTCCAGCAAGTTGACACACCTGAAGAGGCACCACTATTTCACGTGTCACAGGGACCACTTGGGCATCCTTTGATTCATCGATCACAACTGTGGACACTGCATGGACTTTCGTAAATGTCAAGCTAGTCATTAGAGAATTACACAGCTCAGTAGGCGCGGTCTCGACATGTACTGTAAATATACATGTTTTTACAGTTCTCTTCGGTACCATCAACAAAATGGAAGAAGCTCTGCTCATTCCGAAATCCTCACAAAATACTTTCTAACCAAGCAAATCATGGAATTATCTTAGGTCTGCTCTTCCTCTCAGAGCACCTGACCTCAACGGTATTTATCTTCCTTGCTCTTGTTCACTGAAGTAGATTGATAAAGTCTCTGAACTAAACGTCTCATAAATAAATATCTTTAAATCTGTATATTTATTTTTTCCATAATGGCCAAGTAACGTGCATGGAACAGCTGAGCCAGTGAGAGATAGGGTGATATGTGGAACAAAGGCAAAGTCACGTGATTCATTGGTAATGCGCAAAGTATCAATTATTTGTGAATTCTGAGTAAGGGCGATGTGATCATTGACCAAAGACTTGACGTAGCGAACGACCAAAATAGTATCATTGACTGTTACAAACACAGGTGCAAATAGAAGACCAGTAGTACCTGGCCGTACAGGAACGAGCAAAGAGTAATAAGTCCAAAGGTAAAAAAAAACGCGCAGAGAAAATAAGTCCAAAGGCAATCAACAAATATAGTATCATGTTGAGTACCCGTATTTTTCTACCACCAATATTTACAAAAGGTGCAACATAGCAGCAATGTCAGCAGATATGATTCTAGTATCATAATAAGATACAGAACAAAAAGTGAGTGTGCTCAAGGCGATTGGCTCATAAACTCGTACAAGAAAGAGCGGTATGTGAAATCAGTCAGAGCTTGAGAAAAAATGTCCTCTAGACCAGAGTGTTGGTATAAAGTCAGGTCGTATTGAGGTTACCCTCTCACCATGACTGGTTAATTTTATAACTATTAGCTATTCCAGTGGTTCTCAACTCGTTTCAACCCATGGACCACCAACCCAGTTATAAAAATATCTTGGACCATTTCATTTTTTGAGTAATGATATATAAAGGCAAAGCAAAGACAACAGCCAATTTGATTTGGAATATATTTCTTATAAATATAAATTCGGGAAGTTATATAAAATAATAGATATAACATTTTGGTCTGAAATATATTTCATACAAACATAATTTCCTGGAAATAAATGAATACATTTTGATGTGAAATTTCTTTCTAACAAACATAATTTTGAAATTATGAAGTATACGGCCAACATTTTTCTTTGAAAAAGGATTATTTCACTTTTCCTTGCAACCTTTTCCATGCAACCTTTTCCTTGCAACCTTTTTCATGCAACCTTTTCCTTGCAACCGTTTCCTTGCAACCTTTTCCTTGCAACCTTTTCCTTGCAACCTTTTCCTTGCAACCTTTTTCTTGCAACCTTTTCCTTGCAACCTTTTCCTTGCAACCTTTTCCTTGAGCGCATCGCTGATCCACACTTTATTTTCGAAAAATTTAAGACTATATGCACCAATCTTTAGTTTATTACCAAATATGTATAGTGAACATTCTGTGGACCACCCAAAATGTCACCATGGACCACCAGTGGTCCATGGACCACCAGTTGAGAACCACTGAGCTATTCACAGTATAAGCGTGAGGTCCCATCAAGTATACACCAAAAACTACCAGGTTTTGGTTGATTATAGAGGGAGAGTCAGATACGAGTGTGTGTTGCGAACCGAATAAATGTAAGGTACTCTGTGTACGCCACATTGTCCAAGGATTTATCATAATGAACGACCTGGCTAATGTCCATGACATCACTGACGAAGAACAAGCATACAGTAGACAAAAACAATATCATGTAGCCTGGGTAAGGTCCATGGCATTACCGATTAGAAACAAAATACATTAGAGAAGCATCAACATTGTGAAAATATTTGACGCCTCTTAATGGAAGAAACAAGATGTGTAATAGCCTGTTTATTCTGATATTAACGGGTTAAAGCTAAATCTGTTTGACGTCGGGGAGATAATTAGGATAGATCTAAGAAAAAGGAACGTAGCTGCACTTCCTTGGAGCAAGATCTCTTCTGAAGATAAGAAATAGTTAGTTCTCTATTACCGACTGGGAAAGATAACAAAATGAGAAGGTTTCACATATAAGGAAACAAAGAATATGCACTGGCTCTCAATTACTCTTTTATACTCCATCATTTACTCAGACACACTATTACGCGTGATGTAGTAGAAAATATGTGTATAAAAAGCGCTCCATATATATGTGAGTTTACGAGATGTGTGCTGAAACCAGACGTGTATTAGTCCTGAAGAGTAGCCAGGACAGGACAGGAGCAAGTGAGGTGTGTTTTTGAGGCAGTACTGGAGGAGCGGCGGCTGGAGCAAGACTTCATAAGACGTCATGGTTTGGTGTTTGCGTAAGTATGGGACGGGGTGATTTTGGGTAACTTTATGACATAGGTTGCTTTAATATTTATGTAATTACTCTCCTGATATATCTGTATGGCCCTAGTATGAGGAAAGTCGTGTTTACGTTTTGGGAGAGTACTTGTGTAGTGTTTAGCCTGCAGGCTGAGAGGCCGGCAGAAGGGGAGGGGAGATGCAGCCTCAATATTTATAAATGGTTATGTTTTTAACCACTTGTAGCAGTGTGTTAGTGAGCTAATGCGAGTATGTACGTACTTGGTAAAGGTGTAATGGTGTTTGGTGCTTTTTGTATGTAGTGGGTAGGTTGTATGTGGTATATGTAAGTTTACTATTATCGTAGTTATATTTTTGTACATTTAGTTTTTGTGTCCTTATAGTAGATATAAGTATTGACCATTTAATTAACGCTTAAATGCAAAGGAACATGCTTGGCCATAGGATGGTTTGTGTGGTATAATAGTTTACATGCCCCTAGACAGGCTGTTTACCCCTAGGCTCCAGTATTTATTTTTATTTAATGTAGTGAAAGCGTTACACACATATACAGACTCACTCCCAAGATGATCCTGACTGTTTAATTGTGAGCCGAGATTGTTGTATCGAAAAATGAGAGGGTTGTATGTCCTTGTAATTGGTGATTAAAGGCTGAGTAACCTGGAAGATGGAGGAGGTTAATTTAAGCAAGAAGCCTTGATGGTGGGGTGGATACAGTAGTTGCAGAACCAGGGACTGTGTCAGTACCTTGTTGGTAATGTTATTTCTTGTGGTAATGACAGAATAATATTTCCTATCATCCATAGGCTTCAGGGGACTTTTGTTGCTGTTTTTATTTGTACTAGTTAATTAAGGATAAATGTTACCCCTTTTAAAACTTCTAATACTGTATATATATATATCAGATAATTATGAGTTTTTTCTTATAAATTAGTACCGGGATCCGGACTTGACGTGTGAAGAATACCATATTAGTTGTTTACTGTATCAACCACGAGTAGTGAGGCTGCGAACAGAGAAGAGCTAGGATATCCATAGACCTGTGGAAAGGTAGTTGTGGATCTGCTTTTAATTTTAAGAGAAATGACTGCATGAAGGCAAGTACTTTGTGTTGGCTGCAACACGAAAGGACTAGAGCTATCATTAATCTTCCCTTGTGGTTGTTTTGCATCTATTAGCGCTTGTTTGTGATTATATATATATATATATATATATATATATATATATATATATATATATATATATATATATATATATATATATATATATATATTTTTTTTACTATATATATATACTATATATATATCCATAGAAAAAGTTTTGGAGTGATATTAATAAGTTGAGGCAGCCTAGGGAACGAATGGATTTGACAGTTAAAAATAGGAGAGGAGAGTTATTAAATGGAGAGTTAGAGGTATCGGGAAGATGGAGGGAATATTTTGAGGAGTTGTTAAATGTTGATGAAGATAGGGAAGCTGTGATTTCGTGTATAGGGCAAGGAGGAATAACATCTTGTAGGAGTGTGGAAGAGCCTGTTGTGGGTGTAGGGGAAGTTCGTGAGGCAGTGGGTAGAATGAAAGGGGGTAAGGCAGCTAGGATTGATGGGATAAAGATAGAAATGTTAAAAGCAGGTGGGGATATAGTTTTGGAGTGGTTAGTGCTCTTATTTAATAAATGTATGGAAGAGGGTAAGGTACCTAGGGATTGGCAGAGAGCGTGTATTGTTCCTTTGTATAAAGGCAAAGGGGACAAAAGAGAGTTCAAAAATTATAGGGGAATAAGTCTGTTGAGTGTACCTGGTAAAGTGTATGGTAGTAGAGTTATTATTGAAATAATTAAGAGTAAGACAGAAAGCTGGATAGCAGATAAACAAGGGGGCTTTAGGAAAGATAGGGGGTGTGTAGACCAAGTGTGTACAGTGAAACATATAGGTGAACAGTATTTGGATAAGGGTAAAGAGGTTTTTGTGGCATTTATGGATTTGGAAAAGGCTTATGATAGGGTGGATAGGGGGGCAATGTGGCAGATGTTGCAGGTGTATGGAATAGGAGGTAGGTTACTGAAAGCAGTGAAGAGTTTTTATGAGGATAGTGAGGCTCAAGTTAGAGTGTGTAGGAGGGAAGGGGACTATTTCCCAGTAAAAGTGGGCCTTAGACAAGGATGTGTGATGTCACCGTGGTTGTTCAATATATTTATAGATAGGGTTGTAAGAGAAGTGAATGCGAGGGTCTTGGCAAGAGGTGTGGGGTTAAAAGATAAAGAATCAAATACAAAGTGGGAGTTGTCACAGTTGCTTTTGCTGATTACACTGTGCTTTTGGGAGATTCTGAAGAGAAGTTGCAGAGGTTGGTGGATGAATTTGGTAGGGTGTGTAAAAGAAGAAAATTGAAAGTGAATATAGGAAAGAGTAAGGCGATGAGGATAACAAAAAGATTAGGTGACGAAAGATTGGATATCAGATTGGAGGGAGAGAGTATGAAGGAGGTGAATGTATTCAGATATTTGGGAGTGGACATGTCAGCAGATGGGTCTATGAAGGATGAGGTGAATCATAGAATTGATGAGGGAAAAAGGGTGAGTGGAGCACTTCGGAGTCTGTGGAGACAAAGAACTTTGTCCATGGAAGTAAAGAAGGGAATGTATGAGAGTATAGTTATACCAACAATCTTATATGGGTGTGAAGCATGGGTGATGAATGTTGCAACGAGGAGAAGGCTGGAGGCAGTGGAGATGTCATGTCTGAGGTCAATGTGTGGTGTGAATATAATGCAGAGAATTCGGAGTTTGGAAATTAGGAGGAGGTGCGGGATTACCAAAACTATTATCCAGAGAGCTGAGGAGGGGTTGTTGAGGTGGTTCGAACATGTAGAGAGAATGGAACGAGACAGAATAACTTCGAGAGTGTATAAATCTGTAGTGGAGGGAAGGCGGGGTAGGGGTCGGCCTAGGAAAGGGTGGAGGGAGGGGGCAAAGGAAGTTTTGTGTGCGAGGGGCTTGGACTTCCAGCAAGCATGTATGAGCGTATTTGATAGGAGTGAATGGAGACAAATGGTTTTAATACTTGACGTGCTGTTGGAGTGTGAGCAAAGTAACATTTATGAAGGGATTCAGGGAAACCGGCAGGCCGGACTCGAGTCCTGGAGATGGGAAGTACAGTGTCTGCACTCTGAAGGAGGGGTGTTAATGTTGCAGTTTTATAACTTTAGTGTAAAGCACCCCTCTGGCAAGACAGTGATGGAGTGAATGATGATGAAAGTTTTTCTTTTTCGGACCACCCTGCCTTGGTGGGAATCGGCCGATGTGTTAATAAAAAATATATATATATATATATATATATATATATATATATATATATATATATATATATATATATATATATATATATATATATATATATATACATACATACATATATAACTACTGTTCACGAGAATGCCTTTTTCTCCACTTTGAACGGTGTTTCACATTTTTCAAGCTCCCGGTTTAAAGCATCACTATTACTAAAAAATTAAAATATCTCCTTCAGAGGCTGGCAGAGGTTATCATCTTATTTACCTTCCTTCTTTTGCTCAGGTTTTTTTTTTTTTTGTCCCTTAACGGCAGTGCCATGGTTTTCCTCCAGGAAGTTTGGATGGCCAGCTGAGTTGTCCTACAAGGAAATTCCTGTTTCTTTCACCCTAAGGAGAAGTTTATGGGAGAAAATTAAGTTTCTCCTACTATATTCAGGATACGCCCTGGATTATGACCCGACCCTAAGTTTGAGACTGTTTGTCACAAACAGTAAGGAGAACGGGATGGTTAGGTTAGGTAAAGTTTGTCAGGAAACAGGCCAAGCATTTCCTGACGCGGGTCTTAGTCAGATGATGTCTCGCTGTTGGAGCTTTTGGTCATAAGAACATAAGAAAGAAGGAACACTGCAGCAGGCTTATTGGCCCATGCGAGGCAAGTCCTATTCTCCCACCGGCTTAAGCCAATGCCTTAACTTAGTCAGGTCAGTCACATTCACTTAAGGGAGGAGCACGGCATCTGACCTAGTAGCACAAGCTAGTAAGGTCCAACTCACACCCACCCACACCCACTCATGTATTTATCCAACCTATTTTTAAAACTACACAACGTCTTAGCATCTATGACGGTACTTGGGAGTTTGTTCCATTCATCCACAACTATATTACCAAACCAGTGCTTTCCTATATCCTTCCTGAATCTGAATTTTTCCAACTTGAAACCATTGCTGCGAGTCCTGTCTGTGCTAGATGTTTTTAGCACGCTATTTATATCTTCTTTATTAATTCCTGTTTTCCATTTATTCACTTCAATCATGCTTCCCCTAATTCTACGCCTTTCTAGAGAGTGCAGATTTAGGGCCTCAGTCTATCCTCATAGGGAAGATTTCTGATACATGGGATCAACTTTTTCATCCTTTGTGCATTTATATCCATTCTGTAATACGGTGACCAAAACTGTGCAGCATAATTTAAATGAGGCCTAACCAAAGATATATAGAGTTGAAGAACAACCTGAGGACTTCTATTATTTATACTTCTTGATATGAAGCCAAGGATTCTGTTAGCTTTATTGCGAACACTTATGCACTGTTGTCTTGGTTTCAGATTACTGCTAACCAGAACTCCTAAATCCTTCTCGCAATCCGTAATATTAGGATCTACATTATTTAGTTTATATGTGGCATGGTTATTTTCCTGTCCAACATCTAGAACTTTGCATTTATTTATATTAAGCCACTTCTCCGACCACTGCATCAGTCTATTCAAATCATCCTGGAGTGCTCTAATGTCCTCATTAGAATGACGGCCTCTTTTGGTGCCATCAGCAAATTTGCTTATGTTGCTATTTATTCCCTCATCTTTGTCGTTTATGTAAACTGTGAACAACAAGGGACCCAAAACTGACCCCTGTGGAACACCGCTTGTGACGTGCCCCCATCCTGATTTCTCCCCATTCATGCAAACTCTGCTGCCTATTTGTCAACCATACCTCTACCCATGAAAAAAATTCTCCTATTCCGTGTGGCTTAAGTTTCATCAATAGCCTCCGATGTGGAACTCTATCGAAAGCCTTACTGAAGTCCATATACACAATATCATATTCATTACTATGATCTACCTCCTCAAATACCTTAGTGAAGAAAGTTAATAAATTCGTAAGACAGGAACGCCCCTTTGTAAAACCGTGTAGAGATTCATTCATCAACTTATGCCTTTCAAGATGGCTACGAATTGCTTCGGCAATTTTTTATTCCATAAATCTTCCAACTATGGAGGTAAGGCTTAATGGTCTATACTTCGAAGCTAAGGACATGTCACCTGCCTTGTAAATGGGTATTACATTTGTCATTTTCCACTTGTCTGACACTATGCCAGTTTGTAGTGATATATTGAAAATATTAGCCAAAGGTATGCTAAGTTCCTCTTTACATTCCTTTAAAATCCTCGCAAACAGTTCATGAGGGCCTGGGGATTTGCTAGGTTTTAATTTCTCTGTTTGTCTGAGGACCATGTCACTAGTTACCCCAATTGTTGCATAGTTTATTATCGTCCTGTTCTACATAATTTATTATTTCTGGAATTTCGCTAGTATCTTCCTGAGTAAATACTGAGAGGAAGTAGGTGTTGAAAAGTTCACACATTTCCGTATCACTGTCAGTAATCTGACCTGAGTTACTCTTAAGTGGGCCTATCTTGTCAATAGTCTTACTTCTGTATACCTGAAAGAACCCTTTTGGGTTAGTCTTCGAATCCCTTGCGACTTTAGCCTCATAATCCCTTTTTGCTTTTCTTATTTCTTTTTTTTTTATATCTCTCTTTAAGTGAATATATTGATTTAACTGCTCATCCCCTCTTTTGATACGCCTATATGTGCTTCTCTTTTGACCAATGAGATATTTTAGTCTATTGTTTATCCATTTGGGATCATTTTTGTTAGATCTAATTTCCCTACTCAGAACAAAAGTTGTCTCAGTCCCATGAAGTCGGCCAAGCGGAAATCTGGGACAGAGACTTGATTGCAGTTATCTGGGTAATTCCATGATATATTGAAACTAAGTGATTTGTGATCGCTTTCCCCAGGCTCATCATTAACCTCAAGATTATTAACTAGTGATTCTTTGTTGGCAAGAACCAAGTCAAGCAGGTTGTTTCCTCTAGTTGGTTCTGTCACAAACTGTTTTAATAAGCAATCCTGAACCGTATCAAGAAAGTCACTACACTCACGATTTCCCGTTACATTGTTCCAATTAATTTGTCTAAAGTTAAAAATCTCCCATTAACAAAACATTTTCATATCTAGACGCCTTATGAATTTCGTCCCATAGCAGCCTACCGCACTCCCTATCAAGGTTTGGGGGCCTATAAATCACACCCAAAATTAATTTTTCACTACCTTCGAGAAACTGTAGCCTAACAGATTCTGTGTCCAATGTTTCTAATCTTATATCTTGTCTAACACAGCAATTTAAATTATCTCTGACTTACATCGCCACTCCACCACCCTTCCTGTTGACCCTATCAGTGTGAAATAGTTTATAACCCTGTATGTTGCACTCGGAAGGCATTTCTCTATCTTTCAAGTTGAACCAGGTCGCTGTTATAGCAATAATAACTATATTACCTGCACTTGCAAGTAATCTTAGCTCATCTATCTTATTACTTAAACTCCTACTATTTGTATAGTAAACCTTAAGGGAGCTAGTCACTCAATGCCCTCTACTATCTCCCTTTGTTTGTTAAGCAATTGCTTTGCCTTTACCAGCAACTTTATTTTGAATATGTCCTTTAAACATATCCCCGGGGTATTCTGGTAATATCTGCTAATTTCAACCCTATTACTGCAGTCTGATTGTTTCCCACAAACACCCATACCTCTATAATCTATCAGTTTAAAGTCCTAGACAAGTCATCACTGACCCTCCCTCAATCGAATTGGCTACTGCAACCACTCCAACCCCAGAGAGATGAACCCCATCCCTTGCATACATATTATGTTTGCCATAGAATTTGTCCCATTTATCAATGAATGGGATTGCAAACTCCTTGCAGTACCTGTCTAGCCAGCAATTTATTCAAATTGCCCTAGACATCCATTCATTGCCCACTCCTCTTCTAGGCAAGATACTACATATGATTGGGACCCCTCCCTTAGACTTGACTACTTCTTTGGCTGACCTGTACTTATCCAGCAGCTCCTGTCTCCTGCCCTTCCCGATGTCATTTCCACCAGCACTAAGACAGATAATGGGCTTGTTTCCATTACCTGACACAATATTATCCAACCTGCTGACTATGTCACCAATACCAGCTCCTGGGAGGCACACCCTCTGTCTGACCTTCCTATCTCTGTTACAAAAGCACGGTCCATATATCTTACCTGAGAATCTCCCACAATCAGAATATTCTTACCTTGATTAGTAGGGGAGTCAATGGTACCTTTCACCTCCCTAACCACTAACCTCACTAATTTCACTAACCAGCACCAACCATCTCACACTCACTCCCAAACCCATCTAGGCGAAGCTTCAGCCTTTTATTTTTCCTCTGAAGAAGTAGAATCTCCTTCTTCAACACTTCAACCTGAGATTCCAAGACATTACAACAAACCATAATCTCGGTCCACCCCTTTAAAAATTATGATTAGTTATAACCATTTGGTTATACTTTAAGGAGAACGAGAGATATTCAATGTTACCCGTCTGCAGCCATTGCTCTGTCGGTATGCTCTGGAGATAATAGGCAATACACTTTATTGCATTTCAGAGGGAGTTGCCGTGTGGTGCTTAAGGTGTTTAATTGGGATATGAACAAACAACA
Source organism: Cherax destructor (assembly GCA_009830355.1). Lineage (NCBI taxonomy): Eukaryota > Metazoa > Arthropoda > Malacostraca > Decapoda > Parastacidae > Cherax > Cherax destructor. The sequence continues at coordinate 70,776 of WNWK01001184.1, read as the reverse complement.
AAATACCAAATAAATTTTTTTTTAAATGAAATCAGAACAACAAATTATTAAAATTTATTAATAAAAACTAAAAGTGTTAACTGCAGTAATAAATTAATAACGTAAAATTAATAACAGCACAGTTCCTTTAATTTTTAATATAAATAAATTTAAAAATAATAATAAGTGTTGGAATACAAAACTGTAACACAGCTAATAAATGCTGGGAATTTACTTTAATCCCTATTTCTTATTGTAATATTGTGTCTGGTGGTGATATGGTTACATGCAGCCTTAATGACCCTAATTTAGTCGATAGGTTTTTAAGCCTCATTAACCTACCTGAACCGTTTATGGCTGAAAGATCTCAAGTGATCTACCTGCTGACGCACGCATCTGACCTCATACAAAGGTGTCCTCTGACCTTTTTGTATACATAATTCTTTATAGCATTAAGTTAACTAAATCTAAACTAACACATGTTGTAGCTTATGCTATAATTTACATAATGTAAATCGTACTCGGCTTCTTGAATATGTTTCCTTACACCAGCTGTCCCTGTTCGCCTAGCAGTAAGTAGGTACCTGGGAGTTAGTTACCTTACACCAGCTGTCTCTGTTCACCTAGCAGTAAGTAGGTACCTGGGTGTTAGTCACTTTACACCTGCTGTCCCTGGTCACCTAGCAGTAAGTAGGCACATGGAGGTTAGTCACCTTACACCTGCTGTCCCTGATCACCTAGAAGTAAGTAGGTACCTCTGTTGTTGGTTACCTTACACCTGTTGTCCCTGGTCACCTAGCAGTAAGTAGGTACCTGGGTGTTAGCTGACCGTAGTGCGTTGCATCCCAGGAGGAAGAGGGTGGTAGTGTACCTTAGATAGGGTTGGGTTCTGGAATCAGCTGACGTACGATAACAACTGATCAGTGTAAACAAAAAACAATTATAACCTTGTGTATCACACTCACTGTCATACTTCACAACGGTTCACAGCATCATCGCATACACACACGCACGTCTTAGTATTTTACCTTGCCTTCTGTTACTGTTTTAGTATTGATGTTTTGATATTGATGTTAGTTGATCCAGGATGCAGGAGGTGGCTGTGGGTTTTTTACTTCACTGGGAAAACTGCCAATTATGGAAGGGTCTCCTGTGGCTGGGTGGCACACTGTGGTTCGTAGGGGGAGGGAGGGTGTAAACTGAGGTGGGCTTTGGGAAGTAAATCATGGGGAGGGGGAAGAAGAGAGAGAAGGGGAAGAGATAGAGAGGGGTAATGATGAGGAAGAGATAGGGAGAATGGTAGTGAAGGAGAAGAGATAGGGAGAGAGAGGTAGGGAAGGAGGGGAGATAGAGAGTGAGGTAGGGTAGAAGAGATAGGGAGGTAAGTAAGGGGAATAGGGAGAAAGATAGGGAAGGAGAAGAGATAGGGAGGCAGGAAAGGGGAAGAGATAGGGAGATAAGTAAGGGGAATAGGGAGAAAGATAGGGAAGGAGAAGAGATAGGGAGGCAGGAAAGGGGAAGAGATAGGGAGGTAAGTAAGGGGAATAGGGAGAAAGATAGGGAAGGAGAAGAGATAGGGAGGCAGGAAAGGGAAATAGATAGGGAGAAAGGTAGGGAAGGAGAAGGGGTGGGGAGGCAGGGAAGGGGAAAAGATATGGAGGTAGGGAATGAGAAGAGATAGGGAGAGATATAAGGATGGAGAAGAGATAGGGAGAGAGGTAGTGAAGGGGAAGAGATAGGAAGGTAATGAAGAAGAGATAGGGAGTAAGGGAAGGACAAGATATAGGGAGAGAGGTAAGGAAAGGAGAAGAGATATGAAGAGAGTAAGAGACATACCTACGAGAGGGTGAAAGATAGGAGAGGGTAGGATTGAAAACATGATAACATTATGGTGGAAAGAGGGATTTTGATCTTGAAGATTAATTTATGGGAAATGTTTGAGAAAATGTGGAAGAATGAGCAGCGAGTGAATGATGGAAGGAGCGAACACACGGTGAGGGATGAAGAGGAAATAAAGTGAAATTATTTTCACTCTATTGAATAAGCGGGATGTTGAGGATGAGAAACACTTGGAGGGAAGTGCAAGTGCAGGAATAAGTTCTTTGCTTTCTCTCCTTACATCTAGGACATGGAAGTGAGAATCCGGGGAAGAACAGTGCTGTTGTTTTGGTGTTGTCTCTATTTCTTCTTCTTCTTCTTCTTCTTCTTCCTCCTCTTATTTTTAAACTACTGAGGTTTTCTTCTCTTCCTGTGCTGAATTCCTCCCGGGAAAGACATTATTTGCATTTTCCTGAAGACTTCAACGCAGCTTTCTGTCCTAGTGTTCTCTTACAGTGCGTCTGTGGTTTTTATGATTAATTTTGTTCTTTTTGCTGGGCACATAGAGCTGCTAATAGCATCTCATGACCAGGTAAAATTTGCCCACCAGTTTTGCAGACACTTTATTTCCCAGTCTTCGTTGTCTGGCTTATATATCATTCACTTTCAACTTTAAGAAGAAAATGAATAGCACAAGTAACCAGCGCACCGAAGAGAGACACTTATGACGACGTTTCGGTCTGACTCGGACAATTTACTGCGACTTGTAAATAGTCTAAGTCGAACCAAAACGTCGTCATAGGCTTCTGTTGTTTATGTGCAGGTTATTCATGTATTGTTCCATCACGGTATTGTGCCATTTTGTTCCATAAAGAACCACCGGCTACTTTTCTCCTCTTTTAGTATCTCGAATAAAAATAAACAGAATGTTAATATCAGGTTTATCATAGTCTGACGTAGTTAATATTATTAATTGTCTTCAAGTGTGAAACTTTTCTCATCCTTTTCTCTCTCTCTCTCTCTCTCTCTCTCTCTCTCTCTCTCTCTCTCTCTCTCTCTCTCTCTCTCTCTGTTACCTTCTCCTTCATCTCCTCGAATCTTTGCTTTATTTTCTCTACCTCGTTGTTGTCAAACTCGAAAAAAATGGCTTTTCTCTCCCAACATTGTTTTCTTACCTTCTCTTAGATTTTATTTACATTTATTTCTAAGAATTTATAGTTTTATATATTATAAATTTTGACTTGACCTCTTCTCTCAGCAATTCGATTTTATTCCTCCACCTCCCTTTCCTTTATTGCTGGTTCAATGACTTCCTTTTATTTTTTTTACCTGTTAGTGTGCGTGTGTGCATACGTATGTATGTATTTCTGAGTGTAGGAGTAACTCTCACAAACGTGAAGTAGAATGCAGATGTTGATATTTTTAAGCATATTTGTATCCGCTGCTTTCTAACCGATACCGTAAAAATGGCCGAAGTTCACCGATACTTATATATATATATATATATATATATATATATATATATATATATATATATATATATATATTATAAAATCGTGATTTGGTTAAAACTACGTCAATTAGCATAAGACATCGAAAATTTAAGTCCTTTCTAAAATCTTCTACTAACGTTAAAGATATATTTTTTTTCATGTTAATTAAAATTTAATTTAGTACTAAAAAACTTTGATTGTTAGCTAAATTAAACGTGTTTAATAGTTAGTATTTCAAATTTTATGTACAAAATTTAAATTAATTAATATAACATAAACAATGAAATATATCTTTTCGTATAAGAGAAATTTTAGAAAGATTAATTTTAGATGAGTTCTTTACAATAGCAGTTTTACCTAATCGGCACGACATATATATATATATTTATATATATATATATATATATGTCGTGCCGATTAGGTAAAACTGTCAATTAGCAAGAACTCATTTAAAATTAAGTCTTTCTAAAATTTTTCTTATACGTTTAAAGATATATTTTTTCATTTATGTTAATGTAAAATTTATAATTTTGTATGAAGAGAAACTTTGAAAACCTACCTAACCTTATTACAACAAGCGCAATTTAATTTAGCTAACCCAACTAAATATATTTTAGATACTTTAACAATAATTTATTAATAAACAAACACAATGAAATATATTTTTTCTTAGGTTCAGAATATTTTGCGAAATTATTGCATACACAAATTTTCGCTTGTCCTATATGGCAAGATGAGCGTTGCTATTTAAGTAAAATCGAAGTTTTACCTAATCGGCATGACATATATATATATATATATATATATATATATATATATATATATATATATATATATATATATATATATATATATATATATATATATATATATATATGTCGTGCCGATTAGGTAAAACTTGCGATTTTGCTTAAATAGCAACGCACATCTTGCCATATAAGACAAGTGAAAATTTGTGTATGCAATATTTCGCCAAAATCATTCTGAACATAACGAAAAAATATATTTCATTGTGTTTGTTTATTATTAAATTAATGTTAACGTATCTAAAATATATTTAGTTGGTTAGGCTAAATTAAATTGCGCTTGTTGTAATAAGGTTAGGTAGGTTTTCAAAGTTTCTGTTGGTACAAAATTATAAATTTGTACATTAACATAAATGAAAAAATATATCTTTAAACGTATAAGAGAAAATTTTAGAAAGGACTTAATTTTAAATGAGTTCTTGCTAATTGACCAGTTTTACTAATCGGCACGACATATATATATATATATATATATATATATATATATATATATATATATATATATATATATATGTCGTGCCGATTAGGTAAAACTTGCGATTTTGGCTTAAATAGCAACGCTCTTCTTGCCATAAAAGACAAGCGAAAATTTGTGTATGCAATAATTTCGCAAAAATCATTCTGAACATAACGAAAAAATATATTTCATTGTGTTTGTTTATTATTAAATTAATGTTAACGTATCTAAGATATATTTAGTTGGGTTAGACTAAATTAAATTGCGCTTGTTGTAATAAGGTTAGGTAGGTTTTCAAAGTTTCTCTTGGTACAAAATTATAAATTTTTACATTAACATAAATTATAAAAATATATTTTTAAACGTATAAGAGAAAATTTTAGAAAGGACTTAATTTTAAATGACTTCTTGCTAATTGACCAGTTTTACCTAATCGGCATGACATATATATATATATATATATATATATATATATATATATATATATATATAAAATATTATAAAAAAAATTTTTTTTATATGTACACGAACATATATTATATATAATAATTCATACAGATTCGTAACCACGCGTTTGGCTATTGGATCAAAATATCAGACCTCGCAACTACTAGCCAGGATTCGACCATGTCGTTTTGGCTCGCCCCAGTGATAGCGAAAAATCATTTAACATGAAGAGGTACCTGAATCCACATTACGCCGAGGATTCGAACCCATGTCGTTTTGGCCCGCCCCAGGTTCATAAAGTTTTTCTTATTACTTTTAATAATTTATACAGGAGAAGGGGTTACTAGCCCATTGCTCTCGGCATTTTAATCACCTGTTAAGACACACATGGCTTATGGAGAACAAATTCCTTTGTAATTCATATGGAGATGAAAGGAAATAAAAAAACATTAACGATTTAGAAAAATAGGAGAAAATTCACATGTATACGTAGTGTACCTAAGTGTAAGCAAAAGTAGCAAGATATACGTTTCTAACGTGTATATGAGACAGAAAGACAAAGGCTTGAACATTCCTATAATTGTGTAAACCAATTACAAGTTTCCGTCTCATGGTAGTACCTCCCTGGGTGGATGCTGTCTACCAGGCCTAAATATATATATATATATATATATATATATATATATATATATATATATATATATATATATATATATATATATAATAGAGAGAGAGAGAGAGAGAGAGAGAGAGAGAGAGAATGTCGCTCATTCCTCTCTTTCTGTTGTCTTATTCTTTGCTAATGCTCTCTGACTCAATGGAGCACTTGGCCACATTTGCTTTCTTCCAGTGTTCATGCTTTTGTCCTCACTGAAGAGATTGATTGAACACTTTTTATAAAGATTCTCACAGTGGTTCTGCTCCTTCTCCTAAATACGTTACTTTTTCTGGAGATACGTTATCTGATCTCTTTGCTGTTGTTTCACAAGCCTCGCTAAGCAGTCTCATCACTGCTTTTGTTGCGCTAATGTTTTTCAACACCAGGTGATCTGCGCTTTGTTGTAGCTTTCCACATTCTTATGTGGAGACTTTTTTTTTATATGTTTTGCGAAGCTCTTCTCATTGTTTTCTCCTGGTCTATGCTGATGCCTCATCCTTCTTCTTTAACCTTATCGCTGAATCTTTTACAACTGTCCTTTACTGAACTGTGTGTGTGTGTGTGTGTGTGTGTGTGTGTGTATGTGTCTGTCTGTCTGTCTGTGATTGTCTGTGTGTTTGTGTGTCTGTGTATGTACTCACCTATTTGTGGTTGCAAGGTCGATTCATATTTCCTGGCCTCGCCTGTTCGCTGGTCGCTACTAGGTCCATTATCTCCCTGCTCCATGAGCTTTATCGTACCTTTTCTTAAAGCTATATATGGATCCCGATTCCACTACATCACTCTCCAGATTGTTCCACTTCCTGACAACTCTATGACTGAAGAAATACTTCCTAACATCCCTGTGAAACATTTGAGTTTTCAACTTTCAGTTGTATATCATCTTTGAAACTTTCTGTCCTTATCCACCTTGTACTCACCTAATTGTCGTTGCAGGGGTCGAGGCTTAGCTCCTGGCCCCGCCTCGTCACTGACCGCTACTAGGTCCTCTCTATCCCTGCTCCATGAGCTTTATCATACCTCGTCTTAAAGCTATGTATGGTTCCTGCCTCCACTACATCACTTGCTAGACTATCCACTTCCTGACAACTGAAGAAATACATCCTAACATCCCTTTGACTCGTCTGAGTCTTTAACTTCCAATTGTGACCCCTTGTTTCTGTGTCCCATCTCTGGAACATCCTGTCTCTGTCCACCTTATCTATGGCACGGAGTATTTTGTATGTCGTTATCATGTCTCCCCTAACCCTCCTGTCCTCCAGTGCCGTCAGTCCAATTTCCCTTAACCTTTCTTCATAGGACATTCCCCTTCCCTCCGGAACTAACCTTGTTGCAAACCTTTGCAACTTGTGTGTGTGTGTGTGTGTGTGTGTATGTGTGTGTGTGTGTGTGTGTGTGTGTGGTGTGTGTGTGTGTGTGTGTGTGTGTGTGTGTGTGTGTGTGTGTGTGTGTGTGTGTAGTTTTCACTTTGTATTTACCAGTTTGTGGTTACAGGGCTCGAATCTCTGCTGCTGACCGCTCCATTTCGCACTCTGATTCGCTCTCCCCTGCCTTCCTGAGCCCCATCATACCTATTCTTAAAGCTAAGAATAGATCCTTCTGCCACTTCGATGTCCAGATTGGTTGTCTTCTCGGTCAGTCTGAAGGTAAGAACACATTTTCGATCACTGTCTGTGACTTATTTGTTTTGAGATCATTTTCCTGGATCCCGTCTCATGAACACTCTTGTTCACCTTATCAATTATTCTATAAATTATATTTGTCTTTAACATGTAACCCCTGACATTTTTGTCCTCCAATTTTTGTTGTTGATTCTCTCCTCATGGCTCATATTTCTTAGCTCTTGGACTACTTTCCTTGCAAACCTCTGCACTTTTTCGATTATTTTTTATTTGCTGGTTCAAATGTGGGCTTAATACATATGATGCACACTTCAGAATTTACCTAAAAAATGCTGTATACTGTTTCGTGAATCACTCCTTGTTGAGATTCCTGAAAGCTAATATTGGATTTGCCAGACGAAAATTTGTTGCGGAATTTATTTAGTTGTTGTGCACCAACGTCCTTCTTGCGCCTTGTTTGCAACCTTTGTCCCTGTTATTCCTCTTTCCTTAATTTTCATACCTTTGCAGTTGCTGGGGTTTACTTCAAATGGTCAGGATAATTCTATAGCTTGTCCAGGTTCATTTCTGATCATTCCTGGTACTTTTCTCTTTGTATTTTCCAGATTTGTTTCACATCATCTGCGAAAAAGAAAATGCCTCTAACTCTTTTGCTTCTATCGTGTCGTTCACGTATACAGGAAATAATACTGTCCCAGTACTGACACGTTTGGATTCCAACTCGTCACACACACATTCCGATACCATTTTCCAGGACGATCAGCCGGTGTTTCCTTCCTTCTCTTCTATTCCTGCCTGCTCTACTAGCTATTGTCCAAGTCTCTTTTGTAATACTTTTTTAAGTCTTTTTTTTCTGTCCAGAAGTATGCAATCGACCTATTCCTCTCTTTCTTGCATCACTGCCACACTTGTATTACTGTTGAAAAAGATTCCTTGACCATAAGGGGAAAAGAGGAAAGAGCTACCCTCTTGGGGATTCAAGAGGAGTGAAGGAAATAACCGCCTCTCTGAGACAAGAGGTCTCTCCTAGCATAGTTCTTAGCAAACAAAAATGGGACTCCGGGGTAACATGAACAGACGCACCGCCGAAATTATTCGCAGAAGAGTTACCACAGCTAATGTTCAACATAAAATCAGACATACTAGGAAACTCCAAAATCTTTGCGATAATAGTCAGTGGAAAAGTTTAGGAAGACCTGAAATTATTCAAAATCTTTCATCTCGTCCACTGTCAATTACAGAAACTGAAGCCCTCAGCTTAGGCCTCAAATTTGCAACAGGAATTACGAAATCAAAACAAGACCTCAGTTTCATCGCTAAAAACTACAGACACAATGACTCCGATTTCCAAAAAGGCTATCTTCAAGGCATCATCTCAGCGGCCATCTCAACACACAGCACCCCAGTCATACCTCGACGTTATATAATTGCACTTAAAGCTTTAGCAGAAGACACGACCAACAGGGTTATCACCTCTGATAAAGGAGGTGGTGTCGTAATCTTGAACACTGACGATTACAGGAACAAAATGCTTAATCTACTTAATGACCCAGGTACCTAAAAACCTCTCACAACAAACCAAGTGGACAACCTCACTAAAACATTTCTTCACAAGACTCGCCGCATTCTGAGGGACTCAGAACAAGGGAAGAAACTTCTACACACCATTCCCAGCAAATCCAGACCTGCCAGAATGTACGGTCTGCCAAAAATTCACATACCAGGTATCGCATTGAGGCCCATATCCTTGGGAATAGGCAGTGCTCCCCACAAACTCTCAGGAATTCTCACTAAACACTTCTCTAAACTTTTGGGCACCATCAGTCCAGCACATCTCAAACACTCTGGTGACCTTCTCAATCGCATTCGCAACATCAACATCAGGAACAAGAAACTCTCCAGCCTTGATGTAACATCCCTATTCACCAAAGTACTTACTACACAAGCTATCGATCTCTTGCGCAGGAAAATTGACGACTTGCTTGATCTTCCTCTTCCAGCCAGCGATTTCATCGACCTTGTTGAACTATGTGTGGGCTTTACATGTTTCTCTTTTGAAAATCAACTCTTTCTTCAAACTTTTGTACTACCCATGGGATCGCCACTTAGTGCCGTCCTTGCGAACCTATACATGGAACATCTGGAAGCCGAACGTTTTAAAACTATTATTCCCTCTTCTGTCACCTGGCTCCGTTATGTTGACGACATTCTCATCATAACTTCCAGACGCTTCAACGTTCAAGCTCTCCAACACAAGCTCAACCAGGTCGAGCCATCAATCCAGTTCACACTAGAAGAAGAAGTCGACAACACTCTTCCTTTCCTTGATGTTCTTCTCTGCAAAGCTGACCATGAACTTCGTTTTAAAGACTATCGAAAACCTACCAATCAACACGATCTTCTCCACTTCTACTCTCACCAAGACACCAAAACTAAACGTGGTGTAATTATAGGCTTTTTCCTGCGCGAACTCAGAATCTGCAGCAGTGAGTTCCTTGAGGAAGAATGCTCCCTTATTGAACAAGTTTTTTCTAAACTTAACTATCCTCGTCACTTTATTAGAGACTGCAGACGACGGGCATTAAACACCTTCAACACACCCAGAGAAGACACTGCTGAGAAGAGATACATAGTCCTCCCCACCAACTCCATTGCCAAACACGTTTCCAACATTTTTTCCAATACCTCATTCCAAGTATCTACCTCCACATCCATCACCATCAAGGACATTACCAGTAACAGACAGGACAAGCTTCAATCCACTACAGGGGTATACACAATCCCTTGTAATGACTGCAGCAAATTATACGTCAGCGAAACATCCAGAGACCTCCAAACACGTATTTCAGAACACCAGTACGCAGGCAGATCTGACGACCCAAGGAATGCCTGTGTTCAACACCGAAATTCACACAACCATTTAATCAACTACAGAAACGCAAAACTCATCGCCAGAGAAGACAACACTCAATACCGAAGAATCCTGGAGTCATCACTTATCTGCATATCCAACAACTTTAACCAGAACAACGGCTTCTACAACATAGCTGAACCTATTGCCAAGAAACTTCTTCATCGCTATCCCTCATAGAAGTTAAGAATGGAACACTGCAGAATGTCTACCAATATACTTATACAATCTCTTTTTAAAGCTACTTTGAAGATTGTCACATGCAGCATTCTCCACCTGACTAAATCCTATAAATACTCATGTATCTTTTATCCATGTAGATCTGTTTGTGACTCGCTAAAGCCCACTGCGTGGGCGAAACGTTGTCAATAAAGGATCACATTATACTGCTTACGTGTTTATCTTTCCATATATCAATGACCTTGATGAGGACATTACTAGTGACATGAGCAAATTCGCCGATGACATGATAGGAAGGATAATTGATTCAAACGTAAATGTCATGGAACTTCAGGAGGATTTAGACAAACTCAATTTCTGGTCAGAAAAGTGACACATGCAGCTCAATGTAGATAAATGCAAGGTTCTGAAGCTCGGGAGTGTCCATAACCCAAGCACTTATAAGTTAAATAACGTAGAACTTAGCCATACAGATTGCGAAAAGGACTTCGGGCTTAAGGTAGAGCAACAACCTTAAACCAAGACAGCAATGCCTTAGAGTACGTAATAAGGCAAACAGATTACTGGGATTTATAAAAAGAAGTGTAAGAAACAGAAATCCAGGGGTAATACTTTATACATCATTAATTAGTAAGGCCTCACCTAGATTACGCAGCTCAGTTCTGGTCTCCATATTACAGAATGAATATAAATTCGTTAGAAAACATTCAGCATAGAATGACTAAATTAATTCATAGCATTATAAATCTTCCGTATAAAGAAATATTGAAGTCCCTTAAATTACATTCACTTGTAAGACGAAGAATGAGGGGAGACATGATCGAAGTGTTCAGGTGGAAGATGGGTATTTTAGTAAAGCCTTCGATAGAGTACCTCACAAGAGACTCTTAAGAAAAATGGCAGCTCATGGTATAGGAGGTAAAGTTCTAGCATGGATAGAGGCATGGCTTACCAACATAAAGGAGAGAGTTTCCATTAATGGGGTCAAATCTGAATGGGGATTAGTCACTAGTGGCGTTCCACAGGGATCAGTTTTAGGTCCTCTGTTGTTCATAATTTACATTAATGACCTTGATGAAGGAATTACAAGTGATATGAGCAAATTTGCTCATGATGCAAAAAAAGGCCGTATGATTCATTCTGAGGAGGATACCAATGAACTCTAGGAGGATTTGGACAAATTAATGTCTTGGTCTGAAAAGTGGCAGATGAAGTTCAATGTGAACAAGTGTAAGGTACTATTTCTTGGTAATGAAAATAACCCTCGAATCTATAAATTAGGGAAAGTAGAGCTTGATCTTACAGAATGTGAAAAAGACTTGGGAGTCATGGTGAGCAGACTCTGTATGTATTATTTCAGACTTTAAACCCGTTTTTATGCAACAATTTAAATGATCACGTACATAGAGTGCCACTCCACCCCCCTTCTATGGCCCCCTTCTATGGCCCCCTTCTATGGACCTATGCTGTTCTTTCTATAAGATTGATGGACTGAACACATCGACTCCAGGCTGAGGGACTGATTACCTCAAACTCCTCCTCTCTTTACAACTTTCTGCTTTGTATTGGACTGATAAAGCCACTGTGTGGGGAAACGTTTCCTTAATAAAGATTCCCATATGTTGCTTAAGTGTCTTAATCTTTAACTTGTCGGTTTTCAAAACCATTTGTCACATCTCTCAGACACTGCAACATCATGGGATCTTCATACAAACGAATTTTTCAACACTTGTCCAACCTTTGGACGAAGACCTATTTCGACTAGTGGATGGTACCACTATGACCCCGCCTCCTCCTGCTTCGCCTCACCTGACTGCAGTATATAAGCCACTTCTATGGCTCTATGCTGTACTTTCTACAAGATTGATGGACTGAACACATCGACTCCAGGCCGAGGGACTGATTACCTCAAACTTCTCCTATCATTGCAACTTTCTGCTTTGTATTGGACTGATGAAGCCACTGTATGGCGAAACGTTTCTTCAATAAAGATTCCCATATGTTGCTTAAGTGTCTTAATCTTCAAAATTTATTCTAATTATTTGCCTACTATAGACGTCAGGCTTATTGGACGGTAATTTGAACGAATGGACTTAAACCCTGATTTGAATACAGGAACCACATTAGCCATCTTCCACATCTCTGTCACAACACCAGTAAGGATGGACGTATTAAACACACTCGTTAATGGCTGACTAAGTTCCATCTTGCATTCTTTAAGTACCCTGGGAAACAACTCGTCGGGTCCCGGGGACTTATTTTGCTTCGATTTGTCTATCTGTTTGATAACCATGTCCCTCGTGACAGTAATATTAGTTAATTTGAATTCATCAGGAACTGAATAATTGTTAATTTCTGGAATCTCATTCATGTCTTCCTGTGTAAAAACTGACAAAAAATAGTCATTAAATAGGGAACACATTTCCAGTTCGTTATCCGTCAGCTGTCCATTCCCAATTTTCAGAGGCCTTACTTTTTCCTTCACATTCGTCCTGTACACTTGAAAGAACCGTTTTGGATTAATCTCTGATTCATTAGCACCTCTAATGTCAGAGTCACGTTTAACTTTTCTAATCCCCTTTTTTACTTATCTTTTAAGCTGAACAGATTGGTCAATAAGGTTAACCTCTCTTTTGTTGCGCCTATAAATTCCCCTTTTCTCCCCTAATAGACGCTTTAGCCTCCTGTTAACCCATTTGGGATCGTTATTATTACACCTAATTTCTCTCTAGGGAATGTCTATACTCTGAGCATGTTGTACATTATTAAGAAAAAATCATAAACGCAGATCCCTTCGTAATCGTAAGTATGATCATCGTCAATAAGATAATTAGCTAGATTACCCCATTCGAGATTAGACAGGTGTTCCCTAAGTCCATTATAATCGGCAGAACGAAAATCAGGGACTTTTACCGTATTATCATTATTCTCGTATTCCCAGTTAATGCTAAAAGTGATGGATTTGTGATCACTTGCGCCAAGCTCTTCAGCGATCTCTAGATTATTTACGAGTGTTTCCTTATTTGACAAGACTAGGTCGAGCAAAATATTACCCCTGGTAGGCTCTGTTACACACTGCTTCAGGAAACAGTCCTGAACTACTTCCATAAAGTCACTGGACTCCAGATTACTGGTCAAAGAAGTCCAGTCAATTTGACTAAAGTTAAAATTCCCAACTATCACTACGTTATTGTGTCTAGAAGCCCTAACAATTTCGTCCCAAAGAAGTCTCCCTCTATCGTGATCCAAGCCTGGAGGTCGGTATATTACAAGCCTGGAGGTCGGTATATTACACCTATAATTAGTTTTTCTTGACCTTCTACAAACTCTACCCAAACAGATTCTGTTACTAGTCCATCTGTTTTTATACCTGTTTTTATGCAACAATTTATATTTTCTCGTACATATAATGCAACTCCTACCCCCTTCCCATTATATCTATCCACATGGAACAACTTAAAACCTTTAATATTACACTGAGCAATCATATCCCGACTCTAAATCATACCATGTTTCAGTTATTGCAATGACATCAAAGTTGTCAGCACACGATACCAAACGTAATTCCAATCTTATTTCTTGCACTTCGACTGTTAGCATAAAATAGTCATATGTTTTTTTTTTCTTCTGCACACTTTTCCTATTCACCTTTGCTTTTACACAATTTCTGTAATTATCATTACCCAGTGTTACTCCCTGACTGTTATTATTAAGATTCATATTATCAAAGCCTAAGTCATCATATCCATACTTATTATTTTCCATTTCTAAACCCATACCTCTAACTAATCCTAGTTTAAAGTCTTAACAACACCCTCAACTGAGCTAGCAAGAAAACCCACACCTGCCCTGGATAAGTGAACCCCATCCCTGGCATACATGTCATTTCTACATTAGAAGTGGTCCCAGTTGTCAATGAATGGTACTGCATTATCCTTACAGTGTTTGTCCAGCCAACAATTAATACCAATTGCTCTGGACAACCATTAATTTCCAACACCCCTTCTTGGCAAAATGCCACATATAACAGGGTTCCCCCCCTTCTTCCTAATTCTGTCTATTGCTGTCCTGTACCTTCTAACTAAATCCTCACTTCTACGCTTGCCTACATCATTGCCTCCAGCACTGAGGCAGATAATAGGATTGATCCCATTACCATGCATGATGTTGTCAAGCCGGCTAACAATGTCCTCCATCCCAGCCCCAGGAAAGCAAACCCTCTGTCTCCTATTCCTATCCTTCAAGCAGAAGGCCCTATCTATATACCTAACCTGGCTATCCCCAACAACAACAATGTTTTTACCTTCCTTAATGTCGTTCGTCGGGACGTTCCCAGTAGTCGACTCACATTCATTGGGTAGCACAGAGAATGCGTTCGATGTTTCCACAACAGTTTCCACAGCTGTCTCTTTCTTCTTCATCGTTTCTACCTCTCCATTCGTTTTCTTGATCTTCAACTTCGTTCCATGCTGTCCGGCCACTGCCCAGGTTCCCTTCTTGACCTGAGGACTCACAACAGGAGGACTACTACGAATCCTCTTGTTTTCCTCCGTCAATCGCCGTATCTCAAGCTTCACTACCCTCAATTCCTCCTTAAGCTGCTGGTAAAGTTGCTCAATGGAGGGCATCTGGGTTCAGTTCATAGAGAGTACACTAGACACGTCCTCACTGAGCTAAGTACTGGCGGAGTTTGTTGTGACGTTCTCGATGGTCTTCGCTGGGGTTTCAAGGGATGTCGACTCACCCTCGTCTGCCAATGCTTCCTTGGTGCTCGTTGTGACGTTCCCAGTAGACAACCCACATTCGTCGGGTTGCACCGAAAATGGGTTGGAAGTTTCCACAGTAGTCTTCTGGATCTTCGTTGTTTCTGCCACTCCAACAGTCTTCTTGATCTTCAGCTTCGTTCCATGTTGCCCGGCCACTTGACCTGAGAACTCACAACTCCGTCAATCGCCGTATCTCGAGCTTAGCTACCCTAAGCTCCTCTTTTAGCTTCTGGTAAAGTTGTTCAATGGAGGACATCTTGGTTCAGATTAACAGACAGTACACTAGACACATCCTCAAAGAGTTAAGTACAGGTCACCACTGATAAGTACAGGTCACCACTGCTTATGTGTTTATTTTTCCATGTTTTGCAATGCCAAGCTATAATTCGCGATGCTTAAGTAAAGTGAGTATATCCATTGCGTTGCTTGGAGTCAGTAAACACGGGAAATCGTACTGACTGATCTGATTTTGAGACTTGACCCTCATCATGTCTTGAGTGGTCAAGTATTAGCCTGCAGGACTAAAATAATATCAATATTAAATGATAAATTCCAGTTAAATAAACTGGAACGATTGAATATGCATCAACAACTGAATACTGCAGTAGTGTCGATGACATTCAGTCACGCTCAGGTTCATTACCCATGACGAAGTCGTTACCTTGAACCAAAACACAAAAAAAAGTAAAACCTTGGGTAGCTTCAAATTTAGGTTTGATAAATATATGAAAAAGAAGGGATAGATATGAGTGGGAATTGCACTTGAGATAATAGGGCTATCAAAGCTTATTTCATGAATAGCATTGAAAACAGTTTGGGAAATTTTTTTGTTAATGAGATTAGGTTTGAAAAAGACCTACCTAGTATGGACCAATATGCCTGCTGCAGTATTAGTCCATACTAAACAGTACCAGGCAACATTTTCGTGATCCATATACCATGAAATCCTGCCTCAGTGGGTCATGAATACCCTTCATCCATACAAGATTACCATGTACACACCACATTGGTCTTCAGTGAATGTGTAATTAAACTAATCAACTGTTAATCACGAGTAACAAATATTCCATAAGCAACCAGGTTGGGACACCAGTTCACCATATTGAAGGAAAATAATACTGTTATTACCCAAGTGACTAATGTAATTAATGTTAACACTACTATGTATAACCAGTACTGACCACATGAACGTGTAAATACCCAATAAAATAACCAGTTAATTAAAAATGAAAATAGACCTCAATAATGAATTATATATTATCATTAATGAAGCAAGCGACACTAAGAACATTTTACTTGTGCGATTCGTTGTCATAAAGACAGCCCAGATAATATTATTTTAAATCATTCTCATTTAATTCAGTAGCTGTGGTTAGCACTTGTGCTGATTTTCTATTGTTGTCAGTAATGGTAACAGGACAAAATCACACCACGGTACGGGTGGGGCTCGAACTAGCGGCAAGTGAGTCGTGAGTCAGGACAAAATCAGTTCGCCAAAAAACAGTGACTCTCCGAATCCTTCACATGCTTAACTATGCGAACTCACACCTGGCACTGCTGTCACACCTGGCACTGCTGTCACACCTGGCACTGCTGTCACACCTGGCACTGCTGTCACACCTGGCACTGTGCTCAAACCGAGGGATGCTGTCACACCTGGCAGTTCTTTCACACATGGCGCTGCTATCACACCTGAAAAGGGTTCTTAAAAAGTGCAAAATGGAACTTTGTGAACCATTGACTAATATTTTTAATATATCTCTTTAAACAGGTGTAGAGTCTGATATGTAGAAGATGGTCAATGTAATTCCTATTTATCAAGCCAGACCTCAATTGTAGGCAAATTACTAGAGTCAATTATTGCTGATATTATAAGAAGTCATCTTGATGAGCATAATTTGATTAATGATACTCAGCATCGATTCACGAGGGGCCGTTCCTGCCTATCTAATTTATTTAAAGCTTTTGAGGCTGTTGATCATGATAAAGAATTCGATATTTATTATTGGATTTTAGTAAGTCTTTTGATACAGTATCGCACCAGAGAACGAAAAAGAAAGTGGCAGCTCATGGCATTGGGGAGAAAAGTGCTGTCATGGATCGAGTCATGGCTCACCAAGAGGAAGCAGAGAGTGTGCATAAATGGGGTAAAATCTGAGTGGGGATCTGTAACAATGCCTAAGCGTATGTATGTAATAAGGCAAATAGATTACTGGGATTTATATCAAGAAGTGTAAGCAACAGAAATCCAGCGGTTATACTACAGCTTTAACTGAAGACCCTTAAATTACATTCACTTTTAAGACGAAGAATGATGTGACACATGATCGAAGTGTATAAGTGGAAGATGGAAGGGGATGTAAATAAGGTTGTTAGGTAAGGTACATATGCAACAGTTAGGTATCTTTATTTCGAAACATTTCGCCTGCACAGTAGGCTTCTTCAGTCGAGTACAGAAAAGTTGGTAGAAGCAGAAGAGATGTGAAGACGATGTCATCAGTCCATTACCCTTGAAGACGTAGTTTTGAAGTGGTCAGTCCCTCAGCCTGGAGAAGAGTATTTGTTCCATAGTCTGAAACAATGTGAAGTAGAAATGACAATATGGAGTCTTATATTCTGTCAGGAGGTGAGATGTAGGCCACTAGTAGAAGCAAGATGTAATCATTGAGAGGTCACGTCCCTCTCAAATCCTACACATATATTCCAGGCTGAGGGACTGATTACCTCAAACTCCTCCTCTCCTTACCCCTCTCTGCTTTGTATTGGACTGATGAAGATACTGTGTGACGAAACGTTTTCTTAATAATGATTCCCATATGTTGAATAAGTGTCTCAATCTTCAACTGTAAGAAATTGGAGTAAAAAATAAGAATATAAATGAACTGTACTAAGCTACTTAACTTACTGACGGCTCCGCGTCTACGCAGCCATCCCTGAAGTCGTTTTAAAGGAGTTGTCAACTCCAATCCCTTAGGGCTGTCGGAAATAAGTGAATATAAGAATAAATTCCCCAGAGGAGCGTATATCACTATATTCAGTAGATGAATACTGAATTATACCCACTGGATTGGGCTAAAAAGCCCTCTCATTACTGGGTGTATGATAAATCTGCCTAGAACATAAATCAGTTCCTAACTGTGCAGTCAATAGAACTTTAAAAATGTCTGAGCAGACTTACCTGGGTATTTGTATCGGACCCTTAATTCACACCCGGAAAATGCTGTCTTGATTGCAGAAGTATCGCTGAGAAATGTCACCGTCCTAGTCTGGAACTTTGTTATACTTGCAATGTCACTACGTTCTTCAATATTTGTCTATTTGCAGTAATGTCACTACAAGAAGCTGCGCACACTTCTCTGTAATATACCGCTACTCTGGATTGTCTTTTATACACAAAAAAAGCGCTGGAACAGAGTTCTTTAACCGTTATCCCGGCGTTAATGTTCCCTCTGGGATGGTATAACACAATCTAATCCCTCCGCCCTCGCTCGTCCGACGTGCCCTGGGCGTCTTCCCGACATAAAGAAAGTGTCGATCCAGCATGTTTCCCTTGCTTGCCAAACTTCTACAGAAAGCAATGCAGAATGCCTGATTTCTTGCTTTTTCTGGGCTTAGACGACTGTGTATGCTATCTTTAACATGGTATTAGAGAGGCTGGAGGATTTTCTTAATTTTCCTACTACTGTAAGAGATCGATTATCTCTCATTAACAACATATAGTAACAACAGTGGTCAGATTTGACGTAACTTACAAGGAAGTGGCGCGTCTAGACTGGTCCATCTGTGTCCAATTACTTGACCCGGAAGCAAAAAAGACGTCACTGCCCTCACTGAGAGGGTTCAAAGGGCTGAAGGGGGCCGATACCCCTCTCTTGGAGAAATTTCTCCACATCAACTTGTCGGTTTTGAAAACTCCTTATCACACTCACTAGTGATGTATAGAGCTGTAAAATAACTTTTGGACTTTTGTTACTTATACTTCTTGAAATAAATCCTAGTAATCTGTTAGCCTTATTGCGCACACTTAGGCACTGTTGTCTTGGCTTTAGATTTCTGCTTACCATGACTCCTAAGTTTTTTTTTCACATTCTGTATGATCAAGCTCTACTTCACCTAGTTTATAACTTCCAGGGTTATTTTCATTACCAAGGACTAGGACTTTACACTAGTCCATATTGAACTTCATCTGCCATTTTCAGACCAATATATGTATTAATTTGTCCAAATCCTCCTGGAGTTCACTGGTATCCACCTCAGAATGAATCATACGGCTTATTTTTGTATCATCAGCAAATTTGCTAATGTCACATGTAATTCCTTCATCAAGGTCATTAATGTAAATTATGAACAACAATGGGCCTAAAACTGATCCTTGTGGAACGGCACTAGTGACTAATCCCCATTCGGATTTGACCCCATTAATGGAAACTCTGCTTTCTATTGGAAAGCCATGAGTTGCCACTTTTTTTAAGTCTTTTGTGAGGTACTCTATCGAAGGCTTTACTGAAATCCAAATAAACAATATCATATTCTTTATCACTGTCTACTGCCTCAGTTTTATTGAAGAACGTCAATAAATTTGTCAGGCAGGAACGACCTCTCGTGAACCCATGCTGAGATTCATTAATCGAATTATGCTCTTCAAGATGATTTCTAATAATATCAGCTATAGCTTATTCTAATAATTTGCCTACTATACACGTGAGGCTTATTGGACGGTAATTTGATGTAATGGACTTATCCCCTGATTTGAATATAGGAACTACATTAGCTATCTTCCACGCTCGTTAATGGCTGACTAAGTTCCATCTTGGATTCTTTAAGTACCCTGGAAAACAACTCGTCGGGTCCCGGGGACTTATTTTGCTTCAGTTTATCTATCTGTTTGATAACCATGTCCCTCGTGACAGTAATATTAGTTAACTTGAATTCTTCAGGAACTGAATAATTGTTAATTTCTGGAATCTCATTTACGTCTTCTTGTGTAAAGACTGACAAAAAATAGTCATTAAATAGAGAACACATTTCCAGTTCGTTATCCGTCAGCTGTCTCACCTGGCGCTGCTCTCACACCTGACAGTGCTCTCACACATGACGATGCTATCACACCTGGCAGTCCTCTCACACCGGTGATGTTATCACATCTGGCAGTGCTCTCACACCTGGCGCTGCTCTCACACCTGGCAGTGCTCTTACACATGGCGCTGCTATCACACCTGGCGATGCTGTCGCTTGCCTCTCCAGGCCACGCACCTCACTCAGCATGATAGCAATAGCTGATTGCCACGGATGACCCAGCTGTCAACACTAAGACATTCTCCAGCTGACTCGCTCTATCGGCGCACACGTTCAATTAAAGTGCGCTTTTAATTAATGACACCGTAATTATCTTACTTCTTCAAGTGATTAAAATGTCACTATGATGAGTAAAGCGGTGTGATATAATTAAACTTAATTGGCATAGCCGAGCTGATGGAGTCTTAAGACAAATCCAAGACCAAATTTGATTTTTTTCAAAGTACAACACCTAACAAGACATAACGTGTGTTCGTTGATTGTATCAGTGTCTGAATCATCAGATGGTGTTGTAAACAATCTTATGTTGTTTGTAAACAATAAAAAACGCACCTGATGTTCTACGACTTAACCTGTTCACAAGATCCATTAAAAAGTCTGTTTCAATTAACCGCACTCCAGTCATTCTACTTCTGATAGTTGATTATAATGTACATTTACAGAGCCAGATGGTGTGTTGCTACAGTTAACCACAATCAACTAACCCGCACATAGGAAAGAGAAACTTATGACGACGTTTCGGTGCGTCTAGGACAAGTTACAAGTTACACTGTGTGATTGGTTAATGGTTATATGTGGTGAGCCCTGGAATATGTGGTGAGCCCTGTTATATGTGGTGACCCTGTTATATGTGACATTTTGCCAAGAATGGGTGTTGGAAATAAATGGCTGTCTAGAGCAATTGGTATTAATTGTTGGCTGGACAAACACTAAGGATAATGCAGTGCCATTCATTGACAACTGGGAACTCTTCTACGGCAGAAATGACATGTATGCCAGGGATGGGGTTCACTTATCTAGGGTAGGTGTGGGTTTTCTCGCTAGTTCAGTTGAGGGTGTAGTTAAGACTTTAAACTAGGATTAGTTAGAGTTATGGGTTTAGGAATGGAAAATAATGAGTGTGGAAATATTGATTAAGGCTTTTATATCGTAAATCTTAAAAATAACAGTCATCGAGAACCACAGGGTAATAATAATAGCAGAAATTGTGTAAAAGCGAAGGTGAATGGGAAAAAGGTGGTGACCTGTACTTAGCTCAGTGATGACCTGTACATAGCAGTTGTGACATGTACTTAGCTCAGTGGTGACCTGTACATAGCAGTGGTGACCTGTAAATAGCTCAGTGGTGACCTGTACTTAGCTCTGTGAAAACTTGTCTAGTGTGCTCTCTGTGAATCTGAACCAAGATGTCCTCTCTTGAGCTACTCTACCAGCAGCTGAAGGAAGAACTGAGGGTAGCTAAGCTTGAGATACAGCGACTGACCGAGGAAAACAAGAGGATCCGTAGTAATCCTCCTGTTGAGAATCCTCAAGCCAAGAAAGGAACCTGGACAGTGGCTAGAACGCATGGGACAAAGTTAAGGATCAAGAGGACGGATGGAGAGGTAGAAACAACGAAGATCCAGGAAACTGTTGTGGAAACATCGAAAACATTCTCCGTGCTACCCGATGAATGTGAGTCAACTACTGGGAATGTCATGATGAACGACACCAAGAAAGGTAAAAACATTGTGTTGTTGGAGATAGCCAGGTTAGGTACATGGATAGGGCCTTCTCTTTGAAGGATAGGAGTAGGAGACAGAGGGTTTGCTTTCCTGGGGCTAGAATGGAGGACATTGTTAGCCGGCTTCACAACATTATGCATGGTAATAGGATCAATTCTATTATCTGTCTCAGTGCTGGAGGCAATGATGTAGGCAAGCGTAGAAGTGAGGATTTAGTTAGAAGGTACAGGACAGCAATAGACATAATTATGAAGAAGGGGGGGGGGCGCCCTGTTATATGTGGCATTTTGCCAAGAAGGGTGTTGGAAATGAATGGTTGTCCAGATTTGTATTATTATGAATCTTAATAACAACATACATGGAGTAACACTGGGTAATGATAATTACAGAAATTGTGTAAAAGCAAAGGTGAATAGGAAAAAGGAGCAGAAGAAAAAACATATGAATGTATTTTATGATAACAGTCGAAGTGCAAGAAATAAGATTAATGAATTACATCTGGTAGCGTGCGCTGGGAACTTTGATGTCATTGCAATAACTGAAACATGGTATGATTTAAAGAGTCGCGATATGATTTCTGAGTGTCATATTCAAGGGTTTAAGTTGTTGCATGTGGATAGATATAATGTGAAGGGGGAGGAGTTGCATTATATGTACGAGAGAATATAAATTGTTGCACAAAAACAGGTATAAAAATAAATGGATTAGTAACAGAATCTGGGTAGAGTTTCTAGAAGGTCAAAAAAAAAAAAAACTAATTCTAGGTGTAATATACCGACCTCCAGGCTTGGATCACGATAGAGGGAGACTTCTTTGGGACGAAATTGTTAGGGCTTCTAGACACAACAACGTAGTGATAGTAGGGAATTTTAACTTTAGTCAAATTGACTGGACTTCTTTGACCGGTAATCTGGAATCTAGTGACTTTATGGAAGTAGTTCAGGACTGTTTCATGACGTAGTCTGTAACAGAGCCTACCAGGGGTAATAATTTGCTCGACCTGGTTTGTCAAATAAGGAAACACTCGTAAATAATCTGGAGATCGCTGAAGAGCTTGGCGCAAGTGATCACAAATCCATTACTTTCAGAATTTCCTGGGAATACGAGAATAATGATAATACGGTAAAAGTCCCTGATTTTCGTTCTGCCGATTATAATGGAGTTAGGGAACACCTGTCTAATCTCGATTGGCGTAATCTAGCTAATATTTTCCTTGACGATGATCATACTTACGATTATGAGTAGGTTACTCATTCAAGTCAGTAGGTCACTCATTCAAGTTAGTCAAGCAATTCAGTAAATCAGTTAAATTGGTCAGTCAAGTCAGTAAGCCATCAGTCAGCAAATAAATCAAGTCAGTCATTCAAGTATTAAGAAGTCAGTATATCAATCAAGTCATTCAGTAAGTCAGTCAGTAAAGTCATTCAGTGAATCAGTAAAGTTGGTCAGTCAAGTCAGTAAGCCAGTCAAGTCACTAAAACAGTCAAATCAGTAGGTCAGTCAGCCAAGTAAGTCATTCAGTAAAACAGTCAAGTCATTCAATAAATCAGTCAAGTCAGTCAGTCAAGTTGGTCAGTCAAGTCAGTAAGCCAGTCAGTAAATCAGTCAAGTCATTCAGAAAATCAGTAAATCAGGTCAGTCAGTAAGTCATTCATCCAGCTTCCGGCGCTGAAATTTTTTCCCAACCGAGAAGCAGAACAGTTTAAATTAAATTTTACGAAGCATAAAACGAAAATATTCCACAATTTGACAATAATTTAATGGAGAAAACTTTTTAAAGGAAACCGTTTTAATCGACGGTCTACTGTATATATATATATATATATATATATATATATATATATATATATATATATATATATATATATATACCAATCTAGGTAGTAGGTTGGTAGACAGCAACCACCCAGGGAGGTACTACCGTCCTGTGGTAGTAGGTTGGTAGACAGCAACCACCCAGGGAGGTACTACTGTCCTGTGGTAGTTGGTTGGTAGACAGCAACCACCCAGGGAGGTACTACCTTCCTGTGGTAGTAGGTTGGTAGACAGCAACCACCCAGGGAGGTACTACCGTCCTGTGGTAGTATGTTGGTAGACAGCAACCACCCAGGGAGGTACTACCGTCCTGTGGTAGTAGGTTGGTAGACAGCAACCACCCAGGGAGGTACTACCGTCCTGTGGTAGTAGGTTGGTAGACAGCAACCACCCAGGGAGGTACTACCATCCTGTGGTAGTAGGTTGGTAGACAGCAACCACCCAGGGAGGTATTACCGTCCTGTGGTAGTAGGTTGGTAGACAGCAACCACCCAGGGAGGTACTACCATCCTGTGGTAGTAGGTTGGTAGACAGCAACCACCCAGGGATGTACTACCGTCCTTTGGTAGTAGGTTGGTAGACAGCAACCACCCAGGGAGGTACTACCATCCTGTGGTAGTAGGTTGGTAGACAGCAACCACCCAGGGAGGTACTATCATCCTGTGGTAGTAGGTTGTTAGACAGCAACCACCCAGGGTGGTACTACCATCCTGTGGTAGTAGGTTGGTAGACAGCAACCACCCAGGGAGGTACTACCATCCTGTGGTAGTAGGTTGGTAGACAGCAACCACCCAGGGAGGTACTACCGTCCTGTGGTAGTAGGTTGGTAGACAGCAACCACCCAGGGAGGTACTACCGTCCTGTGGTAGTAGGTTGGTAGACAGCAACCACCCAGGGAGGTACTACCGTCCTGTGGTAGTAGGTTGGTAGACAGCAACCACCCAGGGAGGTACTACCGTCCTGTGGTAGTAGGTTGGTAGACAGCAACCACTCAGGGAGGTACTACCGTCCTGCAAAGTGAGTGTGAAACAGAAACCTGTAACTATTTTACATGATGGTAGGATTGCTGGTGTACCTTCTCTGTCTCATAAACACGCTGGATAACATTTAAACTTAGGTCACACTACACAGGCCTGCACATGCATATACTATATATGCATACACATATCAAGATTTTTCCCTTTTTTCTTAATAGTTCTTGTTTATCTTTATTTCTCTAAACTCTCCATGGGGAAATGGAAAAGAATCTTTCCTCCGGAAGCCATCCGTGTCCTAGAAGTCGACGAAAATGCCGGGAGCAATGGGCTACTAACCCCTTCTCCTGTATAAACTATTAAAACGAGAAAAAGAAAACTTTATAAAACTAAGATGTTTGAATGTGTGTGGATGTAGTGCGGATGATAAGAAAGAAATGATTGCTAATGTTATGAATGAAAAGAAGTTGGTTGTCCTAGCTCAAAGTGAAACAAACCTAAAGAGGGTAGGGGAGTTCCAGTGGCGAGAAATAAATGGGATTAAGTCAGGAGTATCTGAGAGAGTTAGAGCTAAGGAAGGGGTAGCAATAATGTTGAAGGATCAGTTATGGAAGAAAAAGAGAATTATGTGGATTAAAATAAGGGTCGGATGCAAAAAGTGGGTCATAATAAATGTGTATGCACGTTTAGAAGAGAGGAGTGTAGAGGAGAAAGAGAGATTTTCAGAGATGTTAAGCGACTGTGTAGGAACTTTTGAACCAAGTGAGAGAGAAATTGTAGCAGGGGACCTAAATGCTAAAGTAGGAGAAACGTTTAGAGAGGGCGTATAAATAAGTTTGGGGTGCCAGGTGTAAATGATAATGGAGAGCCTTTGATTAAACTAAGTATATATAGAAAGGGGTTTGGTTACAGGTAATACATATTTTAAGAAAAAGAGGATAAATAGATATTCAAGATATGATATGAGGCGTAATGACAGTAGTTTGTTGCACTACGTATTGGTAGATAAAAGACTGTTGGGTAGACTTCAGGATGTACATGTTTATAGAGGGGCCACAGATATATAAGATCACTTTTTAGTTGTGGCTACAGTGATAGTAAAAGGTACATGGAATACAAGGAAAATGTAAGAAGCAAGTAAGAGAGAGGTGAAGGAGGAGGCAGTTAGGGTAAGATATAAACAACTATTGGAGAATAGATGGGCTTGTGAGAGTATAGGCAATGGGGTAGAGGATGTATAGGGTAAATCTAAGAATGTAGTGATAGAGAGTTCAGCAGAAGTTTGTAGTACAGGAAAGTGGGTGCGGGAGGGAAGAAGAGCGATTGGTGGAGAAAAAGTTAGCATATGAGATTGTTTTACAAGGTAGAAGTGATGGAAGGAGGGAAGAGTATATGGAGAGAAAAAGAGAGGTTAAGAGAGTGGTGAAGCAATGTAAAAAGAGAACAAATAAAAGAGTGGGTGAGATGTTATCAACAAATGTTGTTGAAAATAAGAAAAAGTTGAGGCAGCCTAGGGAACAAATGGATTTGATAGTTAAAAATAGGACAGGACAGTTATGAAATGAAGAGTTAGAGGTATCGGGAAGATGGATAGAAAATTTTGAGGAATTGTTAAATGTTGATGAAGACAGGGAAGCTGTGATTTCGTGTATAGGGCAAGGAGGAATAACATCTTGTAGGAGTGAGGAAGAGCCAGTTGTGAGTGTGGGGGAAGTACGTAAGGCAGTGGGTAGAATGAAAGAGGGTAAGGCAGCAGGGATTGATGAGATCAAGATAGAAATGTTAAAAGAAGGTTGGGATATAGTTTTGGAGTGGTTGGTGCTTTTATTTAATAAATGTATGGAAGAGGGTAAGGTACCTAGGGATTGTCAGAGAGCATGCATATTTCCTTTGTATGAAGGCAAAGGGGACAAAAGAGAGTGCAAAAATTATAGGGGAATAAGTCTGTTGAGTATACCTAATAAAGTGTATTGTAGTGTTATTATTAAAGAATTAAGAGTAAGAAGGAGAGCAGGATAGCAGATGAACAAGGAGGTTTTAGGAAGGGTAGGGGGTGTGTAGACCTAGTGTTTACAGTAATATACAAGTGAACAGAATTTAGATACGGGAAAAGAGGTTTTTGTGTCATTTATGGATTTGAAAAAGGGGGGCATGTGGCAGTTGTTGCAAATGTATGGAATAGGAGGTAAGTTATTGAAAGAAGTGAAGAGTTTTTACGAGGATTGTGAGGCTCAGGGTAGAGTATGAAGAAGAGAGGGATATTATTTCCCAGTTAAAGTGGGCCTTAGACAAGGATGTGTGATGTTACCATGGTTCTTCAATATATTTATACTACGAAGTTGTAAGAGAAGTAAATGTTCAGGTTTTTAGAATAGGTGTGGGGTTAAAGATAAAGAATCTAACACAAAGTGAGAGTTGTCACAGTTGCTCTTTTCTGATGACAGTGGTTTTGGGAGATTCTGAAGAGAAGTTGCAGAGGTTGGTGGATGAGTTTGGAAGGGTATGTAAAAGAAGGAAATTGAAAGTGAACATAGGAAAGAGTAAAGTGATGAGGAAAACAAAAACAAATAGGTAACGAAAGATTGGATATAAAATTGAAAGGAGAGAGTATGGAAGAGGTGAGTGTATTCAGTCATTTAGGAGTGGATGTGTCAGCAGATGGGTCTATGAAAGATGAGGTCAATCATAGAATTGACAAGGGGAAAAAAAGGTAAGTGGTGCACTGAGGAGTCCATAGAAGCAAAGAGGGGAATGTATGAGAGCATAGTAAAGTATAGTTATACCAACGCTCTTATAAGGGTGTGAAGCATGGGTGGAGATGTCATGTCTGAGGGCAATGTGTGGTATGAATATAATGCAGAGAATCCATAGTTTTGAGATTAGGAGGTGCACGATTAACAAAACTATTATCCAGAGGGCTGAGGAGGGGTTATTCAGGTGATTCAGACATGTAGAGAGGATGGAATGATATAGAGTGACTTCGAGTACATATCTGTAGTGGAGGGAAGGTGAGCCAAGGGTCGGCCTAGGAAAAGTTGAAGGGAGGGGATAAAGGAGATTTTGTGTGAGGGGCTTGGACTTCCAGCATGGGGCTCAACAACAATAAATCACCTCAAACCATTAATAACACAACAAAAGGCTGCAGTCCGAATGATAACAAATTCCCATTCTAGACAACATACTCCACCAATATTCAAAAGTCTGAACTTACTCACCATACAAGACATCTATACTTTTTACAGTGCCTATTACATACTTAAAGCACTAAACACAAATATTAACCCACAATTCAAAATTCTCCTAACCAACCTTAACAGGACACATGAACATAACACAAGACACAGATCACTCTTCCATGTTCCCCGCGTCCACCTCACACTATGCAAAAACGCAATGCACATTAAAGGCCCAAAAATTTGGAATTTATTACCTATGATTACCAAAGAAACCCGGTCTGTACTTCAATTCAAAACTCTGCTAAAAAACCACCTACTCACCCAAAACTAAATACCCACTACTTTACATTACCTGTAAAGTTATTAAATAACTTTACACTGCCTCAAAATAACATTATTCACTGTGTTACTCCCCAAACCTCAAAACCCCTTACATAATTGCTCAAAGAAAAATAATTTATCAAACATAATCTAGTACAAATGTTGGAACTTATACCTCATAATGTATATGCCATGTTATATCTTATAATGTATAAACCCGTTATAATTAATACAACCTAATATAAAGAAATCCATCCTCATGTACCCTTGTGCTCCTTGTAACTCATCTAATGACCATTTAAACTGTTATTGCAACACAAATTATTGATTTAATTTGTTTAATCTGATTTATTAATATTATTATGTAGACATATAAAACTGTAAATGATCCAAAATTATAAAACTATTATGTTTCAAAAATGTCATGTTCAAACTATGTTCAAATTTCATAGCTTAAATACTCAACTATACTTATATTGTAAACTTTCTACTATAATTCTTACCATTTAGTTTTAAGTTAATTTTAATTCTGCCCACAATGCTCTGCATATTAGGGGCTTTTGGCATGTACACCTCATGTAATCTCATAAGCCATTGTAATTCTTTATATCATGTCTCAATAAACTATTTTATTATTATTATTATTATTATTATTATTATTATTATTATTATTATTATTATTATTATTACTATTATTATTATTAAGCATACATGAGCGTGTTACATAAGAGTGAATGAACACAAATGGTTTTTAAAACTTTACTTACTGTTGGAGTGTGAGCAAGGTAACATTTATGAATGGATTCAAGGAAACCGGCAGTCCGGACTTGACTCCTGGAGATGGGAAGTACAGTACCTGCACTCTTAAGGAGGGGTGTTAATGTTGCCGTTTTATAACTGTAATTTAAGCGCGAATTGGCAAGACAGTGGTGGAGTGAATGATGATGAAAGTTTTTTCTTTTGATCTACCCTACCTTTGTGGGAAACGCTCTATGTGTTATATATATATATATATATATATATATATATATATATATATATATATATATATATATATATATATATATATATATATATATATATCAGACAGGAGACTGCCCCTCTCCAAGCTGTGAGTGCACATCACTTTGGGGACATCTTCCAAACAGTTCCCATTTTGGCAATGGGAACACGCCTCGACCCTAAGACCCTCCATATTGCAGTGACTCATCGCCTTGTTGCTCCAATTTACATGGAATATTCGTGTATTTCCGGCGATGCTCAAGCCGACCATTATGGTCTACATAGCCTTAACTGTTCCAAAACCAAGGGCTGGCATGCAAGACACAATGAGGTCAACGACATCATATAGAGAACCCTTGCAACAGCTGGATGCCCAGCAAACCGAATCGATGGGATCACCATCCATCCTTGGCAGAATGGTAAGCTCTTAGATTCATAACCTTTGATATATTATACGAATGTATTCATGTTTGTGTTTTCTGTCAATGCATTCTGTCGCTTAATAAATTTAACATGTAATATATATATATATATATATATATATATATATATATATATATATATATATATATATATATATATAAAAAATCTATATACTATATTATAATTGCGGTAAAAATACTATTGTTCATATGTATGAATTTTCTTTTACGAATAATTAAGCGAATTAATCCATTTAATGAGGTTGGCTACTGAATGATTACGAGAATCCCATAATAATTTTTTCTGGTTTATGGCACGATATACTTTACTGTCGCGCCGGCTGCTGCATGACTGAATATACCAATTTAAATTTAGACATGTTCAATTTGTTGCTTAAATTTTCACCGTAAAAACAATTAAGATATGAATATTTTTTCCTTTTCTCAACTCAAATATTAAAAGAAAAAAATGTCACGAATATCTTTTAAGTAGTGATATTCTCTTTTACGACTTTCTTTGAACATGCTTTGAGAGATATCGTATATTAGGGCCAAGAGTGTGATGTTTATTCCACTGAGAGAGAGAGAGAGAGAGAGAGAGAGAGAGAGAGAGAGAGAGAGAGAGAGAGAGAGAGAGAGGGTATGATATAACGAACGGTTTAAATAGCAAATGGTAGAGAGGAAGTGGGTGTAGGAGAGTCAGCAAAGAGAACTAGGAAGGATGACTCCACTCATTCCACTTCTTCTCAGAAATTTTCTCCTCCTCTGCCTCCTCTTTTGTAGGCTGAACAACACTAAGTTTGAATAAAGTTCAGTATTTTATTTATTATTTTTAATTAATTTACTAGTTATTATTGCAAGTATTAATGATATTCATTATTTCAGGAGTTTAAATGTACATTCATTCACTTTTTTTTAAATTTTATATTATATTTTTCATTGTTAAGTGGTTGTATTTGGAGGCCTAGATCGGATTATCCCTATAACGAATGAACGCTATAACAAACAAGGTTCTACATCCAATTAGATTCGTTATGGCATACCCAATATATATATATATATATATATATATATATATATATATATATATATATATATACATATATATAAAACATATAGGGAGGTACCACCTCTAGAACTTTACTGGGGATCCTCATCCTCAGAGAAGTCAATAAACGTACCTCAGGGAAAACTCGAGGTTCTCCCCAGAGCTGTTTGAATATTTTCTTCTCCTACCACCCCCTATATATTATATGAGTACTTTATTAATAGACAGGATACATTGACAGAAAACACAAACATGAACAAGATTACATTGGTACAATATGTCAAAGATTATGAATCTCCTCCAGCTCCTCCGAAGCCGGACGCGAGCCCAGTATGCAGCATGCATTTTCCCTCTGGATGGCCATGCTGTGGTCAGCAGCTCCTCCCTGTCGCCCGACACTGTGATGGATGTAGGTGTCAGCCAGTGTCGACACACAGGTATAGTCCCATGCTAAGAGTTTGCCATTCTTCCAAGGATAGATGGTGATCCCGTCAGAGCGGTTTGCTGGGTTGTGGGTAATATTGGCTGCTAGTGATCAGGGCTCTCTCTCGGCTGGACATCCAGCTGTAGCAAGGGTTCTCTTTATGATGTCTTTATTGTGTCTTGCATGCCAGCCCTTGGTTTTCGAACAGTTTAGACCATGTAGACCATATTGCTCGGCCTGTGCATCGCCGCAAATACACGTATATTCCGTGAGAATTGGTGCAGCAAGGCGCATGTTCCCATTGCCGAAATGGGAACTGTTTGGAGGAAGTACCCAGAATGATGTGCACTCACAGCTAGGAGATGGGCAGTCTCCCTGTTTGATGTTACAGCCCTAAGCATGTTGGCAAGCATCTTTTCAGTGAAGCCATGAAATAAGTAGTTTTTTAATCATTTTCCAAACTGCAGCAAGCCAAGATTCGACCCCACGACACACTGTCCCGCCTCAAGAGTGGAGGGCTCATATTGTTTGTAGGTTCAATGGCTTAGATGGTAGGGTGACATGTACATTGTGTGAGCTCTTGAGGCTTGACAATGTGTCGTGGGGTCGAATCCTGGCATGCCGCAGATTGGTAAATGATATATATATATATATTTATATATATATATATATATATATATATATATATATATATATATATATATATATATATATATATATATATATATATATATTTAGATACTCTGCAAACTCTGTAAAAAATCCACAGTACTTTACGACGGAGCCAGACTCCAGACTCCAGCACTGCTACAGGCCTTCTCTATTCCAACCTCCAACAGAAATATTTGTCTAACCTTTTTTTACACTACCCAAGTAATTGCTTTTTTCACCTTTTACTCATGTGCGAGTTGATTGTTCTACCTTATTGTATTACTACTACTACTACAACTTAATTCACTACTACTTCTACCACCACTAGTATTACACCTCACTCTGAACCTATATATACCCTCTGTGTCCATGTATTGTTTGTAACGGCTTGACAAAGCTCCTGGTGAGCGAAACGTTGCCACAATAAAATGTCACATTAGTTGCATTTGTGTCCTTTTACTTAACATATTGTCGGTAATTCTACCAATATTAATACAAAGAAGAAAGGTGTAAGGAGAACAGGAGTTTGAAGTAATTAGTCTCTCAGCAAGCAATCGATGTGTTCAGTCCATCAGTCTTGTAGAACGTACAGCATAGGGCCAGAGAAGTGGCTTATGTACTGTAGTCAGGTGAGTGGAAGCAGGAGGAGGCGGGATCACAGTGTAAGTAGGTCTTCGTCCAAAGGTTGGACAAATATTGAAGAATTCCTTGTATCAAGATTCTATTATAATGTTGCAGTGTATGACTCACCTGACTACAGTATATAAGCCACTTCTCTGGCCATATGCTCTACTTTCTACAAGACTGATGGACTGAACACATCGATTCCAGGCAGAGGGACTGATTACCTCAAACTCCTCTTCTCCTTACACATTTCTGCTTTGTATTGGACTGATGAAGTCACTGTGTGGCGAAACGTTTCCTCAATAAAGATTCCCATATGTTGCATAAGTGTCTCATTTCTTTCTCGAATGTCTGCTGCTTCGCCTCAGAATTTGGATGTGATTGTGCTGGGAATGGCTTCAACAACTCTGGTCGTACGACTTTTGTGCATGTCAATTGCTCCAAGAATTTGGCCCTAGTTACCATACACAAACAGAAAATTTGAATCTGATTTATGAATAATTCTCGAATTATGAGCGAATTACAAACGCAAAGATGGAGAATGAAAATGTAGAAAAATTCTACCAAACATTGAGGTCCCCTTTCAGGTATACCTGAATAGGTCACCATTATATCCACTGTCAGTCTGTGGAACGATGTGTTGCAATGGGTCAATAGGCCTGTTGCAATGTTCCTCCTTTCTTATGTTCATAGATCGTCAAGCATCAAGGAAAATTCAGCATATATTTTTCTTTTCCATAGGACATAAGTGAACTTCTCCCTAGCATACATCAACTTAAGTTTATGCATATAAACTATCAAGATAAATTGCTATCCCTGGCAGATATTATGCCATGTTAAAGAATAAGACATTTGTGTAACATTTTACACAAGTGTCCCATTTACCCATCTGTTTTAGACAGATTCTTGTTTTATTGGGTAAGTACCGTATTCACAATATGGTTCATGCAGCTAAAACCATTATTTTTGCTTGATATGCTAAAAAATAGAGATACCGTAAAATATTCTAAACGCTCTACTGTTTACCAATTATTCCTTTCATTTCGGAAGTGCAAGTTATGGATTATATTTTTGGGAAGAAGTTTACTATAAACTATGAGAGGCGTCTTTACATGTGTGAGGCGGAAGCAAGATATTAGACGTCTCCTGAGGAACATATATCACAACCAAGCATCATCCACACGCATGGTTAAAGGAGAGCGACTCCTGTGGATACGCGTACCATGGTCGATAGACTATCACGCCTCCTGAGTACACAGGATAAATATACAGTGAGTTGAATGTCTCTCAGTGAGTAGACACTGAGAATTTACTTTAACCATTATTTTAAGAATTTAAGAATTCTTGACTAGTAGTAAACAGATTATATGCAGTCTTAATTACCCTCGTGTAGTCCATTGGTTTTAAACCCAATTAACCAACAAATTTACCACCCGGTGTTGTAGGCGGCAACCAAATTCTCGTACGCTACGAAATGCAGTGTTTCGTTTCAGCCAGTTCTCTTTAGCGTTGTTCTTATATGACAGTGACTGAGACCGATAAATGTGTGACATGGACACTGCACTGAAAACGTGATTATGTGTTTCTTTTGTTCTAAGGTGCTTCCTCTTCGTGAGTCCCCGTTCCCTCTTTGCTTATCAGAAATTTCCATCCGCATAATGTAGTACTGCAGTTATTTGCGTTGTAGTATATTACACTATGTAACACAATTTTATTCCTGGCAAGTAAGTGTTATTTTCCAACTCCTTTTATTTAAAAACAATAGAAAATGCCCATTATTCCTTTTAAACTCTGCTTTTGTGTCTTACAGGGTGATCTTTTGACTAAAAATAGCTAAATTTAAATATTTTTTGCTAGTTTTGGATGTAAAACAAAAGCATAATAAAATAAATAAAATTTACATAAATAAAATAAAATTTAAAAAACAAAATTATTTTAAACTTTCTGAAACATATTTACAAAGATTAAAACGCCCCCTATTCATACCAGTAGTTAGACTGTTGGGTTTAGTCCTGACTCTTTCTCTTCTCCTTCAGTTCTTCCTCTCACCGGCTATTCTTCTTCTGTCCCCACTTCCCCCTCGCCCCTAGTGGGTCCTTACCTGAGAGTCTGAACTGAACTGAAATGAGCGGAATATAATCAGTAGTTAGACTGTTGGGTTTAGTCCTGACTCTTTCTCTTCTACTTCGGTTCTTCCTCTCACCGGCTATTCTTCGTCTGTCCCCACTTCCCCCTCGCCCCTAGTGGGTCCTTACCTGTGAGTCTGAACTGAACTGAAATGAGCGGTCGATCACCATGCCCAACCCATCTAGGGCAGGGTAGGTGCCAAGGCTGGAGCATTCTACCATCTGCAGTTCGTAAGCCTGCCCTACCCATTAGGGAAGGTGGCAGACCAGAGGGGCCTAGCATCTATCTACCTCCATGCCTCGTGCTGATGGCGAATGTGGCTAGGCCTGGGGCCAGTTCGTCCCGCCAATGAGGGGTATCCCCTCCCATGGGAGACATAGGTCTCTGACACTCCCACGCCAGGGAGCCGGAGCCGGGTCGCCATCTGGTAAAGACCCGAGCCCGCCAGAATTCCCGGTGAATCAACACCTCCTCCACCTAAAAATGAGCAGGCAGTTATCATGCCTAGGCCTTTTAGGGCAGGGTAGGTACCAAAGCTGGAGCTTGCTACCACCTGCAGCTCTCAAACCTGCCCTTCCCGTCAGGGAAGATGGCAGACCAGAAAGGCCTAGCTTCTCCCTACCAACCCCGTGCTGGTGGGGAATGTGGCTAGGCCTGGGGACAGTTGGTCCCAACGATGAGGGGGTCCTTGTACCTCCTCCCATGGAAGACATAGGTCTCTGATACTCCCACGACAGGGAGCCGGAGCCGTGTCGCCATCTGGAATAGACCCGGGCCGGGAGAATTCTCGGCGAATCAACACCTTCTAAAAATGAGCAGTTTTTTCTAGATTTGCGAGTATGCAACAAATCACGTTCATGTTTAAGCCCCCAAATGTAGTCACCCATCATGTTTTCATTATAAGATCCCTGACATTTGTGTTCAAAGTTCATTATATTATATCTTGTTGGAAGCGCTCCCCTTGCTCCTCTGAGTATGCTCACATATTCTCCTTGAAACTGTCAAGATGAGCATCAAGGATATGGACCTTAAGGGACATCCTACAGCCCATCTGACCATAGCTTTTTACCAAGGTCTCAACAAGTTCCACATAATTGTCAGCCTTGTTGTTGCCCAGAAAGTCCTGTGCTACAGAAACAAAACTCTCCCAGGCTTCTTTTTCCTTCTCTGTGAGCTTCTTTGGAAATTCTGAGCACTCCATGATTTTCCTGACTTGTGGTCCAGTGAAGATGTCAGCCTTCACCTTTGCCTCTGATAGCTTGGGAAAGAAGTCTCGAAGATACTTGAAGGCTGCAGACTCTTTGTCAAGAGCTGTAACAAACTGTTTCATTAGCCCTAGTTTGATGTGTAATGGAGGGAAGAGAACCTTTTTAGGATCCACCAATGGTTTATATTTAATATTATGTCATAAGATAAAAGATAAGATAAGATTTCTTCGGATTTTTAACCTACTGAGAACTCAGTCCTTTGAGGCCAGTGCTTCCTCTGGTAATGTGCTGCTCTGTCTCTACTATCCCAGTGACAGAGATAAAAGGAAAACTTGGTAAAACTTCCTTGGAGTCCCATAAAAAATGCCACCATTTTGAAGTCTCCAATAACCTCCCAGCCATACTTATCATAGTTCAGAGCTTCTAGTAGAAGTTTAACACTATCGTAGTCCTCCTTAAGATGCACTGAATGAGCCAAGGGATGAGATGGCTACTTGTTCCCATTGTGCAGAATTACAGCTTTTAGGCTTCTGGAGGAGCTGTCAATGATGAGTCTCCACTCATTTGGATTGCATGCAAATCGAATTGTATCAAACAGGCCTGATACATCATTACAGTACCACAATCTGTCTTCTTTAGTGAAGAAGCCTGAGAAATGTTGGTGACGTTTTCTTTGGCTTGTCACTTGCACACTTTCAACCACCTAGTACCACTCCTTGAGTCTTGAAATCAAAAGCTCAGTATTTGACTTTGTCAAACCAAGATCTCTGATAAGATCATTGAGGTCTGTTTGGTTTGGGTAGTAAGGATTCCTCCCAATAGCTGCATCTGATTTGCTGCTTTCTTCTTTTGGCGGTTGACTTCTTTCTGCAGGTGCAGCACTGTGTGGTACTGGTGCAATAGACGAGGAAAGGGCTGGATAAGAAATAGTAGGTGCATTTTTTCCCAGTTTGCCGTTTAGAATGATCCACCAGGCAGAAATAACAGGTGGTTGAGTGATCAGTGGGTTGACGCCATATTCTAGGAACAGCAAAATTCATGGCTCTTTTTTCTCCTCTATACCATCCTGTAAAAGAACAAAAGAATTAGTTTCTGTTACATACATTTCATTTAAAAAATGTTCCTATTCAAAATTGTACCTTCATATAACTAATGACTTTCTTACCTTCCAATGTTTTCTTACAATGCTCACAAGCAACATGAGGTGCCCAGGTCTTGTCTTGGTCCCCAACTGGCATACCAAAATATTCTTTGTAAGCTTCACACATTTTATAGATGCTGTTGCAGAGAACTTTGCTCTTGTCTTAATGAATTGACCACATATTTAGCAGAATGCATCTGGAGAATGATTGCAGCTTCTTGATGCCATTCTTCTGATGTGTCTTCTCAGGCAGCCAGAGCTGAACTGAATGCTGCTTTGTGAGTCCCTGTTTTTATATTTGCCAAACAAAACCCTAGAACATAATAGTTTTACATCAGTCTTTCTTGAAAGTGTTCCACAAATGTCCTGACCACAAAAGCAAAGTTCTGGGATCAAAATTGCTTTTTTAAATGTTGTTTAGTTATAAAGAATTGGGAAATGATGCTTATTTCCCAGGAACACCACAAAAGCGAAATTTTGTTACATTTTGTTAATTTGATTTACTGACGAAAGTCTAACTTAGCTAAACTTAACTTTAACTTACCTAACCTAATCTAACCTATTCAATCCTAACCTAATCCTAACCTAACCTAACCTAATCCTAACTTAACATAACCTAACATAACCTTAATAAAAAAATAAGAGAAATTTGTTGAAAATCGAATGTGAGAATTCGTCGTTTGCTTTAGGAAGATTTTTCGTTTGGCCTCAGTTTTGTTATGAAACATGGAAAAATCAGGCTACATTATTTTTTACGCATTACATAAACAATTCAGTATAGCAAGTGCTATTTTATGAGAGTTTTGGCAAGAGCAATAAGGTCGCTTAACATGGTCTTTACAAGAACTATGTTATCATGATATAGGCAAGAGTTATCACAATAATAGCAAAGGTTATGAGGGTACTTACTTGCAAGAGCAATGTTACAATGGTAATGGCAAGAGCTACCTTATTACTGTAGTAGTAAGAGTTCTTTTCACATTACTTACAAGAGGTGTATTTTCATGGTTGTGGAAAATTTGAATGTTCAAAAATTCAGCATGTGTCAATTTGAATAATATAATAATTGTGTATTAAAATGATGCTGATTTGACCCTTTGAGAAATTTTGTGTGAAGGAGGGTGTGCAGCGGCCACGGAGTGATACAGGGGGGACGCCATTTGTAATTTGCGAGCACTGGTTGTTCTGGAAAATTCAGCGAATAATCCGGCATCATCGAGGCCAAATTGGGGTGTTTCGGAATGAATTTGTAATAGGAACATGTATTAATGTCCTCTGTTGAAAAATTGGGACAGGAAATTTGTGGGACCTCCAGAATTACGTGTGGATGATGGAAGATAAGAAGACTATGTCATCAGTCACTCAGGGAAGTGCACCATTAGTCCTTCCATTTAGATTTCTCGCTGGTTAGTGTAGGATTCTATTTGTTAGGCAGGCGTTGTGATGTGATCCATTTACAGTAATTAAATGGTAAGTGGTAATACGAATTTCTTTTCTAATAACACCATTATAATTTATGTACAATAATTATATTATGTGTACCCAGCTAGCCAAATCATATACAGTTCACATTATTTTAGAATTTACCATTATTGATATTAATATTTAATATTGTAATTATTAATTTAATGACAGGTCTAGCTTTTTGTAAGAGTGGTGATGTAGTGGGCATCGAGGGAGTGACAGTTCTGCGACCTACTGTAACTAAGTCTCACTTACCTCGCCCAAATTACTTGCACGTAATAATTCAGGTAATACCCTGTAAACCTCATTCAGGTAATTTATCACAACGGTACTAACGAAAACAATGTCATTATGGTACTAGCAGGAGATAGGATATGGTACACGCACAAGTTAATTAAGATATTTCGAGAAGGAAAAGCAGTTGTTTCAACATTCATGGTAGGCAGACATGTGACGCACACTTATTTATATCACTTGCTTTCTCTGAGAACTTAGCATGTGGTAAACATTCCCTCTTTGAACAATAACATTGTGATGCTGGAATGAAAAAGCTCATCTCTTTTGGTTTTCAAGTTGTTTTGACAATCGTGGAAGCCATATATTGAGAATATGTTCAAGCTTCAAATGAGGAAGAACAATTCAAATCTCGGCTCATTTTTTAAGATTAACCACTCAATCAAATTAACCCTAATAATTAATGTGATTTTGGCTTCAATAAGTCAGCATCGGTTGTCAA
This sequence comes from Cherax destructor, assembly GCA_009830355.1. Lineage (NCBI taxonomy): Eukaryota > Metazoa > Arthropoda > Malacostraca > Decapoda > Parastacidae > Cherax > Cherax destructor. The sequence continues at coordinate 31,706 of WNWK01001184.1, read as the reverse complement.
GTAATCTTTCAGTGCTAGAGTAAGATCGTGTCTGGTGGGATTTCATTACTATCGACAAAAATTTACACAGTATTCTAGATTGCGTTTCGGCTCGTGTTAGACCATTATCAAATCTCAAATGTAAGAATTAAGATACAAAGTTTTCCTTCCCTCTCTGCCTCTGATTAAGATTGCAGGAAACTCTGCAGTCTGACTTGTAGTTCCATATAAGTTGGCACGTTATAGCTGACACCAAGTGAGAAACTTTCATAATTGGGTCTGCTGCAGATTCGTTCACTTTGGACTGTAACAGTGATTGAAAAGTCAGAAGTTGCGGGAGTGTTGGCACTGTGACGCTACATCATACAAGGTGTCTCCAAGTAGCGATTGCTTGGAGAGCAACTTAGAAAGTTATGAAACAAAGTTTTCCTTACCTCGACACTGCTCTGGCAAGGACGTCATCGGACGTAAGCTTGCAAGGCTGTTGACTATTCTTTATTTTAGAAACCATTACCGTCCCGCCTTTAACGTATCGGAGGATTTGTAATATGATACTATCGCAACTGTTCGAAGAGCAACGTAAGATAATCCACACAAACTGAACTGTTTGCGATACTTGTTGCTCTTAAACTTATGAAAACTATGACCGCACGTAGTTAATTTGTAACGTAGTTTTTTCCTCAAAATAACCTGAGACCTGAATATAGGCACAGATATAAACAAATTATTAAGAAAGGAATTATAGTTAAGGTTTAATAGATTGCTTCTCACATAGACTTGTACTCCATGGAACGCAGGCGAGAAAGATATATGATAATATATACTTGGAAAACCTTAGAGAGACTATTCCCAAATCTACACACGGAAATCACTCCCTACAAAAGCAAAAGACTCGGCAGGCAGTGCAAAATTCCCTCAATGAAATGCAATGGCGCCATGAGTATGCTAAGAGACATCACAATAAGTATCATGGGCCCAAGACTGTTCAACTGCCTCTCAGCATACATAAGGGGGATTACCAATAGATCCCAGGTTGTCGTTAAGAGAGGGCTGGACAAACAACTAAAGTCGGTACCTGACCAACCGGGCTGTGGTTCCTACTTCGGTTTACGTGCGGCCGGCAGTAACAGCCTGGTTGATCAGGCCCTGATCCACCGCAAGGCCTGGTCATGGACCGGGAAGGGGGGCGTTGACCCTCGGAACACTTTCCAGGTATAATCCAGGTATTCGCCCTCTAGGTAGGCCTCCAGGAGCATGATAAAGTTGATAAATGAACTAAACAAGAATTAAAAAAGAAGAAAATGTCAAGTATAATTTTATTTTGTTCAAACAAACATTTACAGAACATTGTCAGGAAGGAACTAGCAAACTAGCTTGAGGAAAGAAGAACAGTACAGATAGGAATTAGCAGATTCATTATCCATCATAATGAAATGTGACTAGTTAAACATATCTAAGGAGTTTTAGGTAAATGGACACACATGCAACTAATGTGACATTATATTGTGGCAACGTTGTCATAATCAAATGTCACATTAGTTGCATCAGTGATATCTTTACCTAACATTTTGTTGGTAACTCTACCATTATTACCATATCTGTGGAGAAAGTAACAATGTCAGGAGATTACAAGATGTTGCTACTGCTAGACTAAGGCTGGGCTATAAGTATCTCTGGCAGTACGGGTCGTATGGAGATGTCAAAGACAAAATGCAAAGTGTGTGGCCAGAGACAGGGCCATACACTGGTGCATTATATCTAAGCGTCCAAACATCCATCCTTACAGAGACACCTTCATTCTAACGTTACAAGACATGGTAAAACAGCTCATTGTTTTTCAGATTGAATTTTTCATTGTATGAAGTAATTGTAAAATATGAAATACCTAATATTTCTTTCTAGCGATGCAACATTAAATAGTGGGATATGAAAAAGTCAGATATATGTATGAGTGTATATATATATATATATATATATATATATATATATATATATATATATATATATATATATATATATATATATATATATATATATATATATATATATTATTGTAACACGAACGAGTGTTATTGATCAATAACAACACTGCACTAGCCAGGAGCCGAACCCATGATGCTTTGGCCCTCCTCTTGGTGAGCGAAAACAGATGACGCTCTAGTCCACTGAACCACACAATCCTTAAGAGTAGCGCATTGTGTGGTTCAGTGGACTAGAGCGTCATGTGTTTTCGCTCACCAAGAGGCTGGCAAAGCATCATGGTTCGACCCATGGCTAGTACAGTGTAGTTATTGATCAATACCACTCGTTCATGGTTACAATAATATAATATACTGCTTGTTGAGCTAGTACACCAAACAGGGAGGAGAATGAAATTAGTTTAGAGGCGTCCACACCACCGTATGTCCTTGGGGAGCGAGTACAACATTCAGTCCTACTGGATGCGCTACTCTTAAGGATTGTGTGGTTCAGTGGACTAGAGCGTCACGTGTTTTCGCTCACCAAGAGGTGGGCCAAATCATCATGGGTTCGACCCTGGCTAGTGCAGTGTAGTTATTGATAAAATATATATATATATATATATATATATATATATATATATATATATATATATATATATATATATATATATATATATATATATATATATATATATATATATATATATATATATATATATATATATATATATATATATATATATATATATATATAAAAGATCACAGTAAACAGGTGATATCAAAATATGCAAGAAAACCACTATGAAAAAATAGAAGAATTCCAAGCGCTTTCGTGACTACTCACATTATCAAGGAACTATAACTATAGCTAGGAATACTTTTTACAATCCAAAAAGGGACAACCAACCTTATTCAACCAAAAATATGTTGGTTCTCCCTTACCATGAAAACTTGGTTGATATGCCTTCCTTTCTTAAGAATTTTAATATCAAAGTTGTATTTAAAAATCTTGATACAGTAAAAAGACTTTTGATAAAAATTCCCCAAAATGCTGATGGATGTGTCTATAAGATTCCCTGTAAAATATGCGATAAAGTTTATTTTGGTCAAACTGGTAAAAGTCTTGAACTAAGATTAAAACAACATAAATATAGCATTAGAACTGGATAAGATTCTAATGCTCTATTTATTCATGTGAGAGATTTTAACCATCCAATTGATTTTCAAAATGCTGAGAAGGTTGTATCAAGCAAGTCCATGGTTGAGAGAAATATAATAGAATCATGTTTCATTAAAAGCAGTTTTGAAAATAATATGAATATTTCTTTTGGTTTATATAAATTGGATTCATTTATAATTAATAAAATTTGGGAAGAATTTAATAATAAATTGGACTAATCTTAATTCTTGGGAAGAGTTTCAGGTCCTTTCTTATTTTCCTCTTCACAGAGTCGTGAGATGTTACGCTACTGTGAGGTGTAGTCTTTGTTAGTGTGATGTGACTGTGAGGTGTAGTCTCGCCCCTTATATAAGCCCTTCTTGTCATGTTTCCTGTTATAGTTCCTTGATAATGTGAGTAGTCACGAAAGCGCTTTGAATTCTTCTATTTTTTCATAGTGGTTTTCTTGCATATATATATATATATATATATATATATATATATATATATATATATATATATATATACCTTGTACCACTGTACCAAGATAGGCCTCAACAGTTATACCGAAGGTAGACCTAACATATTAAATATCGACGTTCGCGACAGACTAAAGACGGGTGTACCATGATGTTCAGTTTGCAGACTCTGGTCGAACATAACCGAAACCCCCTGGCATAAGGAACAGTCCTGCGCATTTGTATACCATTGTTGTTTAAGGCTGTGCACAATTGACTCCACTAAATAACTATTGAGTTTGTATAGCCCAACTTGTGTTATATACGGCATTCTTATCATGTTTCAGGAGGGAGGACTCTATTATGTTTCTTTCCATGATGGAACAGTTGGGTGCAATTATCTGGGTAATAGCCCACCCCGGTGAGTGATTACAAGAGCTGACATGGTTAAAGATTGCATGACACCTGGTCTGTCCTGATTGAGTACTGGTGTTGGGATAATCTGGTTTCCAGAGGTTTACCTGTCTGACCAATATATGAGAGTGGGCAAAGGGTGCATGGAGCCTTGTAAACACCACCGACATTATTAGGTGGTGTGTTTTTAATCAATCTCTGTTTCATTGTCCCAGTGTTTCTGAAAGTCAGATTTATTGAGTTTCTTTAGTGCCTCCCGCAAGCAGACCAAATTGTCATTGTATGGCAAGACCAATGCATTTTTCCTGTCAGGCGTTTCCTTAGGTTCAGTCCTGTAGAAAGTATTCCTAGCTGATAGGGCCTTCTCAGCGAAATCCCGAGGATATCTCAGTTTTGTGGCTATGTTAAATATATTGTTGATTTCATCGTCTAAATACTCAGGACTGCAGATACGCAAAGCTCTCAGGAACATTGTAAGGAAAACACTCCTTTTAGGCCTAGATTCATGATTGGAATAATAATGAATGCATGATGACTCATTGGTGGTCTTCCTGTAGACAGTAAATCTGAAACATCCGTCGATGCGATGGATTAAAACGTTTAGGAAGGGTAGAGTGTTATTTACGTATTTCATGCTCTACTTTGAACTTAATAGAAGGTACCAGCCCATTTAGTCTGTGTAGGAACTCATCAATGTTGTGATCTCTAGGCCAGAGGCAAAGCACATCATCTGCGTATCTGAACCACCTAGCAGTATTTGGGAGAATATCTTTAAGTAGTCTAGTCTCATAAAATTCCATATACAGGTTGCTGAGTAAGGGGCTGAGGGATTTCCCATAGCCATACCCTGCTTCTGAGCATAGTACTTCCCTTCAAACACAAACTTGCAATCCGTGGTACAAAGTTTAATCAGTTCAATAATTATATTCGTGGGGCATTGAGTTTTCCAGTTCCTCTTCAAGGTAGGTAAGCAAGTCAGGGACAGGGACTCTGGTAAACAGGGCTGTGACATCAAAACTCACCAGGGTAAAGTTATGTGAAACATTTAATTTCTGGAGCCTCTCAATAAGGTCAACATTGTTTATAATATGCACCTCTGAGATCCTACCAACCATGGGAGTTAAAAGTTTAACCAACCGTTTATGCTGCTGAGCCTACTGAACTTATAATAAGATGCACTGGGTTCCCTGGTTTATGAGTCTTGATCAACCCATAAAGATACGGTAGAGTTGCAGACCTCACTGACAATTATTTAATTAGTTCATCATTTCCCTTCAAAAATGTTCTAAGACGTTTATTGAAATGACTATTGACCTGGTCATTGGGGTTCTTAACAAGCGCGTAAGTTTCATTATCACTCAATAGATGGTTCATTTTACCTAAGTATTCAGCTTTATCTAAAATAACAGCAATATTGGATTTATCACCTCTCAAGAGATGCAAGGTCTGATCGTTACTGAGCTCCTTTTATGTTTTAGCCCTTTAACTGTCCAAACGTAGATATACGTTTGGACAGTTAAAGGGCTACATTTTATTTTTCATTCCTTCAAATTTGGTGCGATAAGCCTGAGTCGCCTAGAGACGAGAGAATGGGTCTGCACACTCAGTGTGCACAGTATGAAAAAAATCGGGGACGCCGGAGTTCCAAGTGGTAGCACCAGTTAGTTTCAGCTCCATCTTGGGACAACAACATGGCAAACCCCCGTGATTCACTCACGCCTCGTCAAATTATTCACCTCTGGGGTGGCCAGTGTGGCCATACCAGACCCTCAGCTCAGCACTTCTGGGGTTGCTATTGTTACTACCCAAAGTCAACTCCGCAAAAGGAAATTATCATTTTCTAAGCATTATGGTGTTGACGATAGTGAAAGTGATATAAGTGACGGTGATGAAATCGATTTTATGCCCACAGAGGATTCGTCCAGTGAAAGTGATAATCATTATTCCCCAGTGAAACGTACCTATAGGCGGCGCCGCGTATGGCAGTGTGCCATATGCAGTCGGCAGCAAGGGTCGTGGCAGGTCACAATCCAAAACCCCAGCTAATGATAGTGATAGTGATAATGAAGGAGATTATGCTGGGCTGGAGGAAGAGGAGGTGGGTGGCACATTGCCTGGACCTCGTGGCGCGGTGGGTGGGCAGACAAAGGACAGCCCGGCACCCTCTCACCCATGTGCTGCCTCCACTCCTGTCCCTCCTCCTGCTCCCCCACGCCCCATGCCACAGGTTCACCCTGCACCATGTGACCGAGAATGGAACTGGACAGAAAGTACACTATTTGTGCCACATCCTTTCAATTCTGATGCCAGTGGAAATGGCATCATGCCACACTGTCCCATCACAAATGAGTCTACAGAGTTAGACTATTTTCAACTATACTTTGATGAGCCGATAATGAACCTGATTGTTACCCAGACCAACCTGTACTACCAGTATACAATGGACCACACAGATGTTTCAGAATCGTCACGGCTGCGCAGGTGGAAAGATACAACTGTGGCTGAAATGTATTTATTCCTTGGCACTATCATGCTTATGCCACACACGTATAAGAACAATATTGCACAGTACTGGTCCACAGACCACTTCACCAGCACTCCAGTCTTCCGTGACCTCCTTCCCTGTAACAGATTCACTCTGTTACTATGAATGTTGCACTTCTCAGACAGGAATACGCCAACCGAAATGACCTCCTATACAAAATCCGGGAATTGTTTATGTATCTGAAACAAAAATTCAGTGCCTACCTTTATCCCTTCAAGAACATTGTTGTTGATGAGTCCTTGATTCTGTTCAAGGGACGACTGTCATTCAAACAATATATACCAAGCAAACGTAATCGCTTTGGTATAAAACTCTTTGTTATGTGTGACTGTGAGACTGGTATTGTGTTGGATGTCATTATCTACACAGGGAAAAACACGCTCGACGATACCAGGCGCATGTTGGGCATTTCTGGTGATATTGTTCGCAAGATGATGCAACCATACCTTGGCAAGAGTCATATATTGTTCACAGACAACTGGTACACAAGCCCTATGCTTGCTGATTTCCTACGTGTGAATAATACCGATATATGTGGAACAGTGAGAAGAAATAAAAAAACATATGCCAAGGTTCAGTGGAGGAAGTGCAAGCGTTTCATGCCAATGACGTCATGGCGCTGACATGGCATGACAAACGAGACGACGTTGCTGTCAACCATCCACAGAAACGAGATGGTACAGACAGACAGACGGAGCAGGCACAACAATGAACCTATTGTAAAGCCAGCTGATGTCGTCGACTATGCAAACAATATGCGACTAGTCGACAAGTGTGACATGATGATAGGGTTTGTTGACTGTGTGCGTAGGAGTCGCAAGTGGTATATGAAAGTGGCTTTTCTACCTTGTAGACATTGCAATGCTCAATGCCTTCAACATGTATGAAATAAAGACTGGGAAGCGACAACGATATGCAGAATTCACCCTCAATGTCATCAAGCAGATAGCGAAAAAGTATGGTACCACACCTGTACCTGCCACTCCATTACGACCTGTCACCCCACAACCAGAGGGGGAAGTGCCAGACTGAATAATCCCTAACTTTCACTGCCTGATACCGATACCATCTACCCCAAAGAAGAAGTATTCGCAGAAGTGTGTCGTGTGTGCTTACACTACACAGCGACCCCAAGTGCGAAAAGACACGATTCATATGTCAGCAATGTGGAGTGGCACTCTGTATGAATCCATGCTTCTTCGAGTATCATACAGTTGTGGACTTCTAGAAACATAAATGGGACCTGTAAATACCTTGTATATGTATATGTAAACAATAGTATGTGATTGAACCAGGTGTACAAATTCATCTATCAGTGTAAACATGTGTGTTTGTGACAGTATGATTACTAATTTAGTACCAAACATTTGTGTCTCAACAAGAATTGGCTATGAAAACAAAAGATCTGCAACAAAACATTATTATCATAACATGAAAACAATGAAAAATAGAAAAGAATTGGAAAAAAAACCCGATAAATGTTTATTATTTCTACAAGCGGCAGTGCTCCATGTTGCCGACACCTCATCATTTAGCACCAACTTTGCAGGCTTATAGTATATCGGTAAGTACTGGCCCTAATTTTTTTTTATCCTATAACATTTATAAAAATGCGCTCTTCATTTAAAAAAAATTATTTCTTTTTTAAAAATATTCAGAGCGCCACGCAAGTGTACGTAGATCTACGTTTGGACAGTTAAAGGGTTAGTGAATCTTAATGGCCAATTGGGACTACCGATGGGTAAACTATACCATCCTACATATTAAATTATGGGCGTCAGGTCACCATGTTTTTCTAGCATGCAGAAAGATTTTGCAATGTTTACGTAATTAACATCTTTAGTTGTTGGAGCAAAGCTTAATCCAAATCCTAGTGCTGCCTGTTGATCATTACTTAAGTCTTTGCTATACAAGTTCATTACAAACTCCTAAATGTAGGTTGGTGCTCAAGGTCCCATGCACCTATGTCTCTACATGGTCAGACACGTAAACCTCTTGGAACAAGATTATCAACACCAGTATAATCAGGACACACAGGTGTCGAAGGGATTTTTAACCATGTCAGCTTTTGTAATCACCCACCGGTAGGCTAGCGCAGATAATTGTACTCAACTGTTCCATCATGGAAAGAAACATAATAGAGTCCTCCCTCCTGAAACATGATAGGAATGCTGTATATAACTCAAATTGTGGGCTGTACAAACTCGATAGTTATTTAGTGGAGTCAATTGTGCATAGCGTTAAACAACAATGTTATATAAAAACGCAGGACTGTTCCTTATGCCAGGGTTTCGTGATGTTTCGGTTATGTTCGACCAAGTCAAACTGAATCATCTGGTACACCGTCTGTGAAAGTCGAGTAGATTTCCACCTTTGAACGCGGTCGTGGTTAAAACCATTGAATCAACGGAAGATCCCTCCATTTCCTGCCACCCACCCACCACCATCGACTTGACTGAATAACACTGAATTGACTGAAACTTACTGACTTGACTGACTGACTTACTGACTTGACTGAATAACACTATTGACTGAATGACTACTGAGCTATATGTAAAATGCAGAGTATATATATAAACGTCAGATGATATCATATGCATAGTATGTATAGTTTTATATATCGCATCATTAACATAACTGACATTACATAAGCTGCTCCCGTTGCAAGACTCTCTGAAAACTTACCCTACTCCCTGTTTTCTTTGCAACATTGGCGGACACTCATATGACACTCGAAGTGTGAAGACTAGCTCAAATCTGCTCCACCCCTCCGTGGCTTGGGACATATTTGACTGTATATATATATTACTATATTGATTATATTATATTTATGATTTTCTTAAAATAATTTTATAGAACTAAACATGGAGTTGCAATGTTCAGAAAAATCAATAACGATCTGACGCAATGGGCCCTCATCTAACCCAGAGGTCTATGCCATTATATATGTATGAGTATATATATATATATATATATATATATATATATATATATATATATATATATATATATATATACTCATACATATATACATATAGCTACATATACATATAGCTGGCTCCACATTGCCACTCTCTGAAAACTTACCCTACTTCTCCTGTTGTTTCCTTTGCAACATTGCACAGCTCGTGATGACGCACTGAGAAGTGTGAAAGAACTTGAGCTAAAGATTTCCACCCTCCGTGGCTTGTCGAGCATATATATATATATATATATATATATATATATATATATATATATATATATATATATATATATATATATATATATATATATATATATATATATATATTTGCAATCAAAACATCATCAGGAGATTGCAATGTTGCAGAAAAGAGGAGGTCCAATCAAATACGATCACAGGGAACGCAAAGGCGCCCCTCATGCTAAACCCAGAGACGTCCTATTGCCATTGATGTATCGAGATCCCATGTTTTCTCATCTCATTCCCTGCTGAGTGTGTGAGTGGAATCTAGTTAATATCCATATATCATTTTACCTTGGTTTTATGTTGTTGTATCTATTTACACTGAGAATATCACTTAAACTTGTTTAACACTTACAGACTTTTGCGTCGTTTCACTTGAGCTCTCCTCCTTCCTTCTTGATTATTAACTATCGATTTTCTTCTTATGTAACTCTTATTGAAATCTTAAATTGTCGGTCAGTTTCTTGCCTTACCTTTGCACACTCGTTTCTATACACTTCTGCTGCGCCCCCTGAATGGGACCCAATGTATATTATTTGTATATATTATCTTTCATATAATTTTATATTGCCGATGTTTTCACTAATAGCTAAAACGAAAATATCTTGATTTATATAGTTATTTGACCTATTATATTAGCTATGTCTGTAGGTAGGCTGTTACATTTACACTTCACTGTGCTTGCTGTTGGAGAGTTGTGACTGGCTGTTCACAGTCTCAAACTGCTTAGCTACCTACCAGCTCTCTTTTTTGTGTCACGCGGTACCTGCCGGAGTCGCTGAAGTAGAACTGGCTGGTCACGTGATCGCACCTGAGGTTGGAGCTACCCTCCCTACCTCACTCTCTCTAGATCTGCTTCTTGCCTGAGAAGCATCTCTTTTGTCTCTCGTCTCTCTGGCTGTTTGTTCGTGATTTAGACTGTTTTTGGTAGGGTATGATTTCGTTGGAGAACCGAAACATACTTCTTGTAGCTCTGTGTAACTCAATTACACAGGGCTAGTCATTTTTGACGTCTTGCAGAGGCTGTGTGTCATGTGGAGACACTCTGTTTAGCCCTGGTCCTTAGTTAAAGCTTCTGACCTACTTTGTGGCATCTACGCACTGCAGTAGTCGGATATTGGTTATGCTGAACTTGGATTCAGTATTAAGGGAGTTTTATGCTATTCGTGGAGGATCTGCTGATGGTACCCAGTTGGTGTTGCTATTTTGTCTCCTTGTTCCTGAAGCTGTGCTGCTGCTTGGTACATTATTACTGTTTGGCGAATGGTTCGTCTTATTGTTCAAGCAAACTGTTTGATTGCCTTGATAGTCGAGAAGATTGATCATTTGTGGAGATTTTGTCAGTCACTGTTTAAGTCTAAGTCTAAGTCGAGTCTTACTGAGACATAACGAACACTTTGAGCACATATACACATTCTCACACACACTTGTACGTTCTTATATTTTTTCACTGGAGTATAACTCATCATAGCTACGGACTAGACGGTAGTTGTGAGTGGTATTATTACGAAATGTGCCCATAGAACTATACTGTTATATGTACAATTTAATATTGAACTACAAGAGAAGTGTAGGAGCCTATATCCTAAATTATGACAAACTTATTTACTTGGATAATGTCCACCTAGTCAACTTTGTTATTAAAGATCTCAAATTTAATTTTGTTAGTTTGTGTTCTACCAGTTGTTATCCTAAAGCGCTATCAAAATTTATCTTAATTTTAAAGGATAACTGAACCAGAATGCTTTCTGACAAGCTGTTACAAAACCAGAAACAGGCTAGATGTTAGAGGGGGATCAATAAGTTGACCTAGTTCTCTGAAAATGTCTATACTCAATGGATATCGTATTTTGTAACAACTTCTCTCTCTTCTTGCTTGTCACTCGCTCTGTGTCACTGTTCTGTATTAATTTTTTTTATTTTTTTGGCATGTTAAGTTAAACCACAGGTTCTCTTTGTTTTAGTCGTTTCCCCTTATTCTTCTGGGTGTGACTCTGTCTTCCACCTCCCAGCACTTCCCAGCTCAGTACTCTACCATCTTACCTCCCAGCTCCACTTCCCACTGAACTGCGTTAAGGAATTCTTTCATCAAATTAAAGTTTCCTCTTCTCAAGTCTGATTTCTTACGCCACACATTTGCTGTTCTTCCCTTTGTGTGTGCTCACCTAATTGTATTTACCTAATTGTGGTTGCAGGGGTTCGATTCATAGCTCCTGGCCCCGCTTCTTCACTGGTCATCACTAGGTCCTCTCTCTCCCTGCTTCATAAGCTTCATCATACCTCTTCTTAAAGCTATGTATGGTACCTGCCTCCACTACCTCACTTTCCAGACTTCCACTTCCTGACAACTCTGTGGCCGAAGAAATACTTCCTAACATCCCTGTGACTCATCTGAGTCTTCAACTTCCAATTGTGACCTCATATTGTTGTGTCCCGTCTCTGGAACATCCTGTCTCTGTCCACCTTGTCGATTCCTCTCAGTATTTTATATGTCGTTATCATGTCCTCTCTGTCCATCCTGTCCTGTGTCGTCAGGTCGAGATCTCTTAACCTCTAGTCGTGGAACATGCCCCTTAGCTCCGGGACTAGTCTCGTTGCAAACCTTTCGCACGTTCTCTAGTTTCCTGATGTACTTGGCCAGGTGAGGGTTCCAAATTGGAGCTGCATACTCAAATATGAGCCTGACGTTCACGGTGTAGAGGGTCCGGAACGACTCCTTATTGAGATGTCGGAATGTTATTTTTAGGTTCACTAGTCGCCCATATGCTGCAGCAGTTATTTGGTTGCTGTGCGCCTTAGGAGATGTGCTCGGTACTATACAGTCTCCGAGATCGTTTTCCTTGAGTGAGGCTTGTAGTCTTTGGCCCACTAGACTGTACTCTTTCCGCAGTCTTCTTTGCCCTTCCCGATCTTCATGACTTTTCACTTGGTGGGGTTGAACTCAAGGAGCCAGTTGCTGGACCAGGCCTGCAGCCTGTCCAGATCCCTCTGCAGTCCTTCCTTATCGTCTTCCGACTGAATTCTCCTTATTAACTTCACTTCGTCTGCAAACAGGGACACTTCTGAAACTATTCCTTCCGTCATGTCATTCAGGAACAGCACCGGTCCTAGGACTGACCCCTGTGGAACCCCGTTCGTCACAGGCACCCACTCTGACGCTTCATCACGTACTACGACTCGCTGCTGCCTTCCCATAAGGTATTCTCTGATCCGTTGCAGTGCCTTACCTGTTATACCTGCCTTTTCCTCCAGTAGTCCTTTTCCTCCACTAGTCTCTTGTGTGGAACTGTATCAAAAGCCTTCTTACAGTCCAAGAAAACGCAGTCTACCCACTCCTCTCTCTCTCTCTCTTGTCTTACTGCTGTCACCTTGTCATAGAACTCCAGTAGGTTTGTGACACAGGATTTCCTTCCCTGAAACCGTGCTGGTTCTCGTGTATAAGCACATTCTTTTCTAGGTGCTCCACCACTCTTCTGATAATCTTCTCCGTGGCTTTGCATAAAATACATGTCAGTGATACTGGTCTGTAGTTTAATGCTGCGTGTCTGTTCCCTTTTCTAAAAACTGAGACTACATTTGCTGTTTTCCATGCCTCAGATAGTCGCCATGTTTCGATAGATGTGTTGAAGATTGTTGTTAGTGGTACACTAACAGGAGAGATGTTTTCCGGCCCCATCGCCTTCGAGATATCTAGTTCACTAAACAGCCTCTTCACCTCCTCGGATGTATGTTTCGTGTCCAGCACTTGTTAGTGTATCCCACCTCTCCGTCTTTTTGTAGTCTTTTCTGTCTCCACTGTGAATACTTTTTTGAATCTCATGTTGAGCTCCTCACAGACTTTAAGGTCGTTTCTTGTAAACTCTCCTCCTTCCTTCCTCAGCCTGATTACCTGGTCTTTGACTGTTATTTTCTTCCTGATGCGACTGTACAACAGCTTCGGGTCAGATTTGGCTTTCGCTGCTATGTCATTTTCATATTCTCGTTGGGCCTCCCTTCATACCTGTGCATATTCATTTCTTGCTCTTCGACTACTCTTCTTATTCTCCTGGTCCTTTGCCATCTATTCTTCGTCCATTCACTCGTACTTAGTTTTAGCCTCTATACACCTTTGGGCGAACCAAGGGCTCGTCCTGGCCTTCTCATTATGTTTGTTGTTGTCACATATTCCATCATATAATTTACTGATTTCCCTGCCAGTTCTCTATCCCACTGAACCTCGTGCAGAAAATTCTTCATGCCTGTGTAGTCCCCTCTCTTGTAGTTTGGCTCCATTCGTCCTGCCCTTCCTGCCTCCCTATCCACTTGTAACTCTACTATGTATTCGTAGCTTAGAACCACATGATCACTAGCTCTGAGGGGCCTTTCATATGTAATGTCCTCAATATCTGCACTATGTATCTGCACTATGCTGATGTATGAGCTTTTACGGTACCACCTTCCACGTTTCTAAGCCCCCTATGTGGCTCCAGGTTTTCCCAGTCGATTTCTCTGTTATTGAAGTCACCCACAACCAGGAGCTTTTCCCTGCCTACATGGGCCCTTCTGGCCACTTCAGACAGTGTGACAACCATCTCTCTGTTATTCTCATCATATTCTTGTCTTGGCCTCTTGCTATTCTGTGGTGTGTTGTACATCACTGCAATCACCACCTTGGGACCTCCGGTCTGAAGTGTTCCTATTATGTTGTCCCTTGTGTGTGTGTGTGTGTGCTTGCGTGCGTGCGTGTATGCGCTTCCACATGTATAAATAAAATACAGTATTGCACAAACTATAAAGTAAGTTTGTCAACAACCAGCATTGTATCGTACTTGTAAAGTTACCTGGAGGCGCGAGGCGTAGCAACGTTGCTGGAGTATGTAAATCTAAAACAAATATATTCCTGTATCGATTTGGCATATGTTGAAACTTCTCAAGAGAAGCAAGAAAATCTTGCTTGTGGAGGAAAACGAATAGCTGTGGACGGAACTTAAAATTTCAAAAATATATTGCTGTCCAATAACAGATATACCGTGTGCCTAATATAATAAAATACATACGAGAAGTGATAAAGCATGAGCAGGAAGAAACACCACGACATCTCGTTGACCACTGACCAACAACGATGGTCAATGTAATAATGTATTTGACAAATACATTATTTTCTACCTTCCACATGATCAGACAACTAACTACGTAACGCTGGGTCAGTGACACGACAATAAATCTAGATGTCAACTTCAAATAAAATGTCTTGTTAATTAGGGGATCAAAAGATTGTACTGTAATATATGTTGGACCTTCAATCCTAGGCTGGGATAGCCTATGATTAGGTGGGATAGGCTAGGATAATGTGGGATAGGTTAGGATAGCCTAGGATAATGTGGGATAGGCTAGGATAGCCAAGAATAATGTGGGTTAGGTTGGGATAGCCTAGGATAATGTGGGATAGGCTGGGATAGCCTAGGATAATGTGGGATAGGTTGGGATAGCCTAGGATAGTGTGGGATAGGCTGGGATAGCCTAGGATAATGTGGGATAGGCTGGGATAGTGTTGGATAGGTTGGGATAGCCTAGGATAGTGTGGGATAGGCTGGGATAATGTGGGATAGGTTGGAATAGCCTTGGATAGTCTCGTTAAGAATGCGAAAAAGCGTCGGAATTCACCAGCTATTATTACTATAGACAAATATTTCGAAGTCAAAATTATTAGCCTGCTACTGAATTTTGTTTTAAAACAGATCTATTTTTTTTTTAAATTTTACCACATAAGTTAAATATAAAAAATACACAGAGAAAACAAAAGGTTTTCGCTGAATGCAGCAACATTATATGCATCTCAGTCGGTGTGGTATATTTCGCATCCACACAATAGAGCAAACGTAAAAACGGGGATTGTTATAAAGGAATTGATATGGAATCTCCATTCAAATAAACGATGGCCACCAGAATGGTCAGAGCTCAAACTTTCCTCCATGTACAGTTTCATATTCCTCGCGTCCTTTATTGGCTTGTGTGCGTGGGTTGTGTGACGATTAGTCTTCCCATTTGTGTGAGTGTGTGTGACTGTGAGTTAGTTACCATTTTGTCCTAGGCACATGTCAATTAGACACTAGGCCTGTTGTATATATGTGTGTGTATGTGTATGTAAGGAAACACTTCGAAATGTTTCTGCCCCACCGGGAATTGAACCGGCCCCTCCGTGCGTCAAGCAAGAGCTTTACCCACTAGGCCACCGGGGGCTAGTGTGTGTGACTGTGTGAGAGTGTGACTGTGTGAGTGCGAGTGTGTGACCTTGTGAGAGTGTGTGACTGTATGTGTGTTTGTGTGTGTTTACTCACCTAATTGTGGTTGCAGGGGTCGATTCACAGCTCCTGGCCCCCTCCTCTTCCCTGGTCGCTACTAGCTCAACTCTCTCCCTGCTCCTTGAGCTTTATCATACCTCTTCTTAAATATATGTATGGATCCTGCCTTCACTATATCGCTTTTCAGACTATTCCACTCCCTGACAACTGTATGACTGAAAAAATATTTCCTAACAACCCTGTGACTCATCTGAGCCTTCAACTTAAAATTGTGACCCCTTGTTGCTGTGTCCCATCTCTGAAACATCTCCTTATCCACCTTGTCAATTCCTCTCAGTGTTTTATATGTCGTTATCATGTCCCGCTGTCCCTTCTGTCCTCCAGTGTCGTCAGATCGATTTCACTTAGCCTCTTCTCGTAGGATATTTCCCTTAGATCCGGGACTAGTTTTGTTGCAAACCTTTGCACTTAATCTAATTTCATGACATTCTGACCAGGTGTGGGGGTTCGAGAATGGTGCTGCATATTCCAATATGGGCCTGACGTTCACGGTGTACAAAGTCATGAACGATTCCTTACTGAGGTGCCGGAACGCTATTCTTAGATTTGTTAGTCGCCAATATGCTGCGTCAGTTATTTGGTAGATGTTCGCCTCAGATGTGTTCGGTATTATATTCACCACAAGGTCCTTTTCCTTGAGTGATGTTTGCAGTCTTTGGCCCCCCCTAGTCTGTACTCTGTCTGCGGTCTTCCTTGCCCTTCCCCGATCTGCATGACTTTGCACTAGGTGGGGTTAAACTCCAGGAGCCTGTTGCTGGACTAGGCCTGCAAGCGTGTGTGTGTGTATGTGTATACACCTGCAATATTCAATATTCTCCTACTTTATTCTGTATGATAGTTATACAACTAAGTGTGTTTCCCTCTTATTTTACGTCAGCCATAACAGGATTCATACACAGTGTTGAAATCTATCATCAAGGTCATGTTAGTGAGAGAGAGAGAGGGCCGGGGTAGGGGGGTTTGTACGGCATTATCATACTGCTTCTTCCGAGGGGCATCTTTTATCTTCCTCCACCACTACCACACACCAGAAGCCAGCGCTTCACACCTGAAGCCAGCGCTACACACCTGAAGCCAGCGATAAACACCTGAAGCCAGCGCTAAACGCCTGAAGCCAGCGCTAAACGCCTGAAGCCAGCGCTACACACCTGAAGCCAGCGATAAACACCTGAAGCCAGCGCTAAACGCCTGAAGCCAGCGCTAAACGCCTGAAGCCAGCGCTACACACCTGAAGCCAGCGATAAACACCTGAAGCCAGCGCTAAACGCCTGAAGCCAGCGCTAAACGCCTGAAGCTAGCGCTAAACGCCTGAAGCCAGCGCTACACACCTGAAGCCAGCGCTAAACGCCTGAAGCCAGCGCTAAACACCTGAAGCCAGCGCTACACACCTGAAGCCAGCGCTAAACACCTGAAGCCAGCGCTAAACACCTGAAGCCAGCGCTACACACCTGAAGCCAGCGCTAAACACCTGAAGCCAGCGCTAAACACCTGAAGCCAGTGCTAAACACCTGAAGCCAGCGCTAAACACCTGAAGCCAGCGCTACATACATGAAGCCAGCGCTAAACACCTGAAGCCAGCGCTAAACACCTGAAGCCAGCGCTAAACACCTGAAGCCAGCGCTACATACATGAAGCCAGCGCTACACACCTGAAGCCAGCGCTAAACACCTGAAGCCAACGCTAAACACCTGAAGCCAGCGCTAAACACCTGAAGCCAGCGCTAAACACTTGAAGCCAGCGCTCTACAAGCCACTAAACACCTGAAGCCAGCGCTAACACGGCCAGCGCTACACTGAAGCCAGCGCTAAACACCGAAAACCGCCAGCGCTAAACACCTGAAGCCAGCGCTAAACACCTGAAGCCAGCGCTAAACACCTGAAACCAGCGCTAAACACCTGAAGCCAGCGCTAAACACCTGAAGCCAGCGCTAAACACCTGCTCTGCCGCTTTCCATTCTATATGCTGAACGGTGTCAGTTTACGTTAATATTTAAGGCATGAAGATGTTTTTAATATTACATAAGGACATCCCATAAGTCCTATTCAAATTCATTAGTTCTTACTAAGATATTTTTCTAACAATTTTTTAAAGCCAACAAAGGAAATAGCATCAATAAATAACCCTAAAAACCTATTCTAGGAGAAGGTTAGTGTAGATTAGTGTTCTGTGCTGGTGATTGACATCTTGTAGGCCATAACGCAAAGGCCAATTGTAGGCCATAAACCAAAGGCCAATTGTAGGCCATAAACCAAAGGCCAATTGTAGGCCATAAACCAAATTGAAATTGAAAACTCGTCTATCGTTCCAACCTGCCATACAGTAGTTAATGATGAGGGATTAAATGTCAAACTATCGTTAGGTAGCTATAGATATAGGATGGATGGACGCTGGTGTGGCGGGATGGATATAAGCTTATGTCTGTCAGTAGCTACATGCAGTCTGCTAACATCCAGAATAACTGAACATCTAAGTCAATGATGGAGGCAGAAAAAGATAGGGAGAGAGGAAAGAATATATATATATATATATAATATATATATATATATATATATATATATATATATATATATATATATATATAAAGAGAGAGAGAGAGAGAGAGAGATATAGTTAACTATTAAATAGGTTAATTTCTCTAAGATGATAATGTCGCTACTTATTATTTCGCCTGCCTTGTTAGTTACTGGTTATGCTTCACCTGAGTAGATATGACTGATATATGATGATGACACAATATATTCGGTGACTTTTCAAATAATTTTTAAGTTTTTATAATACTGGATATGATATTCGAACGGTAATTAATTCATGTATGCATTCACTAATCGACTCTTATATAGATGCACAGAAAATACTGGCAATTAATTTTGTCAATCAGTCACCAACATCGTTATAAGCTGCGCTAATTCAGTCATGAAAATAGTCTTTACTTCCCTGTTTACTACGTCTGTCTTGCCTGATATTATTTTCTGCCCAAGAGAGACTGTCCAGGAACTTTTTTCCACAACTGTACTTCTAGTGAAATGTTTGGTTTGATGTTCAGCCAAAGATATTTGAATGATATTTGAAGTTTCTCGCCTCTCATGATCCATTCTGTGTCTGGTCGCTTCACTCAATTCACAATTTTTTTTTTAGCCTTGTGCTTACTTGGGATGAGCTCCAGTAGCCACTTGTTTGATCATTCTTGCTGTTTGTCCAGGTTTATCTAACCTGTTTCTATCTCCATCAGTAAACAATGAAACCTATGAGTTAATCCATTATGTCAGATCATTAACATAGTGTTAATTAAAAAGGTCCTACAGTCGATGAACCTCGTTTATTACACTTTACGCAAATATCTCGCACATAGGTGAGATAAGCTTTTAACGACGTTTCGGTCCGACTTGAATCATTTACAAGCCACACTAACTTGTAAATGGTCCAAGTCGGACCGAAATGTAGTCATTTGTAGTTATTTGTTTATTGTTCCAGTCAGGGTATTGTGTCCTTTTGTTCTTTATTACAGTTTCTCGTCCTGAAACATCTGCCCTTTTCCTCACTTTATTATCACCTTATGATCGTCTTCTGATGGTTAAGTATTCCTTTATCCAGTGTAAGACTTTGTATCCCTGTGTTCTCCTATAATTCAGATATCCCGAATGGAGGTATCTAAATTATAGAATTTTTATTTTCTTTGTTTTCCTTCCTCCAACTTTTTTATTTTATTTCGCTCATATCTCTAGTACGCCTCATCCATCAGCTTTAAATTCTCACCACTTGCGTACGGTAACGAGGACCAAATTCTTGGAACAAATGGCATGTTCGTGTATCCTGTGAGCAAAGTTGTTGAAGCCATTCCCATCATCCTGGGATGGCTCGGATAACTTTCAAAATCCTCAGTATCGACGACAGTAGAAAGTAAAATTCAAAAGTGAGGGTGAAGATCTGAAAACTTTATTTTTAGAATAATGAAATTTTTGCTCCCGCTAAATCACCGTAAATAATTTCCAGTTTACCTCTTCCGAATGGCAGATGCATCTTAGGGTCAAGAAAATTTATTGACGTAGTAAACTACAAAATAAAACATGGAATTATTGGAATCAGTACCATATAGCTGAGAATGGCTCATTTGATCGGCTTCAACTTTCACCACAAGCCTCACGTTGTCATTGGCTGTCATTAATCCCACTTTGGCAATTTAATTGAAGAAAATTGTGATATTTATTTTTTATTCAGTAACTAAAGAATGTTTCATCTGACTGGCTTCAAACTACCATTGACGAGGCGTTCTATAAGAAGGATGACTCCTTGAAAGATTTGTCTGAGTGTAAACTTGAAATTTTACTGAAACAGATAAATAATAACTTGGAATCGTTGTAATCAGATCAATAACAGGAGGCTGCCCCTTTTTTTTTAACTGGTAATTTTTTTTTTAAATTGATGAGCTTTCTTACTCACTTTGGCCGCAACTGATTAGCTTCAGCTCTTCCATACTGATTACTTTATTGAGCATCAAGCTTAATGTGATCGTTTATTTTAGGAAATTGGTCCCTAAAGTCCCTTTGAATGATTCGAATTAGACATGCTGTGTGCATATCCAAATTTACCAATTTTATTGAGATAATCTGGATTTTAGTTTCAATATGATCATTTGTGTATACCCCTTCTGACGCCCTGCAACTCTTCAGTGCTTATATTTGACTGCATTACAAACATATACCGCACTCTGTACTATTCCCACAGAGGGGACTGAGGTTAAGTACAATGGAAACATATACCGGGGACTGGGGTTAAGTACATTGGGGATAAATTTCTCGGATCACTCAGCAACCGAAATACATCTATTCTTTGAGTAAGTGATTAGGAAATGTTTGGTGTTATTTATTTTAGGTTGTGTTCAATGGTATCTTTTTTTATAAGTGTACAATTGCTTTTTTTTTTTTTTTTTTGATGAACTTCCTGATGCCTTTCATAAAAAAAATGAAATTTTAAACATTGTTTTTTAATGATTTAAAAGCTAATTGAGTAAGAGCCTAATACAAATTATAGCATAATCATGAGTTTTTTTTAAATATAGTTTCACTGGGGAAAGAGAACGAACCAGGAACGTCCGACCGGAGTGTATTCAATGTATGGAAATTCTCGCACTCCATGAAGGAGAATTAATTGAAACGTCGTTAGAGTTCGGTTCATACATATTTGGATGAACGATGGAATAAGCCGACAGGTAGTGACTGCATTATTACGAGGATTCCCTAAGGGTTTGATTTTATCAAATATGCAAAAGTACACAAATACACGGCGATACACGGCAATACACGGCAATACACGGCGATACACGGCAATACATGGGAAATGAGTATTCAGAGGTCGGATTCGAGAGAGATTACACGGGAGGTATAAATGAGGCCATGAGCAGACAGATAACAATGTGAGCAATATTACCTGCAACTGTGTGCATTCTCTTGTATTGTCCGACAGGATCAGATAAATATATAATAGCTACTTCCAGAGCCCTGTGTGTGATGAGCATATATGTGTTCCTGCACAAATATGCCTTGTTTCATCAATGTATGTCTGGTGAAGTCTTTGGTGGCTTTGTTGGCTACAACAGAAATGTCTAAATTGGCTTTACGAAAGATGGGGATGATACTGGAGGTAGCCTCTCCTCTGGGGAGAACGAGACGACGATCCAAGTTACCTTTTCACTTGAGAATTGTGTCTACGAGTAAGTCTTTCCTATTGTAGGAGTGGATGAAGTGTAGATAGAATTTGAAAACGGTGAATGATTCTTCAGTGTACTCGCTTGATGTTTATCTTTGTGGTTTCGTATCACCGATAAAATCCAATCCTAGACAAATCGTTGTATGAAAGGTTTCATTATAAACAGTCATTCTCACTTATAGACATTGTGTCACACGAAAAGAACAAAATGTCACAATACCGTGACTGGAACAATACACAAATAACCCGCCCATAGGAGACAGAAACTTACGGCGACGTTTCAGTCCAACTTGGACCATTTACAAAGTCACAGTGTGTGTCTTTGTAAATGGTCCAAGTCGGACTGAAATGTCGTAGTAAACTTCTCTCTCTATGTGCGGGTTATATGTGTATTGTCAAAAAAATCACTGATTTATTGGAAAAAAATAAAGAACTGGTAAAATGAAGTTGGATTAATTTTCCCTTGACGTAGAGTGATGCGAGATGCACCAAGTCCCATGTCACTGAGGGGAGGGGGAAGCCAGAAGCAATGGCAGTAGTGAAAACTGTTTGTGAAACAATGGTACTATGGTTACCACTTTGTAACAACAGCATCAAATATCGGATACACGTCATGTCCAAAGACAATTGGGCTCAACTTATTATGGCGCTAATAAAAATAACAGCAGAAGTTTCATTGCAGGTGGTTGAATCTGTCTACATTGAATCTATGTACATTCATAATATTTTTTGTAAAATACAAACAAGACAACATCCTGGAGGAATTTCACTTTTATTAAGTCCTCTGAATTTCCTTCACTGAAGAAGACATTTTTAATATGGTAAACGATGAAGTTACTGGCTGGCGAAACGTTGTCTCAATAAACATTCCAAAAAAGTTGCACAAGTGTCTTATTAACTTGTCGGCTTTCTAAGCCATTTTACAACACAATCATAACACTGACTGTCTGAATTGTCTGGCTGTGTACACTGACGGAATCCATCTATAATGGGAATAATGATGGAATTTTCACTTGTATATATTAATGCAGAAAACATAAACTCTCAACGTTCAGAGCCGGAACTCCGCGTAATTCCCAATAATATTCTCCGAATTGAAAATTTCCTCAAGGCCATAGGGTTAAACTCATCCATTTTTCGTATAATTGGTGAAGAGACGGGATCCCATCATTAGGACTTACTGTTCCACTTTGATGTCAGTTGGCTGTCTCAAGGGATGATTCTCGGACGGATTTATTGAAGAAAAAACTTGAAATAGCAGTAAAAGATACTGCTTGGGTGCCAAGGTTGGATTTCCTGAGCGACGTTATCTGGCTCATTAATGAACTTTATTTAGACATGTAGGACATAAATCAAACAATGACTGATATGGTTGTACTTTGGACAGAAGAAAATGGCTAAAGGAAGAACGGCTGTTTTCCCAGAACTGAGCTCTATGTTAGAAGATGCGATCGAAATAGAGCTCACTGATTTGAGAACTTTTTTAAAAGTTATCTAAAGAAGTTTCGAAAAGAAATATATTGATAAGTGCACGTCAGTAATGTCGAAGAAGCTATAGAATTTAAAGAAGTTCATCTAGATCTACGGGAAAGTCAAGGAGAGAAGCAACGCATTGCAAGTCTTCCTTAATCAAAATTTTGGGGCCTTCTCAAGAATAAGCTCGTAGTGACTCAAGAAGCTGAAAAAGATCTCCCTATCCTGACAATATACATGTATGAGCAAAGATATAGATCTTGGGAGAATCGAAACTAAAATACGAAACCAACTGTGATCTTGGCATGACATTCGTTGTGCTCAGTTCATCAACATAGAACTATAACATTATAGTTATAGTTACATGCATAATAGTTGGCTGTGAAAAAACATCTGCTCAGTAAAGTCTCAGTAAAGCAGCATTTTCATAAAAAAAATCATGATTCTCTTTTCATTCTGTGTTTGAAACGTTGTCGCAAATCATTCTACTTAGTTGCCAGATTTATCGGTATAATATCAAAGCTTCAAGAACTTGGCCCCAAAAATGTAGCAGCATCATGGAACCCATGGGGAAAAAATCTGCTTTTTGTCACTTAATAAATTTTGTGATAAATTCACACTCTCATTTTTAAAATAAGCAATTTACATTTTGCATGAATAAATGGTACTGGAATTCGTTCTGGTTCAGCTATTATAACTATTTCAGTGAAGTTAATGTAATAAATACTAGCAAATATAAAAATAAAAGGCAATCAAAACTGTGTGTGTGCCGGCCCGGTGGGAAGCTAGTCAGGATTTTTTTATATTTAGGGACGAGATCAAAACAGTTTGGGAGACATTGATCAAGGTGGTCACATGTGACCACCTCCATGCCGCACATGTGACCACCTCCAGGCCGCACATGTGACCACCTCCAGGCCGCACATGTGACCACCTCCAGGCCGCACATATGACCACCTCCAGGCCACACATGTGACCACTGCCAGACAGCGCATGTGACCACCTCAAGGCCGCACATATGGAACAACTCATGCATAATAACCTTAATATATCCCACACTACTGGGAAACTTGAACTCGTGCAATAAGCGTTCTTCTGTAATAGCTACGCACGCACACACACACACACACACACACACACACACACACACACACACACACACACACACACACACACACACACACACACACACACACACACACACACACACACACACACATACACATTCACACACACACACACACATTCCACACACACACACACACACACACACACACACACATACACATTCATACACACACACATACACATTCACACACACACACACACACACACACACACACACATGAATCATGGAGAGCCAAGATGATGGATGTGGTACTGGAAAACCTCATGCATTAACATGTTAGAGACACTACCAGAGAGAGAGGTGGGGATGATCCAGCAAGACTGGACCTAGTATTCACCTTGAGTAGTTCGGACATCGAGGATATCACGTATGAAAGGCCCCTTGGAGCTAGTGATCATTTCGTTCTGTGTTTTGATTATATAATTGAGCTACAAGTGGAGAGGGGAGCAGGAATAGGAAGGAAAAAACGAAACTACAAAAGGGGGGACTACACAGGCATGAGGAACTTCCTACAAGACGTTCAGTGGGAGAGAGA
This sequence comes from Cherax destructor, assembly GCA_009830355.1. NCBI lineage: Eukaryota > Metazoa > Arthropoda > Malacostraca > Decapoda > Parastacidae > Cherax > Cherax destructor. Next base: position 6,801 of record WNWK01001184.1, on the reverse strand, counting down.
ATTGGCAGGAAAACCAGTAAAAGAAATTATGGAATATGTGACAACCAAATGCAAAGAGGCAGAGGAGAGGTTTGTCCCCAAGAGAAACAGAAGTAATGGGAAGACCAGAACGAGTTCTTGGTTCACCCAAAGGTGTAGGGAGGCAAAAACTAAGTGAACTAGAGAATGGAAAAAGTACAGAAGACAAAGGACCCAGGAAAATAAAGAGATTAGCCGAAGAGCCAGAAACGAATATGCACAGGTAAGAAGGGAGGCTCAGCGACAATACGAGAATGATATAGCATCAAAAGTCAAGTCTGACCCGAAGCTGTTGTACAGCCACATCAGGAGGAAAACAACAGTCAAGGACCAGGTAATCAGGCTGAGGAAGGAAGGTGGGGAGTTCACAAGAAACGACCAAGAGGTATGTGAGGAGCTCAACATGAGATTTAAAGAAGTCTTTACAGGGGAGACAGGAAGGACTCCAGAAATTCAGAATAGGGAGGTATACCAACAAGTGCTGGATGAAATACAAGAACCGAGGAGGAAGTGAAGAAGCTGCTATGTGAACTCGATACCTCAAAAGCGGTGGAACCTGACAACATTTCTCCGTGGGTCCTTAGAGAGGGAGCAGAGATGTTGAGTGTGCCACTAACAAAAATCTTCAACACATCCATTGAAACTGGGCAACTACCTGAGGTGTGGAAGATGGCAAATGTAGTCACAATTTTTAAGAAAGGATACAGACATGAGGCATTAAACTACAGACCTGTGTCACTGACGTGTATAGTATGCAAAGTCATGGGGAAGATCATCAGGAGGAGAGTGGTGGAATTGGTGGAGCACGGTTTCAGGGAAGGAAAATCCTGTGTCACAAACCTACTGGAGTTTTATGACAAGGTAACAGAAGTTAGACACGAGAGAGAGGGGTGGATAGACTGCATTTTCTTGGACTGCAAGAAGGCGTTCGACACAGTTCCTCACAAGAGGGTAATGCAAAAGCTAGAGGATCAGGCACACGTAACAGGAAAGGCACTGCAATGGATCAGAGAATATCTGACAGGGAGGCAACAACGAGTCATGGTACGTGACGAGGTGTCAGAGTGGGCACCTGTGACGAGTGGGGTTCCACAAGGGTCAGTCCTGGGACCGGTACTGTTTTTGGTATATGTGAATTACATAACGGAAGGGATAGACTCAGAAGTGTCCCTGTTTGCAGATGATGTGAAGTTAATGAGAATAATTAAATCAGTCGAGGATCAGGCAGGACTACAAAGAGACCTGGACAGGCTACAAGCCTGGTCCAGTAACTGGCTCCTTGAATTTAACCCTGCCAAATGTAAAGTCATGAAGATCGGGGAAGGGCAAAAGACCCAGACAGAGTATAGTCTAGGTGGCCAAAGACTGCAAACCTCACTCAAGGAAAAAGATCTTAGGGTGAGTATAATACCGAGCACATCTCCTGAGGCACACATCAATCAGATAACTGCTGCAGCATACGGGCGGCTGGCAATCGTAAGAATAGCGTTCCAATACCTCACTAAGGAATCGTTCAAGACTCTGTACACCATATACATCAGGCCAATACTGGAGTATGCAGCACCAGTTTGGAACCCACACCTGGTCAAGCACGTCAAGAAACTAGAGAAAGTGCAAAGGTTTGCAACAAGACTAGTCCCAGAGCTAAGGGTATTGTCCTAATAAGAAAGGTTAAGGGAAATCGGCCTGACGACACTAGAGGACAGGAGGGTTAGGGGAGACATGATAACGACATATAAAATACTTGTTAGAAATAGATAAGGTGGACAGAAACAAGATGTTCCAGAGAGGGGACACAGAAACAAAGGGTCACAATTGGAAGTTGAAGACTCCTATGAGTCAAAGGGATGTTAGGAAGTATTTCTTCAGTCATAGAGTTGTCAGGAAGTGGAATAGCCTAGAAAGTGACGTAGTGGAGGCAGGAACCATACATAGTTTTAAGACGAGGTTTGATAAAGCTCATGGAGCAGGGAGAGAGAGGACCTAGTAGCAATCAGTGAAGAGGCGGGGCCAGGAGCTATGAATCGACCCCTGCAACCACAAATAGGTGAGTACAAATAGGTGAGTACACACACACACATACACATTCACACACACACAAATACACATTCACAGACACACACATACACACACACACACACACACACACACACACACACACCACCAAGCACGTCGCCGGAGGCACACATCAACCAGATAACTGCGGCAGCATATGGGCGGCTGGCAAACCTAAGATTAGCGTTCCGATACCTTAATAAGGAATCGTTTAAGACACTGTACACCGTGTACGTCAGGCCTATACTAGAGTATGCAGCACCAGTTTGGAACCCATATCTGGTCAAGCACGTCAAGAAATTAGAGAAAGTGCAAAGGTTTGCGACAAGGTTAATTCCAGAGCTAAGGGAAATGTCCTACGATGAAAGGTTAAGAGAAATCGGCCTGACTACACTGGAGGACAGGAGGGTTAGGGAAGACATGATAATGACATACAAAATACTTCGGGGAATTGACAGGGTAGAGAGACAGGATGTTCTAGAGAGGGGACGCAGAAACAAGGGGGCACAATTGGAAGTCGAAGACTCAGATGAGTCAAAGGGATGTTAGGAAGTATTTCTTCAGCCATAGAGTAGTCAAGAAGTGGAATAGTCTAGCAAGTGAAGTAGTGGAGGCAGGAACCATACATAGCTTTAAGATGAGGTATGATAAAGCTCATGGAGCAGGGAGAGAAGGGACCCAGTAGCGGTCAGTGAAGAGACGGGGCCAGGAGCTGAGTCTCGACCCCTGCAACCACAATTAGGTGAGCAATTAGGTGAGTACATACGAACACACTTCACAAACGATCACACGAAAACACATAAGTTTTTCTTTCTGGGGTGAAAAAATGGGGTGCCAAAGATCAGGACGGAGAACCAGGGGTCTGGTGGATGAACCTGGGAGGGAAGATTGGGTGGCAGAGCTCATGAAAAGGAAGAGTGGGGAAGGAAGCTAGAAGCTCTTAGCAAGAAAATGGAGGAGAGAATAGCTGCAGAGAGCAGGAAATTGAAGCTACAAGCTTAGAGAGATACAGAGCTTAGAAAAGGAACTAAAAGATCTGAAACAGTCTAAAGAACCGAAGAGCAGTACAGGCATGACATCAGGAACTACAACATCAGTCACAGATGAGGGGACTGTAGGGAACAAAGGAACTATACTGCATGCAGAGGCCCTATCAGACTACCTTGGAGCCCGGGAAGAGACGAGGAGCACATCAGGAACAAATGAGGGGACTAAAGAAAATGAAGGTGCTAAGCTATATGCAGAGGCTCTAACAGACCTCAGCAGTGCCCAGGAAAAGCTGGGAAGGGAAAATGACAGACCACTGAGCACAGCGACATCAGCTAGAGAAGAGATTTAAGGAAGGAACGCTTTAATGGAGGCAACTAAATTGTCTAAGGGGATGCAATGGGAAATGTAATGGGGGAACGAAAGGAAGAGGTCAGTTTTTGTCTATGGGCTTCAGGAAGTTGAAGGGGAAACTTGTAAAGCAAGAAGACATGAGGAGTAAAAAAGCGATTAAAAGTATCATAAAAGCAATAGGAGAGGACGGCATGACCCAGATGACAAATTTTCTGAGAATTGGGTGGTTTGCAAGAGCAAAAAAAATGGCCAGTCAAAGTGATTTTCAAGGCAGAATCAGCTCGAAACAGGATCCTGCAGGAGAAAGCACGGGGTGTAACTCAACCCCGACAGAACACAAGAAGAAAGATAAAAACTGAAAGGGAGGTACAAAGATGAAAGGAGGAACGAGAGGCAAAGACGGAGATGAGCAGAAGAACCCAGACTCAGGAGGAAGAGCAAATGCAACCTCTCTCAGAACTACCCACAGAAGGATCTCAACCAGGACAATCCCAACGAAACCAAATAATCTAAACCAAAAACTCATACACTGTACCTTCTGCCCCCACGCCCCCATCACAAACTCCACCCCCACAGGAACCCCCCCCCATAGTTCCCTGCCAGGTCTCCCGCTCCCCCAACCCCAACGTTTTCCCCAGACCACAGTTTTGAAAAGACGTTGAAGGTTTGGTATACGAATTTCGGATGGAATAACAAACATCACAGCAGTCACAGAAACGAAACTCACCAGAATGATAACAGACACAATCTTCCCACCCGGATATCAGATCCTGAAGAAAGATAAAGGGAGGAGAGGGGTTCCTCAAATCCCCATCGGGTAGATTGCATTTTCTTTGACTGCAAGAAGGCCTTCAACACAGTTCCTAACATGAGATTAGTGAAAAGCG
>WNWK01001183.1:0-313801 GCA_009830355.1 Cherax destructor | reverse complement strand
TCAAAAACCCGGTTTCCCTGAACCCCTTCCCAAAATGTTACCCTGCTCCCCTCCAACGGCTCGTCGGGCCCCAAAAACCATTCTTTCCATTCACTCCTATCTAACCGCTCACATACGGCTTGCTGGAAGTCCAAGCCCCTCGCCCACAAAATCTTCTTTACCCCGTCCCTCCAACCTTTTCGAGGATGACCCCTACCCCTCCTTCCTTCCCCTACAGATTTATACGCTCTCCAAGTCATTTTACTTTGATCCATTCTCTCTAAATGACCAAACAACACACCTCAACAACCCCTCTTCAGCCCTCTGACTAATACTTTTAGTAACTCCACACCTCCTCCTAATTTCCACACTCCGAATTCTCTGCATAATATTTACACCACACATTGCCCTTAGACAGGACATCTCCACTGCCTCCAGCCTCCTCCTCACTGCAGCATTTATAACCCATGCTTGACACCCATATAAGAGTGTTGGTACCACTATACTTTCGTACATTCCCTTCTTTGCCTCCATAGATAACGTTTTTTGTCTCCACAGATACCTCAACGCACCAGTCACCTTTTTTTCTTCATCAATTCTATGGCTAACCTCATCCTTCATAAACCCATCCGCTGACAAGTCAAGTCCCAAATATCTGAAAACATTCACTTCTTCCATACTCCCTCTCTCCAATGTGATATCCAATTTTTCTTTATCTAAATCGTTCGATACCCTCATCACCTTACTCTTATCTTTGTTCACTTTCAACTTTCTACCTTTACACACCCTCCCAAACTCGTCCACTAACCTTTGCAACTTTTCTTTAGAATCTCCCATAAGCACAGTATCATCAGCAAAAAGTAACTGTGTCAACTCCCATTTTGTACTTGATTCCCCATAATTTAATCCCACTCCTCTCCCCAATAACCTAGCATTTACTTCTTTTACAACCCCATATATAAATATATTAAACAACCCCCTGCTTTTAACATTTTTGTCATGATCCCATCAGTTCCTGCTGCTTTACCCTCTTTCATTCTACGTAATGCCTCACGCACCTTCCCCACACTCACATCCTGCTCTTCCTCACTCCTAAAGGATGTTATACCTCCCTGACCAGTGCATGAAATTACTGCCTCCCTTTCTTCATTGACATTTAAAAGTTCCTCAAAATATTCCCGCCATCTACCCAATACCTCCAGCTCCCCATCTACTAACTCCCCTACTCTGTTTTTAACTGACAAATCCATTCATTCCCTAGGCTTTCTTACCTTGTTTATCTCACTCCAAAACTTTTTCTTGTTTTCAGCAAAATTTCTTGACAGAGCCTCTCCCACTCTTTCATCTGCTCTCCTTTTACACTCTCTCACCACTCTCTTCACCTTTCTTTTACTTTCCATATACTCTGCTCTTCTTACAACACTTCTGTTTTGTAAAAACCTCTCATAAGCTACATTTTTCTCTTTTATTACACCCTTTATTTCATCATCCCACCAATCACTCATCTTTCCTCCTGCACCCACCCTCCTATAACCACAAACTTCTGCCCCACATTCTAATACTGCATTTTTAAAACAATCCCAACCCTCTTCAACCCTTCCCCCCCACTATTCATATTTGCATTTACCCACCTTTCTGCCAAAAGTTGCTTATATCTCACCCTAACTTTCTCCTCCCTTAGTTTATACACTTTCACCTCTCTCTTACTTGCTCTGGCCATTTTCCTTATGTCCCATCTATCTCTTACTCTAACTGTAGCTACAACTAAATAATGATCCGATATATCCGTTGCCCCTCTATAAACATGTACATCCTGAAGCCTACCCATCAACCTTTTATCCACCAATACATAATCTAACAAACTACTTTCATTACGTGCGATATCATACCTTGTATACTTATTTATCTTCTTTTTCATAAAATATGCATTACTTATTACCAGACCTCTTTCTACACATAGCTCAATTGAAGGCTCCCCATTTTCATTTACCCCTGACACCCCAAATTTACCTACTACTCCATCCACAATATTTTTACCTACTTTTAGCATTGAGATCCTCAACCACAAGTACTCTCTCACTTGGTTCAAAACTCCCCACGCACTCACTCAACATTTCCCAAAAATCTCTCTCTCTCCTCTACACTTCTCTCTTCTCCAGGTGCATAAACACTTACTATAACCCACTTTTCTCATCCAACCCTTATTTTACACCACATAATTCTTGAATTGATACATTTATGTTCCCTCTTTTCCTGCCATAACTTATCCTTCAACATTATTGCTACGAATATAGAGAAAAATAATTTATTTAGTATTTCTGGTGAGACACCGAGTATGTAGTTACATGTACTGTGAAGAGAGGCAGGCTTAGTGGTCAACACCTAGGTGAAACAGTGATGATCTACCATTTATATCATGGAAACCAACAGACTGAACCTAATGAAACACAAGCTATCCTGCTATGCGTGGCACATACTACACCACAGCACTGTAAAAAATATACATTTTAAATTAGGCTTAATATTTAGAATTTGTTGTTTTAGATAAACCTCTAAAGCGCTAAAGGTAATTTCGTAATAAATTATTTAGTGTAAGTTGAAACCATTTAAAGATCTGTTTAATTCTTCAACCTCATTTCTAAATTTCTTAATGCTCCAGAGAAATATGACTCCAGAAGTTTTACCAATAAATTTTGCAATTTGCAGCCTACAAGACCCATATACATTTTAAATCTTTTTGTAAATAAGACGCACCGGTGCTAAATGTTTGAAGCTGACAAGATAACTTCTCTTATCCCACAGTGTCCAATGATTCCAATTTTTTTTAATGATGTTCGTATATTGGCAAATTTGCACTATGTATCTTAAATTTATAGGATATCATCCATCTCATAGCTGGTCAAGAGACATTCTCCAGTTACTGAATGGAAACTTGTATCACGATTTATTAAAGTGGCAAATTGGGAATTATGCAACCCAGTAACAACGTGAACTTCCCGTTGAGAAAAACACATTAGAACTGATGTCTGAGGTCGACCAGAAAAAGTATTTTCCAGTTGCCACATGGAATCCAAGAATTCCAAATTTTTTAACCATTTAAAAAATGTATCTTAACAAATTTACATCAACACAGTCCGATCCTAGAAAGTACCATCCTTTTTATAAGATGCAACATTCATTAATGATTGAATTCATTCAGATGAGGAATAGTCAGGATAGTTTACGGAATACACACACTACTATTTTAAAAATTAACTTGCCAAGTTAGGACCAACATACTCCAGTAACAGTCCCAACCTCCTGAGCAAGATAAACAAATATTCAATGTTTGAAGCAACTCAGAAGAGGCTTTCTCAGGTTATCGCACATAAACCAAAACAAGGGAATGGTCTTTATAACACTGACCAGAGGGCACCTGCACATACCAACAGTTCTTTTATTTTTTCTTTGGCTTGATGTCTTTATAGTCTCCTACAACTGATCGTATTTCTATCTTAACTGCTTGCATTCCTCCTGTTTATGGGATAACTCCAGTTCCATTTTTTTACAGTCGCTGTTCTAAGCAAGCTTGCTCTCTCAGCTGTTACTGTTGTAAGTCTCTGTTGACTATATTCCAGATGTTATTGTGACTCACCTTTGTTTTGAAGCAGCTTCTGGTACTGGTGGCGATGGTGTTTCACTTTCCCCATTCTGCAGGGTTTTTTATTTGCTAGTTTACTTTATCGTGTGTTCTTTGTTGCATATTTTTATTCGGATTTTCTCTTCCACCCTCTCTTAAACTGTGGCTTCTGTTGCTGCTGCTGTTGTTGTTGTGGCTCGTGCACTGAATTTTGTTGCAGATGCTGTTGCGGAAGTTGCTGCAGCTACTGTTGCTGCTTCTGTTCCTGCTGTTCCTTTTATCTACCAACGCTTACTTGGATCCACTCGCGTTCATGTAAATCAGTTTACGATAATTGCTCCCTGTTGGTTCTACTTATGTTCATTTGGATCAATTTTCTTGAATTTGCCGTCTCTTACCTCCATGTAAATACATTCCACCGTTCATTTGCTCCAGCTGGTCTTTTTTTCACTCACTGCTACAAATTTGTACCTGAGTGGATCCAATTCTGTTCATTAAAGCCAATTTATGTAAATTAACTTAAACGTGTCATTCGTAGTCTCTTAATCCAGCTTAGTCTTTACGTATCCATATGTACTCATGTGTATTATTGTTTTTTTGCTTCCATTTATACCTATTGGTAACCAGTAATATATTTTGTAACCACGAACGAGTGGTATTGAATCAATAACAACATTGCGACTTGCCGAGGATTCGAACCCATGTCGTTTTGGCCCGCCCCATGGTGAGCGAAAATCACACATGACGCTCTAACCTACAGGACCACGCAATCCTACAAGAATCACTCACCCAGCAGAGCTAGGTGTTTTACCGTGAAACGAAGACATACGGGGGTGGGGGTGCCTCTGAGCTAATTTCATTCTACTCCGTTTGGTTTACTAGCCTCCACGAGCAGTATTTTATATTATTGTAACCACGAATGAGTGGTACTTAATCAATAATAACACTGCGACTAGCCAAGGATTAGAACTCATGTCGTTTTGGCCGGCCCCATAGTGAGCGAAAATCCCACATGACGCTCTAACCCACAGGACCACGCAGTCCTACAAGAATCACGCACCCAACAGAGCTAGGTGTTTTACCGTGATCCGAGGACATACGGTGGTGGCATGGGGCGTGCCAAAACGACATGGGTTCGAATCTTCGGCTAATCGCAGTGTTGTATATATATATATATATATATATATATATATATATATATATATATATATATATATATATATATATATATATATATATATATATATATATATATGTGTGTGTGTGTGTGTGTCGTGCCGAATAGGTAAAACTTGCTATTTTGGCTTAAATAGCAACGCTCTTCTTGTCGAATAAGGCAAGCGAAAATTTGTGTATGCAATAATTTCGCAAAAATCATTCTGAGCCTAACGGAAATAAAATATTTCATTGTGTTTGTTTATTGTTAATTATTGTAAACTTATCTAAAATATATTTAGTTGGATTAAGCTAAATTAAATTGTGGTTATTATAATAAGGTTAGGTTAGTTTTCTAAGGTTCTTTTGGTACAAAATTGTTAATTTTTATATTACCATAAATGAAAAAATATGTCTTTAAGCGTATAAGAGAAAATTTTAAGAAAGGACTTAATTTTAAATGAGTTCTTGCTAATGTCAATTTTACCTATTCGTCACGACATTATATATATATATATATATATATATATATATATATATATATATATATATATATATATATATATATATATATATTATTAACACATCGGCCGTCTCCCACCAAGGCAAGGTCGGTGCAACGGTGTACTGTAGGTCTTCCTAGTTAAACCTAGTCATTACATTGGATTTTAGCTATCCTGTGTGATATATTAAGGTAGGGTTGTTGGTCGATTTAAGCGGTTTCTAGGGTTTTCTTTTTATCAGCATCTTTCATCTTGGAGGTAAGAAGTGCACCTTCCTAGCTGATGATATGATTGACATGTGTGACGTGGCCAAACTTTTGCATTCCATGCGCCAGTTTTCTCGCGTTACAGTGAGTTATTTCCTAGTTTCTCTGATCTAAACTAACTCTCACACTAATTAATCATACACTCATGATTCACACATTTGTAGTTTTCACACGGTTCACATACTCACCCATGACTCAAACACTCAGTCATGACTCACACATTCATCTATTGGCTCAATCATGACTCACACATTGACCTCATGAATCTAAGACTCATAATTCACTCATAAATCACACGCCCATGACTCATAGATGCAACCATGATTCTCTCGCTCTCTCTCTCTCATACACACACACACTCTCACACACACACATACACACACTCTCTCACACACACACACACATACACACACACACACACACACACACACATACACAGACTCTCACACACACACATACACACACACACACACTCACACACACACACACACTCACACACACACACACACACACACTCACACACTCACACACACTTCAACATTCATTCTTGGTGTGATCACAATATCACAGACTTCAACAAACATTACGTGAAAGTCGCGCTGCTCATCCACATAATCGCCCTGAATCTGCAAAGAAAAAAATATAAATTACACAAACATTAATAAAAAATGTAATAAATATAACTAATTACAACAGCAGCGAATACCAAGAACAGCAGCAATAACGGAACTTTTAATAACTATAAATATAATACGTTTGTAAAAACTGTCACAAGAAAAAATATTATGCTTAAAATGTGTCTGACTCTTTTTCGTAATCCTAGGTATCTATACATATGGTGCTATGTATGATAATCTATTTAACTACTTATGTGTACCTGTATCTAAATAAGCTTACTAAAACTTGCTTAATGTTAATATTTAATGGCGAAAATACAAAGATATACATTATTTTCAGCCATATTCTCTCTTAATTCTTAAGAGACTTTAAGAGAAGCGACAAGAGTTAAATTCACGGAAGTCTGGCTCAGTTAAAATTCTCGCCTGATAAATTCATCAAAGAATACGAGTATTTATAATTTTTTTTTAATACGTGTATTAAAGTGTGGAACATAAATGTAAATAACATTGATGAAAACTTTGTATATAATACCGACCAGATGTGCATAAAGACGCATGAGACAGGTTAGGTTAGGTAAGATTCGTCTGCAAACAGGACAATGGCTTCCTAAAGCCGGTCTTAGTCATATGATGACCCGCTACTGGATCTTTTGATCATCTGACAGAGGCCTTCCTCTGGCTTACCGGTTTACCCCCTTTAAAAACTGATATATATTGGTGTAAACACTTAAGACATTTTATAATAGAAACGTTAGTGTCGTGGGACCTTGTTCACGGCCCCACAACAGAAACGTTTCCATAATAACATGTCCTTAGTATTTGTTCACGTATCTTTAACCACATAATAACAATAATTGAAAAACAACTTTCCCTCTCTCTCTCATAGAGAGAAAGAGAGAGTGAGAGATCAGTGGGACTTAGTGAGACGTTTTAAAACCGAGTGAATGATTTGGTCCTCAGTATCATGTTCATACGAGGGTCCAAATCAGATTTGCAATTTTTTTAATGTATTGATTAAAAACAAATTATTGCAATTCATGGTTTATGCAAAACCTACTCGGTTAATTACCTTTATTTTTTCAATCACCACTGAGAAAAGAGTAAAGAAGAGTTGCCTTCCACCTCTTCTCGAAGTATTATGTGCTTGCTAACTACATTATCCTGGATCATTATAAAGTCTCAACTTGGCGAGAAAATGAGAAGTTCAAAAGTCAGGTCGGGAAAAAAGTTAGAAGACTTGGTTAGTAGTAGTTGTAATAGTAGTAACAGTAGCAATAATGTGAACTGTAATAGTAGTAACAGTAGCAATAATGTGAACTGTAATAGTAGTAACAGTAGCAATAATGTGAACTGTAATAGTAGTAACAGTAGCAATAATGTGAACTGTAATGCAATTTTATAACACTATACTGAGAGCATCAGCCAAAATATGGTCGCTGCTGACGTTGTCGGGAGCTCTTCACAAAAGCTTATTCCTGGATCAAGGAGTATTCTTATGACTATGATCCGTTGGCTTCAGTAACGTGATAGTAATTTGAGAACAACTACACCCTAGGTACGGACCTGAAAGATATTTTCTCTCCTCTTTAACTCTCTCTCTCTCTATCTCTCTCTCTCTTTCTCTCTCTATCTCTCTCTCTCTCTCTCTCTCTCTCTCTCTATCTATCTATTATATATATATATATATATATATATATATATATATATATATATATATATATATATATATATATGTCTGTGAGCATGTAAAGGAAATCAAAATCAAACAGAAATTATCACAATTAAGTGTAGGTCAGAATATCACTGCCTCAATATAGCATGTGATGTTATACCAAAAAGCTGTATTTAAAAAGATATCACAAGGATTGTTAGTGCTATTGATACGATAACCATAATTCACAGTTGGAGTTTATTGTGGAGGGTGGTGATAGATGTGTGGCCTCTAGCGAGGCAGGCAGGTGTGTGAGAACATGCAGTGGTGAACACCCAATTATACCTGACAACATGCTCCAATATTATGCCTCTTGCTCGCTGAATTCATCCTTGTTAGTATGGAGAATAAATGGTTGAGTGCCTCTGATATTATCTGGCGCTACATATGCTCGTTCAGAATTACATTATCGCAATAATGAATAGATACCACGAGTCTCAAAACAATATCCTATTTTCCTACTATCATTTTCATATTTATGATGATATTTAAAAATTACTTAGTGTTGATTTTTATCTGTACGGATTAAAATATATTACTGGTTATATGTATTTGTATACAGGAAACAGAAAAGTCATATTTTGGAGTCAATAAAATGTAAAATGTAAATATCGTTGGCCCTTTTACGCCGCTGTTGTGGACGAGGGAATGGCTTGAACCGTGGTCCTGGGACTGGCAGGTCCAACACTTTATCGCTGTTCTGTTGAGCTTCTAATAGGAAACCTCAGCAGTACTGCCAGTCCTAGTACCAATGTTTAAACCCCACGTCCATATTTCTGTTTATTAATATTTTTCCATTAACAATGATATAAAGATTTATATTTTTGGACCAAAACTAACTTAGAAACGTCATCTAACGTTCCTTAAACTAACGCAATGTTTTTTAGCTGAATTCCGCTATAATGTATATATATGATCGGCAAGTACAGGGACATAAGCCAACAGTATCAATTTGTCCCAGTGGGATCAGAGACCTTGGGATCATGGGGAAAAAATGCAACACGTTTCCTTAAAGAACTGGGTTCCAGACTCATCGACACCACCAGGGACCCAAGGGCAGCCACTTTCATGTTCCAGCGCCTCAGCGTGGCCATCCAGAGGGAAAATGCATGCTGCGTACTGGGCTCGCGTCCGGCTTAGGAGGAGCTGGAAGAGATTCATAATCTTTGATATATTGTACCAATGTATTCATGTTCATGTTTGTGTTTTCTGTCAATATAGTCTGTCTATTAATAAAGCATTCATTCAATATATATAGGGAGTGGTAGGAGAAGAAAATATTCAAACAGCTCCGGGGAGAACCTTGAGTTTTCCCTGAGGTACATTTATTGTCTTCTCTGAGGATGAGGGTCCCCAGCAAGTTCTAGAGGTGGTACCTCCTATATATATATATATATATATATATATATATATATATATATATATATATATATATATATATATATATAAGTCTTTATTACAATTGTTGCCGGTGTAGGAAATACAGCAGAACACTTGCCTGGTGTCACCTCTTAGTGAAGATATCGATATCTGCAAACTTGAAAATTCGGGTTTCATTTTCAGCTCGAATTAGTGGGCGATCCATTTTTTGTTTTCATATATCTCTGCCGGTTCTTTTTGTTGCGTAAGTTAATATTCAGTAAAGGCTTTAGCATGCAAAATTAAAAATATAAAAGTTCTCTGGTTTTCGACACACGCGATATCTTTGACATCAGGGAAGCCTCCAGTTTTTATTAAAATCGACAGCTGGCATTCGTTTATTTATCGAGAACAGAGAATATAGAATTGAAATTGTGTATGTTATAGTGGTGGGTAAGTGTACTTACCTAGTTGTGTTTGCAGGGGTCTAGTCATAGCTCCTGAGTCTGTGTTAGTGAGCGCGTACAAAAGTTAGAGATAAGATAGGTCCCCTTAAAAATAATTATGGGTATCTTACTGACAAAGATAATGAAATGTGCTCTATTTTTAATAATTATTTTCTCTCGGTTTTCACTCAGGAAGACACTAATAATATCCCAAGAATTAGGTATTTTAGTGGGCCTGAAGAAGATAAATTATGTAGTATCACAGTCACTAGCGAAAAGGTTATCAAACAGATAGACCGTTTGAAGCAAAATAAATCAGGCCCTGATGAGCTTTTTCAAGGGTTCTTAAGGAATGCAAAATAGAACTCTGTAACCCTTAACTAACATTTTTAACCTATCTCTTCAAACAGGTGTAGTGCCGGATACGTGGAAGATGGCTAATGTAATTCCTATTTTTAAAGCAGGGGACAAGTCGTTACCATCAAATTACCGCCCAATAAGTCTAACATCAATTGTAGGCAAATTACTAGAGTCGATTATAGCTGATAACATAAGAAGCCATCTCGATAGGCATAATTTGATTAATGATACTCAGCATGGATTCATCAGGGGCCGTTCCTGCCTAACTAATTTATTAACTTTTTTCAGTAAGGCTTTTTAGGCAGTTGATAATGATAAAGAATTCGATATCGTTATTTGGATTTTAGTAAGGCTTTTGATAGAGTACCACATCAGAGACTGTTAAAGAAAGTGGCTGCTCATGGCATTGGGGAAAAGTGTTGTCATGGATCGAGTCATGGCTCACCAATAGGAAGCAGAGGGTGTGTATAAATGGGGTTAAATCGGAGTGGGGATCTGTAACAAGTGGCGTTCCTCAGGGATCGGTTTTGGGCCCGTTGTTGTTTATAATATATAAAATGACCTTGACGAGGGAATTTCTAGTGATATGAGCAAATTCGCTGATGACACGAAAATAGGTAGGATAATCGATTCAGACGTAGATGTCAGTGAACTACAGGAGGATTTAGACAAACTCAATTCCTGGTCAGAAAATGGCAGATGCAGTTCAATGTAGATAAATGCAAAGTTCTAAAGCTCGGGAGTGTCCATAACCCAAGCACTTATAAGTTAAATAACGTAGAACTTAGCCATACAGATTGCGAGAAGGACTTGGGGTGATGGTAAGCAGCAACCTTAAACCAAGACAGCAATGCCTAAGCGTACGTAATAAGGCAAATAGATTACTGGATTTATATCAAGAAGTGTTAGCAACAGAATTCCAGAGGTTATATTACAGCTTTATACATCATTAGTAAGGCCTCACCTAGATTACGCAGCTCAGTTCTGGTCTCCATATTACAGAATGGACATAAATTCGTTAGAAAACATTCAGCGTAGAATGACTAAATTAATACATAGCATTAGAAATCTTCCTTACGAAGAAAGATTGAAGACCCTTAAATTACATTCACTTGTAAGACGTAGAATGAGGGAGACATGATCGAGGTATACAAGTGGAAAATGGGTATTAACAAAGGGGATATAAATAAGGTCTTGAGGGTATCTCTCCAAGAGAGAACCCGCAATAATGGATTCAAGTTAGATAAGTTTAGATTTAGAAAGGATATAGGAAAGTATTGGTTTGGAAATAGGGTAGTTGATGAGTGGAACAGTCTGCCTAGTAGGGTTATTGAAGCAAGGACCTTGGGTAGTTTTAAATTTAGGTTGGATAAATTCATGAGTGAAAGGGGTTGGATTTGAGTGGGAATTGCACATGAGTAAATAAAATTATCAAAGCTTATTTCTTGGGTAGCATTGAAAATTAGGTTGAACAAATATTCTGTTAGTGGGATGTAATGTGAAGGACCTGCCTAGAATGGGCCAACAGGCCTGCTGCAGTGTTCCTCCTTTCTTATGTTCTTATGTTCTTATGTGTAAGTTTAAGCTCAATCGCCCGCCTCTTAAACGACAGACTGTATAACACAGAAGAGACTAGAAAAATGGGGTATAAATGGAAATCGACGATCCAGATGCGACACTGAGATGCTCATTAAGGGAATAGTGGAATACTTGAGCGAAGAGGATAAAAATCAGATGAATAAAGATTAAGCTGTTAGTGTAAGTCTTCTAAGTCGTGACTACATGGTTCTTCCCCCTAACACAAGATTAATTTTATTTTAGAGATATTCAGCAGTGTGTGCAATTGCCTAATTTGATTTATAATAAAGTATGGGCTAGTTCTTGGGCCAGCATCGTACTTGTCGATTGACTGACGGGATTTAGTTTTATCATACTTAATCAGAATAAAGTAAGCTGATATGTGTCAGTTTAATCTTACACTAGAGAAATGGTACGTGAAGTCTCTCTGTCCTGTGCACCTTATTATTTTGTATATTTTGACCACATTCCTTCTTTTTCGTTCCTCCAGGGACAAGAATTTTACACTGACTGGTCACATGTATGTTGTGATGTGCATTAAAGATTGTTTTGCGCTGTCAGCCTAGCATGTGCTTCCCAGCCTAGCATGTGCTTCCCAGCCTAGCATGTGCTTCCCAGCCTAGCATGTGCTTCCCAGCCTAACATGTGCTTCCAGCCTAACATGTGCTTCCCAGCTAACATGTGCTTCCAGCCTAACATGTGCTTTCCAGCCTAACATGTGCTCCCAGCCTAGCATGTGCTCCAGCCTAACATGTGCTTCCCAGCCTAACATGTGCTTCCCAGCCAACATGTGCTTCCCAGCCTAATATGTGCTTCCCAGCCTAACATGTGCTTCCCGCCTAACATGTGCTTCCAGCCTAGCATGTGCTTCCAGCCTAACATGTGCTTCAGCCTACATGTGCTTCCCAGCCTAACATGTGCTTCCCAGCCTAACATGTGCTTCCCAGCCTAGCATGTGCTTCCCAGCCTAACATGTGCTTCCCAGCCTAACATGTGCTTCCCAGCCTAATATGTGCTTCCCAGCCTAACATGTGCTTCCCAGCCTAACATGTGCTTCCAGCCTAGCATGTGCTTCCCAGCCTAACATGTGCTTCCCAGCCTAACATGTGCTTCCGAGCCTAGCATGTGCTTCCAGCCTAACATGTGCTTCCCAGCCTAACATGTGCTTCCCAGCCTAACATGTGCTTCCAGCTAACATGTGCTTCCCAGCCTAGCATGTGCTTCCCAGCCTAACATGTGCTTCCCAGCCTAGCATGTGCTTCCCAGCCTAACATGCTTCCCAGCCTAACATGTGCTTCCGAGCCTAGCATGTGCTTCCAGCCTAGCATGTGCTTCCCAGCCTAGCATGTGCTTCCAGCTAGCATGTGCTTCCCAGCCTAGCATGTGCTTCCAGCCTAGCATGTGCTTCCCAGCCTAACATGTGCTTCCCAGCCTAACATGTGCTTCCCAGCCTAACATGTGCTTCCCAGCCTAACATGTGCTTTCCAGCCTAACATGTGCTTCCCAGCCTAACATGTGCTTCCCAGCCTAACATGTGCTTCCCAGCCTAACATGTGCTTCCCAGCCTAACATGTGCTTCCCAGCCTAACATGTGCTTCCCAGCCTAGCATGTGCTTCCCAGCCTAACATGTGCTTCCCAGCCTAACATGTGCTTCCCAGCCTAACATGTGCTTCCCAGCCTAACATGTGCTTCCCAGCCTAACATGTGCTTCCAGCCTAGCATGTGCTTCCCAGCCTAGCATGTGCTTCCCAGCCTAACATGTGCTTCCCAGCCTAGCATGTGCTTCCCAGCCTAGCATGTGCTTCCCAGCCTAACATGTGCTTCCCAGCCTAACATGTGCTTCCCAGCCTAGCATGTGCTTCCCAGCCTAACATGTGCTTCCCAGCCTAACATGTGCTTCCCAGCCTAGCATGTGCTTCCCAGCCTAACATGTGCTTCCCAGCCTAACATGTGCTTCCCAGCCTAGCATGTGCTTCCCAGCCTAACATGTGCTTCCCAGCCTAGCATGTGCTTCAGCCTAACATGTGCTTCCCAGCCTAGCATGTGCTTCCCAGCCTAACATGTCCAGCCTAGCATGTGCTTCCCAGCCTAACATGTGCTTCCCAGCCTAACATGTGCTTCCCCTACAGCCTAACATGTGCTTCCCAGCCTAACATGTGCTTCCCAGCCTAACATGTGCTTCCCAGCCTAACATGTGCTTCCGAGCCTAACATGTGCTTCCGAGCCTAGCATGTTATTCTGTGTATGTGCATTTTAGGGGGACATATTTAGTATAATGATTACTCTTAAGTCTTTTTCTTTGACTTCCTAAATAATATGATGTTTGTGGTCTTCTTTCTGGTCTTCCATCTTCATTACTTTACACGTGGTAGAAATGAACTACGGTAGCTACTTGCTCGACGCTTCTTATAGTTCAATCTTTTAGCTTCTTACTATGTTTGTATCCTTTATATACGTATGTGTATCTCTGTGCATTTATGCGAGTTTTTTTCTGATAAGATCACTGTTTATGCATTTATGTATGTAGGTACATTTGTGAGATTTTAAGACTTTGCTAACAAGTTTTGAGGTTCAGTAAAGCTTGTCCTCCCACACATGGCATTATTCAACGTGATATAAAAAACTATTGCAAAATTTGAAGGGCTACGATGATAGCTGCGTTCATGTCTCCTCTGAACACTTCCTATATGGAAAAAACAAAATGTATTTTTGTCATTACGATAATTGCATGTTCATAAATAATCCAGACTTGGGAAACATTGGAAAACGTTTCGGTCTGTCGCCTTGGCTCTCCTCCCTATTTCATAAACTCTGTTTATCCCCTCCCCCCTCCCCCCTCCGCCATGCTAAACTGACTTTCTTCTCAGCTAAACCTGCTTAAGCTGAAAAGCTCTTGTACTCTGTATTCTCTGTATTTCCATTCTACTAAATCTAAATAGCACCTTTAGTTCCCTAGACATCAAATTTATCTTTCTCCAAACTACTAGACTTCATAGTCATCTACAGTGACCCAAAAGTCTGGACACGTAGGCGAAATTGCAATTTTTTAATAATTATACAGTAATTTTAATGAATAATATCTTAAACATGTTGTCCACCATTAGCTATGCAAAGTTCAGCGCGCTTTGCAAGATTCACATGAACACGATGCAGTAACCCCGGTAACTGCTGGAGAAAAAACAGAATATTAGTAATATGTCCTGTGTGTCCAGACTTTTGGGTCACCCTGTAGTTCATATTTCACCTGTCACTGATGCTTCCGGTGTTTACTCTATTTCCTGTTCCTCCTGGCTTCTCCTGTTCCTCCTGGCTTTTCCTGTTCCTCCTGGCTTCTCCTGTTCCTCCTGGCTTCTCCTGTTCCTCCTGGCTTCTCCTGTTCCTCCTGGCTTCTCCTGTTCCTCCTGGCTTCTCCTGTTCCTCCTGGCTTCTCCTGTTCCTCCTGGCTTCTCCTGTTCCTCCTGGCTTCTCCTGTTCCTCCTGGCTTCTCCTGTTCCTCCTGGCTTTTCCTGTTCCTCCTGGCTTCTCCTGTTCCTCCTGGCTTCTCCTGTTCCTCCTGGCTTCTCCTGTTCCTCCTGGCTTTTCCTGTTCCTCCTGGCTTCTCCTGTTCCTCCTGGCTTCTCCTGTTCCTCCTGGCTTCTCCTGTTCCTCCTGGCTTCTCCTGTTCCTCGTGCCTTCTCCAATACCTTGGTGAAACTGGCCGCTCTATTTCTAATAGACTTAAAAACACGGAAGAAGTGTTCGCCTAGCTGGCACTAACAAAGCTCATTTCTGTCATGTTAGAGATCAAGCTAAAACTATCAGCTATTCTTTTAGCCTTCGTAGATATCGTCTTCTTAAATCGGTCTATATATGCAACATTCCTAATATAAAAATTTTGATACATTGTCAAATGTTCTAATCTTCGTGACTTCACATGACCTTTACTTTCTCCTCACTTGTCTTCTTTATTTCCTTCGCCTTTGTTTGTCTTAGTTTCTCCTATCATGGTCCAGTAGGCCTACTGCAGTGCTCTTTTCCCCCCTGTGCTTTTATTACTCCCTGGGGGACGTTATTAGGGGATGGAGCTTCATATTTCTCCATCCCCTTGGGACGTAATTTATCCTTATTATCTTTTATTATGTATACTACTAATAGAATTAGTATTATTATTACTACTACCACTACTACTATTAGTAGTAATATTACTATTACGACTACTACTACTTTTCCTCTCTCTTCCCGAAATGTCTTCTCATCTCTGCATTTTCTCGCTCAGTTGTAACTTGATAATTGTCCAGGACGGACGAAACATCGTCAAACGTTTCTTATATAAGTTCAGGTTATTTGTTAATTGTTCCATATTTATTAACATCTTTCAGGTGGAACATAAATCCTTTGATTTTCAGTTCTCTTAATATATAATATTTCACCTCTCTCGTTTAATGCCCAAGGAAATCATTAAATATTATACTTAACGTATTAACGATATGCTTTCAGCATTTTTTTCTGATTCTTAATGTTTTATGCGGTTAAAAATTCAGGGAATATGTAAACTATGAAGGAAATGCAAGGCTGCTGATAAATACATGTCATGTCAGTTCAGCAAGGCTGCTGATAAATATATGTCATGTCAGTTCAGCAAGGCTGCTGATAAATACATGTCATGTCAGTTCAGCAAGGCTGCTGGTAAATACGAATTCTGAGTTGCTGTCTTTGGATAATGTGGTTAAACTGAGGGTTGTAATAAGGGTCAGCGTCTTCTCATTACACTTGCGTGTAGTTCTGTCATGTAGCAACACAGGCGCCAATGTTTTACGGATCTGAACAAGTTATCCTGTGGTGTTGCAAAATGCATTTTTAACGTTAATATATATATATTTTTAAGTATACTCTCAAGCCAACTTTTTTCAAGCGTTAGTAAGGTTTTTATATATTCCTGTAGGGATATATATATAGTAGTTATTGGATCTTTTCCCCGTCGAAGTTTGCGTTCATAAACTGAGAACGCCTATTCCGATCGTCTTCAAACTTTCAACGATGGTGTATCATACAGAGAAGAAGGTTTGAGATGTGCTTGTGCTTTTTTGTAAGTAATGAAAACCCAACTGTGATAATGATTTCTGTGGGATAAATTGAGAATGTCACTTCTAAGTTAAACTTGATAATCTGGAAGATTCGCATTCTTACTGGGCCAGTGTTGTAATTTTATTTTTAAAAAGTTTGGATTTTTGTTATGGTGCATTAACTTGCAAATGTCTCTTGTCAAATGTGTGACTGTGACACTGAAATTAAAAAATGATTATGTGGCTGTCTATTTCTGTTCGCGTTCCAGAGTTTTTCAACAAATTTATGTAGTGTTGAATTTACCAGCGCACATAGTTTGCTATAACTGGATTAATTTGTGCTATAAATAAAACTCTGACCTAATCTAAACAAAGCATATCGACATAATTACTTAAAATCGTACGTGAAAAAATTGTCATTTGCTGAAGGAGGACGAGTCTCGTGTCTGCTGCTTCAGTGGAAGCCTCAACTCACTAGAATGTTATTCTGCAGCAGAGGAGTCAATCATCCTGTCAGGACTATTCCCACTTTCTTCTGTCACTCACTTGATGACCCAAAGTCATTCATTTCAAGAAATGTTAAAACCTTTCAAACAAGTTTATTTTAAAGCTGAAAAAATCTTGCAATAAATCGTGGACTTTGTTAACGAAGAAAATATTCAACACTCTTAAAGACAGCAAACCCGTCTTGAGGTACTGGACAACAACACGTGTCTTGAGGTACTGGACAACAACACGTGTCTTGAGGTACTGGACAACAACACGTATCTTGAGGTACTGGACAACAACACGTGTCTTGAGGTACTGGACAACAACACGTATCTTGAGGTACTGGACAACAACACGTGTCTTGAGGTACTGGACAACAACACGTGTCTTGAGGTACTGGACAACAACACGTGTCTTGAGGTACTGGACAACAACACGTGTCTTGAGGTACTGGACAACAACACGTGTCTTGAGGTACTGGACAACAACACGTGTCTTGAGGTACTGGACGACAACACGTGTCTTGAGGTACTGGACAACAACACGTGTCTTGAGGTACTGGACAACAACACGTGTCTTGAGGTACTGGACAACAACACGTGTCTTGAGGTACTGATAACAACACGTGTCTTGAGGTACTGGACAACAACACGTGTCTTGAGGTACTGATAACAACACGTGTCTTGAGGTACTGGACAACAACACGTGTCTTGAGGTATTTGACAACAACACGTGTCTTGAGGTACTGGATAACAACACGTGTCTTGAGGTACTGATAACAACACGTGTCTTGAGGTACTGGAAACAACACGTGTCTTGAGGTACTGACAACAACACGTGTCTTGAGGTACTGATAACAACACGTGTATTGAGGTACTGGACAACAACACGTGTCTTGAGGTACTGACAACAACACGTGTCTTGAGGTACTGGACAACAACACGTGTCTTGAGGTACTGGACAACAACACGTGTCTTGAGGTACTGGACAACAACACGTGTCTTGAGGTACTGACAACAACACGTGTCTTGAGGTACTGGACAACAACACGTGTCTTGAGGTACTGGACAACACACGTGCTTGAGGTACTGGACAACAACACGTGTCTTGAGGTACTGGACAACAACACGTGTCTTGAGGTACTGGACAACAACACGTGTCTTGAGGTACTGGACAACAACACGTGTCTTGAAGTACTGACAACAACACGTGTCTTGAGGTACTGGAAACAACACTGTCTTGAGGTACTGGACAACAACACGTGTCTTGAGGTACTGACAACAACACGTGTCTTGAGGTACTGGAACAACACGTGTCTTGAGGTACTGGACAACAACACGTGTCTTGAGGTACTGGAAACAACACGTGTCTTGAGGTACTGGACAACAACACGTGTCTTGAGGTACTGACAACAACACGTGTCTTGAGGTACTGGACAACAACACGTGTCTTGAGGTATGGACAACAACACGTGTCTTGAGGTACTGGACAACAACACGTGTCTTGAGGTACTGACAACAACACGTGTCTTGAGGTACTGACAACAACACGTGTCTTGAGGTACTGACAACAACACGTGTCTTGAGGTACTGGACAACAACACGTGTCTTGAGGTACTGGACAACAACACGTGTCTTGAGGTACTGGACAACAACACGTGTCTTGAGGTACTGGACAACAACACGTGTCTTGAGGTACTGGACAACAACACGTGTCTTGAGGTACTGGACAACAACACGTGTCTTGAGGTACTGGACAACAACACGTGTCTTGAGGTACTGGACAACAACACGTGTCTTGAGGTACTGGACAACAACACGTGTCTTGAGGTACTGGACAACAACACGTGTCTTGAGGTACTGGAAACAACACGTGTCTTGAGGTACTGGACAACAACACGTGTCTTGAGGTACTGGACAACAACACGTGTCTTGAGGTACTGGACACGCTAGTCACACAACGTCTTGAGGTACTGGACAACAACACGTGTCTTGAGGTACTGGACAACAACACGTTCTTGAGGTACTGGACAACAACACGTCTTGAGGTACTGGACAACAACACGTGTCTTGAGGTACTGGACAACAACACGTGTCTTGAGGTACTGGACACAACACGTGTCTTGAGGTACTGGACAACAACACGTGTCTTGAGGTACTGGACAACAACACGTGTCTTGAGGTACTGGACAACAACACGTGTCTTGAGGTACTGACAACAACACGTGTCTTGAGGTACTGGACAACAACACGTGTCTTGAGGTACTGGACAACAACACGTGTCTTGAGGTACTGGACAACAACACGTGTCTTGAGGTACTGGACAACAACACGTGTCTTGAGGTACTGGACAACAACACGTGTCTTGAGGTACTGGACAACAACACGTGTCTTGAGGTACTGGACAACAACACGTGTCTTGAGGTACTGGACAACAACACGTGTCTTGAGGTACTGGACAATAACACGTGTCTTGAGGTACTGGACAACAACACGTCTTAATGTATTGGACAGCTACACACGTCTTGAGGTACTGGACAGCTACACACGTCTTGAGGTACTGGACAGCTACACACGTCTTGAGGTACTGGACAGCTACACACGTCTTGAGGTACTGGACAGCTAAATACGTCTTGAGGTACTGGACAGCTACACACGTCTTGAGGTACTGGACAGCTACACATGTCTTGAGGTACTGGACAGCTACACACGTCTTGAGGTACTGGACAGCTACAAACGTCTTAATGTACTGGACAGTTACACATGTCTTGAGGTACTGGACAGCTACACATGTCTTGAGGTACTGGACAGCTACACATGTCTTGAGGTACTGGACAGCTACACACGTCTTGAAGTACTAGACAGCTGCACACGTCTTGAAGTACTAGACAGCTGCACACGTCTTGAAGTACTAAGACAGCTGCACACGTCTTGAAGTACTAGACAGCTGCACACGTCTTGAAGTACTAGACAGCTGCACACGTCTTGAAGTACTAGACAGCTGCACACGTCTTGAAGTACTAGACAGCTGCTCACGTCTTGAAGTATTAGACAGCTGAACACATCTTGTACTAGACAGCTTCACATGTCTTGATGTAATAGACAACCTCACACATGGTGTATTATACAGCAACACATATCTTGAAGTGATGGGCAGTAATACAACTTCAAGCATTGTATTTCTATACTCTGTTCTTCTAAACGTTCATCCATCATGACAAAAATTATACAGACGATCATATTATATTGGAGTAAATTTCCATACTTCATTATCAAAAACACTAAATGAAATGTCATTCAGAGAATAAATCTGATATCAAATCACAAAAAAATATGATTTTTTTTATAAATCTGGATTTTTTTTATCATGCTTTTGGGAAGTGGAAAGAATGTAATGGCATTCACATGTGTCAAACTTTGATCTCCTTTTTTTAACCTATACAATCTGCACTGCAGAAGTTTTTTTTATGTAGACCTGTGTGAGTGTAACTAGTGCCAGTGTGTGAGTGCAACTAGTGCCAGTGTGTGAGTGTAACTAGTGCCAGTGTGTGAGTGTAACTAGTGCCAGTGTGTGAGTGTAACATGTGCCAGTGTGTGAGTGTAACTAGCGCCAGTGTGTGTTTGTAACATGTGCCAGTGTGTGAGTGTAACTAGTGCCAGTGTGTGAGTGTAACTAGTGCCAGTGTGTGAATGTAACTAGTGCCAGTGTGTGAGTGTAACTAGCGCCAGTGTGTGAGTGTAACTAGTGCCAGTGTGTGAGTGTAACTAGTGCCAATGTGTGATGCTAACTAGTGCCAGTGTGTGAGTGTAACATGCACCAGTGTGAGTGTAACTAGTGCCACTGTGCGAGTGTAACTAGTGCCAGTGTGCGAGGGTAACTAGTGCCAGTGTGTGAGTGTAACTATTGCCAGTGTGCGAGTGTAACTAGTACCAATGTGCGAGTGTAACTAGTGCCAGTGTGCGAGTGTAACTAGTGCCAGTGTGCGAGTGTAACTAGTGTCAGTGTGTGAGTGTAATTAGTGCCAGTGTGTGAGTGTAACTAGTGCCAGTGTGTGAGTGTAACTAGTGCCAGTGTGTGAGTGTAACTAGTGCCAGTGTGTGAGTGTGACTAGTGGCAGTGTGTGAGTGTAACTAGTGCCAGTGTGCGAGTGTAACTAGTGCCAGTGTGCGAGTGTAACTAGTGCCAGTGTGCGAGTGTAACTAGTGCCAGTGTGTGAATGTAACTAGTGCCAGTGTGAGTGTAACTAGTGACAATGTATGAGTGTAACTAGTGCCAGTGTGCGAGTGTAACTAGTGCCAGTGTGCATGTGTAACTAGTGCCAGTATATGTGTGTAACTAGTGCCACTGTGCGAGTTTAACTATAGTGCCAGTGTGTGAGTGTAACTAGTGCCACGGTGCGAGTTTAACTATAGTGCCACTGTACGAGAGGATGGTCACATATATAGTGGCTCTAGTGAGTGTAGCTAGTGCCATTGGAGGTACACTTGGGAAAGCTCACTGCTCTGAGCGAAACGTTGTTTAGCTCCATTAATAATGCTTTTCTGTGTTTAATCTTTTCTTTTTGGTCACTACTTATCGGCTCTTACCACAATTTTACATGAACGATCAAATAATCCTCTGAGTGTTGCTCAACAGAACCAGAGGAACAGCGTCCTCCTCTCGTATGACGTCACCAAATTAATATTCTATGATGCTGAATTGAAATGAACTTTATAGTGTGTGAGTGTAAGTTGACACCATACATGGTATCAGTGGGTGAGTGTAAGTTGACACCATACATGGTATCAGTGGGTGAATGTAAGTTGACACCATACATGGTATCTGTGGGTGAGTGTAAGTTGACACCATACATGGTATCAGTGGTGAGTGTAAGTTGACACCATACATGGTATCAGTGTGTGAGTGTAAGTTGACACTATACATGGTATCAGTGGGTGAGTGTAAGTTGACACCATACATGGTATCAGTGGGTGAGTGTAAGTTGACACCATACATGGTATCAGTGGGGGAGTGTAAGTTGACACTATACATGGTATCAGTGAATTAGTGTAAGTTGACACCATACATGGTATCAGTGGGTGAGTGTGAGTTGACACCATACATGGTATCAGTGGGTGAGTGTGAGTTGACACCATACATGGTATCAGTGGGTGAGTGTGAGTTGACACCATACATGTTATCAGTGGGTGAGTGTGAGTTGACACCATACATGGTATCAGTGGGTGAATGTAAGTTGACACCATAAATGGTATCAGTGGGAGAGTGTAAGTTGACACCATACATTGTATCAGTGGGTGAGTGTAAGTTGACACCATGCATGGTATCAGTGGGTGAGTGTAAGTTGACACCATACATGGTATCAGTGGGTGAGTGTAAGTTGACACCATACATGGTATCAGTGGGTGAGTATAAGTTGACACCATACATTGTATCAATGGGTGAGTGTAATTTGACACCATACATGGTATCAGTGGGTGAGTGTAAGTTGACACTATACATGGTATCAGTGGGTGAGTGTAAGTTGACACCATACATGGTATCAGTGGACGAGTGTAAGTTGACACCATACATGGTATCAGTGGGTGAGTGTGAGTTGACACCATACATGGTATCAGTGGGTGAGTGTAAGTTGACACCATACATGGTATCAGTGGGTGAGTGTAAGTTGACACCATACATGGTATCAGTGAGTGAGTGTAAGTTGACACCATACATGGTATCAGTGGGTGAGTGTAAGTTGACACCATACATGGTATCAGTGGGTGAGTATAAGTTGACACCATACATGGTATCAATGGGTGAGTGTAAGTTGACACCATACATGGTATCAGTCGGTGAGTGTAAGTTGACACTATACATGGTATCAGTGGGTGAGTGTAAGTTGACACCATACATGGTATCAGTGGACGAGTGTAAGTTGACACCATACATGGTATCAGTAGGTGAGTGTGAGTTGACACCATACATGGTATCAGTGGGTGAGTGTAAGTTGACATTATACATGGTATCAGTGGGTGAGTGTAAGTTTACATTATACATGGTATCAGTGGGAGAGTTATTAAAAACTGGGTAATATTAAAAACTGGGTAATATGGACAAAGAAACCCCCAGGCAAGCCTGTAGGCAGCCTTCATATTTGCATAATGTATGTCATGGTCAAATATTTTTAATCTCTGGTAATGTTGGCACGGATCATACTTATGAAGAGAGTCAAGCTGACCTAGTGTACACAGGATGATTTATGATCATGCGGGTAATTTTAGCTCCTACAATTATTCTGCAGGTATATGTATCAATGTAGGATCATTTTCACGACAGACAGATAGACAGACACACACACATGATGAGGTATCACAGTGGGCGCCTGTGACGAGCGGTGTACCGCAGGGGTCAGTCCTAGGACCAGTGCTATTCTTGCTATATGTGAATGACATGACGGATGGGATAGACTCAGAAGTGTCTCTTTTCGCAGATGATGTGAAATTAATGAGGAGAATCACATCGGATGAAGACCAAGCAGGACTTCAAAGTGACCTGGACAAGCTTGACATCTGGTCTAGCAACTGGCTTCTCGAATTTAACCCCACCAAATGCAAAGTCATGAAGATCGGAGAAGGGCAAAGAAGACCGCTGACAGAGTACAGGCTAGGTGGACAAAGGCTACAAACCTCAACAAAGGAGAAAGACCTTGGGGTGAGTATAACACCAAGCACGTCTCCGGAAGCACACATCAACCAGATAACCGCGGCAGCATATGGGCGACTGGCAAACTTAAGATTAGCGTTCCGTTACCTTAACAAGGAATCGTTCAAGACACTGTATACCGTATACGTCAGGCCCATACTAGAGTATGCAGCACCAGTCTGGAACCCACACCTGGTCAAGCACGTCAAGAAACTAGAGAAAGTGCAAAGGTTTGCGACAAGGTTAGTTCCACAACTCAGGGGTCTGTCTTATGAAGAAAGGCTGAGGGAAATAGGACTAACAACACTGGAGGAAAGAAGGGTCAGAGGAGACATGATAACGACATACAAAATACTGCGGGGAATTGACAAGGTAGATAGTGACAGGTTGTTTCAGAGAGGAACACAGAAACAAGGGGACACAACTGGAAGCTGAAGACTCAGATGAGTCAAAGGGATGTCAGGAAACATTTCTTCAGCCACAGAGTAGTCAGGAAGTGGAATGGACTAGAGAATGATATAGTGGAGGCAGGAACCATACATAGTTTTAAGACAAGGTATGATAAAGCTCATGGAGCAGGGAGAGCAGAGACCCAGTAGCAGACAGCGAAGAGGCGGGGCCAGGAGCTGAGTCTCGACCCCTGCAACCACAATTAGGTGAGTACAATTAGGTGAGTACACACGCACAGAGAGAGAGGGGGGGGGGTTCACCTAATCCTCTAAATGTACAACTAAAACTTTTGCAACACACACTCGACCTACACACTACAAACACACTAGCGCCCCCAAACATTCCTTCGTCCAATTCACCTCTGAATCTGTTTGAAGAGGAGGCTAGGCTAATTAAATCCTGTAATGACTTCGAGAATTGGATCATGAGGAATTCATTAATGAACTGCTACTCCTTGCTTGATTAGTGCCTTTGATACGTGTTTTGATGGTCACGGTGCCTTGGCTTCTTTGTTCAACCGTGAAGCAAAACAACGTTATGTGCCTCTGTTATAAGGTTCATCTTGAACCTCGCTACAGTAAGGCACTGAACTTGTAAAGCAAATATTTTTAACTAATCTATCTTCAAAGAGGCAAAGCAATTAATAACAGAACAACAATAGTCTTCATATTTATAATAACTTATTCATGACAAAAAACAAAGCTAAACGAAAACAGAAGCAAAAAACAAAGAACAGTAACAAGCAAGAACATAGCAAACAAGAAAAAAAGGAAAGCAAAAAAAAAAATAACGAAAACAAACAAAATGTTAATGATATCAAATTAAAGTACACTTATTCTAATTATGTGTTAAGAAGGCAGATGACTGCAGACAACTTGAGGGAATTGGACACCTGTAGTATACCTTGGGGGGGGTTCGGGGGTCAACGCCCCCGCGGCCCGGTCCATCACCAGGCCTCGCGGTGGATCAGGGCCTGACCAGCCAGGTCCTTGGACCTTGATCATGTATTTGAACTGATCAAGTGACGAAACGTCTTTAAAAGAAGATGTCCGAAGTGAAGACACTCGCGTACATTTCCCTTTAATTTTAATTCTCAAGAGAGCAAAGTCGTTTAATGCGACGTGTACAATAATTACCCTGAGACCCTTGAACCCTCTTAAGCGGAGTGTGTTGTTGAGCAGCAGTAACCTGCTGCTGCTGCTGCTGCTCTTGCTCCTGCTTCTGCTGCTGCTGCTCTTGCTCCTGCTTCTGCTTCTGCTGCTCTTGCTCCTGCTTCTGCTGCTGCTGCTGCTGCTGCTCCTGTTCCTTCTGCTACTTCTCCTGCTGCTGTTGCTGCTGCTGCTGCTACTCCTCTCTCCTCCTGCTTCTGCTCCTCCTGCTCCTGCTCCTGCTCCTCCTCCTGCTCCTCCTCCTCCTGCTCCTCCTCCTGCTCCTCCTCCTCCTGCTCCTCCTCCTGCTCCTCCTCCTGCTCCTCCTCCTCCTGCTCCTCCTCCTGCTCCTGCTCCTCCTCCTCCTCCCTCCCCCTCCCCCCCCCTCCCCCTCCCCCCACTAAGCAACTTAACGGTGCTTAGTAAGTGCCACACCTGCAGCTACTTTACAAACTTATGATCATTCCTTTACAAACTCACATTGAAAGTATGACTTAGAGTATGGTGGAGCGAGGACCTGGTGAGAGAGGATATGCTGAGGTATACTCCAGACACTAACTTCATACACTGCTAGGTAGCAGTGACGTCACTCTCTTCACCAGCTTTGTTTAAGACTTCACCGTCACTCTCTTCACCAACTTTGTTTAAGACTTCACCGTCACTCTCTTCACCAGCTTCACTAAAGATATGTAAGTCACAAATGGTGACAACACCGGCAAGTATGTGCGCACGACTCGAGTGCACCTTTAGGTCAATTATAATTAAAACGTTTCGCTCACTGAGAGCTTTGTCAAACCAATGATTGACAGGGGTAGCGAGCGAAACGTTTCACAAATAAATGTCGTAGCACTGCAACTGTATTAATGCGTTCAGGTTAACGATCAGTACGTCGGGGTCGTGAGAGTCCAGAGGAGAAATCATACCTAACAGTGGAGTTGACCGGACTTGAGTCCTGGAGGTTAGAGGTAGTGCCTTCACTCTAAAGGAGGGATGGGGATGTTACAGTTCAGAGAGTCACCTCAACTGTAATGTCAGCCCGCATTTGGAAACACACTGATTGAAGGAATGACGGTGAAAGCGTTTCCTCTTTTTCGGGTCACTCTACCTCGATGGTGGACCACCGGCGTTTTAAAAAAAAGAAAAAAGATAGCTTTCTCTATTTATTTTCATTCAAGTTAGAATTATCTAAGAAGGATATAGTTAAAATTAAATTTTTTTGTCATTTATCCTTTTGTATTTGCTGGTTATCCTTTTTTTCACTTCTACTTTTCTACAGGAATAACTAATATATATAATTGTGACAGCAGCCGCCTCTAAGTGGTGAGTCCTGTGTATTTTAGATGACTGTAGGTAATAAATCATACAAAACAGATGAGAGTTGCTCACTGTGTATATTGTCTGTGGCTGCACAATATACCTGCTATATATGGGATCCAAACTGATTAAATCTCATTTCACATGAGCTGTATGATCTATAAGTGTTTAGTGCTCACAAGGGAAAATAATAATAATGATAATAATAATAATAATAATACTGTAGGAAAACTACCCAAAGCTCTCTATCAACTTTTATCTCCTAGGCTGTTGTCCTTTTGTGTAACGCGTCCTTGTCAATACATCATATACATTAATGAAATAGACTAATAGCTGATCTTCACTGTTACCACTATTCAAGGGGGTGCCTTAATGGTGATGAAGGGCTCTTGGTCCAAATAACTGGAACAACTCTCCTCTTATTGAATCTGATTTCCTTCCATTTCCTTGGCGCTGTATGGCCCTCTACTGTTTTTGTTAAAATAACTTAATTGAAAACAGGTAGTAGGTTGGTAGACAGGAACCACCCAGGGAGGTACTACCGTCCTGCCAAGTGAGTGTAAAACAGAAACCTGTAACTGTTTTACATGATGGTAGGATTGCTGGTGTCATTTACTGTCTCATAAACACGCTGGATAACAGATATATCTTGCTACTTCTACTTACACTTAGGTTACACTACACAGCATGCACATGCATATATATACGTACACATATCTAGGTTTTTTTTTTTTTTAATAGCTCTTGTTCTTTATTTCCTCTATTCTCCATGGGGAAATGGAAAAGAATCTTTCCTCCGTAAGCCATGCGTGTCGTATGAGGCGACTAAAATGCCGGGAGCAATGGGCTAGTAACCCCTTCTCCTGTATACATTTACTAAAAAAGTGAAAAAGAAAAGCTTTATAAAACTGGGATGTTTGAATGTGCGTGGATGTAGTGCGGATGATAAGAAAGAGATGATTGCTGATGTTATGAATGAAAAGAAGTTGGATGTCCTGGCCCTAAGCGAAACAAAGCTGAAGGGGGTAGGCGAGTTTCAGTGGGGAGAAATAAATGGGATTAAGTCAGGAGTATCTGAGAGAGTTAGAGCTAAGGAAGGGGTAGCAATAATGTTGAAAGATCAGTTATGGAAGGAGAAGAGGGAATATAAATGTATAAATTCAAGAATTATGTGGATCAAAATAAGGGTCGGATGCGAAAAGTGGGTCATAATAAGCGTCTTTGCACCTGGAGAAGAGAAGAGAGAGAGAGAGAGATTTTGGGAGATGTTAAGCGAATGTATAGGAACTTTTGAACAAAGTGAGAGGGTAATTGTGGTAAGGGACCTAAATGCTAAAGTAGGAGAAACATTTAGAGAAGGTGTGGTAGGTAAGTTTGGGGTGCCAGGTGTAAATGATAATGGGAGCCCTTTGATTGAACTTTGTATAGAAAGGGGTTTAGTTATAGGCAATACATATTTTAAGAAAAAAAAGGATAAATAAGTATACAAGATATGATGTAAGGAGTAATAACAGTAGTTTGTTGGACTACGTATTGGTAGATAAAAGACTGTTGAGTAGACTTCAGGATGTACATGTTTATAGAGGGGCCACAGATATATCAGATCACATTTTAGTTGTAGCTACAGTGAGAGTAAAAGGTAGATGGGATATAAGGAAAATAGAAGCAACAAGTAAGAGAGAGGTGAAAGTTTATAAACTAAAAGAGGAGGCAGTTAGGGTAAGATATAAACAACTATTGGAGGATAGATGGGCTAGTGAGAGTGTAGGCAATGGGGTTGAAAATGTATGGGGTAGGTTTAAGAATGTAGTATTAGAGTGTTCAGCAGAAGTTTGTGGTTATAGGAAAGTGGGTGCGGGAGGGAAGAAGAGCGATTGGTGGAATGATGATGTAAAGAAAGTAGTAAGGGAGAACAAGTTAGCATATGAGAGGTTGTTACAAAGTAGAAGTGATGCAAGGAGGGAAGAGTATATGGAGAGAAAAAGAGAGGTTAAGAGAGTGGTGAAGCAATGTAAAAAGAGAGCAAATGAGAGAGTGGGTGAGATGTTATCAACGAATTTTGTTGAAAATAAGAAAAAGTTTTGGAGTGAGATTAATAAGTTGAGGAAGCCTAGGGAACGAATGGATTTGACAGTTAAAAATAGAAGAGGAGAGTTATTAAATGGAGAGTTAGAGGTATCGGGAAGATGGAGGGAATATTTTGAGGAATTGTTAAATGTTGATGAAGATAGGGAAGCTGTGATTTCGTGTATAGGGCAAGGAGGATTAACATCTTGTAGGAGTGAAGAAGAACCAGTTGTGAGTGTGGGGGAAGTTCGTGGGGCAGTGGGTAAAATGAAAGGGGTAAGGCAGCTAGGATTGATGGGATAAAGATAGAAATGTTAAAAGCATGTGGAGATATAGTTTTGGAGTGGTTGGTGCTATTATTTAATAAATATAGGGAAGAGGGTAAGGTACCTAGGGATTGGCAGAGAGCATGCATACTTCCTTTGTATAATGGCAAAGGGGACAAAAGAGAGTGCAAAAATTATAGGGGAATAAATCTGTTGAGTATACCTGGTAAAGTGTATGGTAAAGTTATTATTGAAAGAATTAAGAGCAAGACGGAGAGCAGGATAGCAGATAAACAAGGAGGTTTTAGGAAAGGTAGGGGGTGTGTAGACCAAGTGTTTACAGTGAAACATATAGCTGAATAATATTTAGATAAGGGTAAAGAGGTTTTTGTGGCATTTATGGATTTGGAAAAGGCGTATCACAGGGTGGATAGGGGATCAATGTGGCAGATGTTGCAGGTGTATGGAACTGGAGGTAGGTTACTGAAAGCAGTGAAGAGTTTATACGAGGATAGTGAGGCTCAGGTTAGAGTATGTAGGAGAGAGGGAGATTATTTCCCAGTAAAAGTAGGCCTTAAGAAGGATGTGTCATGTCACCATGGCTGTTCAATATATTTATAGATGGGGTTGTAAGAGAAGTGAATGCGCGGGTGTTGGCAAGAGGTGTGGGGTTAAAAGATAAAGAATCTAAAACAAAGTGGGAGTTGTCACAGTTGCTTTTTTGCTGATGACACTGTGCTTTTGGGAGATTCTGAAGAGAAGTTGCAGAGGTTGATGGATGAGTTTTTTAGGGTATGTAAAAGAAGGAAATTGAAATTGAATATAGGAAAGAGTAAGGTGATGAGGATAACAAAAAGATTAGGTGATGAAAGATTGGATATCAGATTGGAGGGAGAGAGTATGGGGGAGGTGAATGTATTCAGATATTTAAGAGTGGACGTGTCAGCAGATGGGTCTATGAAGGATGAGGTGAATCATAGAATTGATGAGGGGAAAAGGGTGAGTGGAGCACTTAGGAGTCTGTGAAGACAAAGAACTTTGTCCGTGGAAGCAAAGAGGGAAATGTATGAGAGTATAGTTATACCAACACTCTTATATGGGTGTGAAGCATGGGTGGTGAATGTTGCAACAAAGAGAAGGCTGGAGGCAGTGGAGATGTCATGTCTGAGATCAATGTGTGGTGTGAATATAATGCAGCGAATTCGTAGTGTGGAAATTAGGAGGAGGTGCGGGATTACCAAGACTATTATACAGAGGGCTGAGGAGGGGTTGTTGAGGTGGTTTGGACATGTAGAGAGGATGGAACAAAGTAGAATGACTTCGAGAGTGTATAAATCTGTAGTGGAGGGAAGGAGGGGTAGGGGTCGGCCTAGGAAAGGTTTTGTGTGCGAGGGGCTTGGACTTCAAGCAAGCATGCATGAGCGTGTTTGATAGGAGTGAATGGAGACAAATGGTTTTTAATACTTGACGTGCTGTTGGAGTGGAAGCAAAGTAACATTTATGAAGGGATTCAGGGAAACCGGCAGGCCGGACTTGAGTCCTGGAGATGGGAATTACAGTGTCTGCACTCTGAAGGAGGGATGTTAATGTTGCAGTTTTATAACTGTAGTGTAAGCGCGCCTCTGGCAAGACAGTGATGGAGTGAATGATGATGAAAGTTTTTCTTTTTCGGGCCACCATGCCTTGGTGGGAAACGGCCGATGCGTTAATTAAAAAAAAAAAAAACTTAATTGAACCTAAAATATTTGAAATTAAACTTTTGTAAGATAAAAAGAACGATCAAACACAGAGTTAGTGTAATGAGTAAGAAAACTTACTGTGTAAAGTGAGTATTTTAACTAGATTCAGTTTTATCTTCCTTGATGAATGTTTCGTCAAGCTATTGTGTGTCTTGCCTATATTAAACTTTGTCTTCTGTTTTCGTTGCTAAGTTACTGTTGAGAAAGTTATCTATCTTTATGTATCCTCCCATTAGAGATGGTAATACTCCTTACGAATGAATAATATTTAACCTCCCACTAGAGATGGTAATACTCCTCAGGAGTGAACAATAATAATATATTTCCTCCCACTAGAGATGGTAATACTCCTCAAGAGTGAACAATAATAATATATTTCCTCCCACTAGAGATGGTAATACTCCTCAGGAGTGAACAATAATAATATATTTCCTCCCACTAGAGATGGTAATACTCCTCAGGAGTGAACAATAATAATATATTTCCTCCCACTAGAGATGGTAATGCTCCTCAGGAGT
This sequence comes from Cherax destructor, assembly GCA_009830355.1. Classification (NCBI taxonomy): domain Eukaryota; kingdom Metazoa; phylum Arthropoda; class Malacostraca; order Decapoda; family Parastacidae; genus Cherax; species Cherax destructor. The sequence goes on along the minus strand of WNWK01001183.1, from coordinate 282,487 downwards.
AAATAATATATAACCTCCTACTAGAGATGGTAATACTCCTCAGAAGAGAATATCATATAACCTCCTACTACAGATAGTATTCCTCCTCAGGCGTGAATAATAATATATTACCTCCCACTTGGGATGTTAAAAGTCGAAAAAACTTAATTGCTTTCCTCGCCAAGTTTTTTCCGAAACTTATCACTTGGAATTTTGTTTGAAGTTTAAGTTGGTAGTGGCAGTACTTAAGTGGTTGTGGAGTGCAGTATTGATGAGTCACTTGTGCAATATTTGGGTATCTTTATACCCAAATGTTGCACAAGTGTCTGTTTCATCAACTCGTCAGTTTTATAAATCATTTATGCAAGGCTGGAGTATTGTTGATGATTTAGTGTTAGTATAAGTGAATTCATCTTGAAAATATTAACTAAGCACAATATATTAGTCAACAGGTCACAACAATCACAACCTCCCTGTGGTGGTTGTGTTATATATATCTATATTTTTTTAAGTGGCAACGGGATTTCCCCCAACACGGTTAACTCTACGATAAAAATGCAGTCACCGCAAACCACCAATATTTGCATTATATTTATATTCTGAAAACATTCCTGCCGTCAAGTAACGTTGATGCCGGTGAGAGCCCTTCTTCCGAGACACTTACTCTTCCCCATCCTCGGATCGAAACTAAATGCCTCCTATTCCTCAGACGTTATATAACCCCTACGGGCTTCACGCTTCCCCTTAAATATAAATTCTTTATTTTTGATACCTTGCATCTCCAGCCAGTATGAGTGATGTTCAGCTTCATGTTACTCTCCTGAAGAGAATGATCAAGGTTGTATGTTACTCTCCTGAAGAGAATGATCAAGGTTGTGTATTACTCTCCTGAAGAGAATGATCAAGGTTGTATGTTACTCTCCTGAAGAGAATGATCAAGGTTGTATATTACTCTCCTGAAGAGAATGATCAAGGTTACATGTTACTCTCCTGAAGAGAATGATCAAGGTTGTATGTTACTCTCCTGAAGAGAATGATCAAGGTTGTATGTTACTCTTCTGAAGAAAATGATCAAGGTTGTATATTACTCTCCTGAAGAGAATGATCAAGGTTGCATGTTACTCTCCTGAAGAGAATGATCAAGGTTGTATGTTACTCTTCTGAAGAAAATGATCAAGGTTATATGTTACTCTCCTGAAGAGAATGATCAAGGTTGCATGTTACTCTCCTGAAGAGAATGATCAAGGTTGTATGTTACTCTCCTGAAGAGAATGATCAAGGTTGTATGTTACTCTTCTGAAGAAAATGATCAAGGTTATATGTTACTCTCCTGAAGAGAATGATCAAGGTTACATGTTACTCTCCTGAAGAGAATGATCAAGGTTGTATGTTACTCTTCTGAAGAGAATGATCAAGGTTGTATGTTACTCTTCTGAAGAAAATGATCAAGGTTATATGTTACTCTCCTGAAGAAAATGATCAAGGTTACATGTTATTCTCCTGAAGAGAATGATCAAAGTTGTATGTTACTCTCCTGAAGAGAATGATCAAGGTTGTATGTTACTCTTCTGAAGACAATGATCAAAGTTATATGTTACTCTCCTGAAGAGAATGATCAAGGTTACATGTTATTCTCCTGAAGAGAATGATCAAAGTTGTATGTTACTCTCCTGAAGAGAATGATCAAGGTTGTATGTTACTCTTCTGAAGACAATGATCAAAGTTGTATGTTACTCTCCTGAAGAGAATGATCAAGGTTGTATATTACTCTCCTGAAGAGAATGATCAAAGTTGTATGTTACTCTCCTGAAGAGAATGATCAAGGTTGTATATTACTCTCCTGAAGAGAATGATCAAGGTTACATGTTACTCTCCTGAAGAGAATGATCAAAGTTGTATGTTACTCTCCTGAAGAGAATGATGAAGGTTGCATGTTACTCTCCTGAAGAGAATGATCAAGGTTGTATGTTACACTCTGAAGAGAATGATCAAGGTTACATGTTACACTCCTGAAGAGAATGATCAAGGTTGTATGTTACTCTCCTGAAGAGAATGATGAAGGTTGCATGTTACTCTCCTGAAGAGAATGATCAAGGTTGTATGTTACACTCCTGAAGAGAATGATCAAGGTTACATGTTACACTCCTGAAGAGAATGATCAAGGTTGTATGTTACTCTCCTGAAGAGAATGATGAAGGTTGCATGTTACTCTCCTGAAGAGAATGATCAAGGTTGTATGTTACACTCCTGAAGAGAATGATCAAGGTTACATGTTACACTCCTGAAGAGAATGATCAAGGTTGCATGTCACTCTCCTGAAGAGAATGATGAAGGTTGCATGTTACTCTCCTGAAGAGAATGATCAAGGTTGTATGTTACTCTCCTGAAGAGAATGATCAAGGTTGTATGTTACTCTCCTGAAGAGAATGATCAAGGTTACATGTTACACTCCTGAAGAGAATGATCAAAGTTGTATGTTACTCTCCTGAAGAGAATGATGAAGGTTGCATGTTACTCTCCTGAAGAGAATGATCAAGGTTGTATGTTACACTCCTGAAGAGAATGATCAAGGTTACATGTTACACTCCTGAAGAGAATGATCAAGGTTGCATGTCACTCTCCTGAAGAGAATGATGAAGGTTGCATGTTACTCTCCTGAAGAGAATGATCAAGGTTACATGTTACTCTCCTGAAGAGAATGATCAAAGTTGTATGTTACTCTCCTGAAGAGAATGATGAAGGTTGCATGTTACTCTCCTGAAGAGAATGATCAAGGTTGTATGTTACTCTCCTGAAGAGAATGATGAAGGTTGCATGTTACTCTCCTGAAGAGAATGATCAAGGTTGTATGTTACTCTTCTGAAGAAAATGATCAAGGTTATATGTTACTCTCCTGAAGAGAATGATCAAGGTTGCATGTTACTCTCCTGAAGAGAATGATCAAGGTTGTATGTTACTCTCCTGAAGAGAATGATCAAGGTTGTATGTTACTCTTCTGAAGAAAATGATCAAGGTTATATGTTACTCTCCTGAAGAGAATGATCAAGGTTACATGTTACTCTCCTGAAGAGAATGATCAAGGTTGTATGTTACTCTTCTGAAGAGAATGATCAAGGTTGTATGTTACTCTTCTGAAGAAAATGATCAAGGTTATATGTTACTCTCCTGAAGAGAATGATCAAGGTTACATGTTATTCTCCTGAAGAGAATGATCAAAGTTGTATGTTACTCTCCTGAAGAGAATGATCAAGGTTGTATGTTACTCTTCTGAAGACAATGATCAAAGTTATATGTTACTCTCCTGAAGAGAATGATCAAGGTTACATGTTATTCTCCTGAAGAGAATGATCAAAGTTGTATGTTACTCTCCTGAAGAGAATGATCAAGGTTGTATGTTACTCTTCTGAAGACAATGATCAAAGTTGTATGTTACTCTCCTGAAGAGAATGATCAAGGTTGTATATTACTCTCCTGAAGAGAATGATCAAAGTTGTATGTTACTCTCCTGAAGAGAATGATCAAGGTTGTATATTACTCTCCTGAAGAGAATGATCAAGGTTACATGTTACTCTCCTGAAGAGAATGATCAAAGTTGTATGTTACTCTCCTGAAGAGAATGATGAAGGTTGCATGTTACTCTCCTGAAGAGAATGATCAAGGTTGTATGTTACACTCCTGAAGAGAATGATCAAGGTTACATGTTACACTCCTGAAGAGAATGATCAAGGTTGTATGTTACTCTCCTGAAGAGAATGATGAAGGTTGCATGTTACTCTCCTGAAGAGAATGATCAAGGTTGTATGTTACACTCCTGAAGAGAATGATCAAGGTTACATGTTACACTCCTGAAGAGAATGATCAAGGTTGCATGTCACTCTCCTGAAGAGAATGATGAAGGTTGCATGTTACTCTCCTGAAGAGAATGATCAAGGTTACATGTTACTCTCCTGAAGAGAATGATCAAAGTTGTATGTTACTTTCCTGAAGAGAATGATGAAGGTTGCATGTTACTCTCCTGAAGAGAATGATCAAGGTTGTATGTTACTCTCCTGAAGAGAATGATGAAGGTTGCATGTTACTCTCCTGAAGAGAATGATCAAGGTTGTATGTTACACTCCTGAAGAGAATGATCAAGGTTACATGTTACACTCCTGAAGAGAATGATCAAGGTTGTATGTTACTCTCCTGAAGAGAATGATGAAGGTTGCATGTTACTCTCCTGAAGAGAATGATCAAGGTTGTATGTTACACTCCTGAAGAGAATGATCAAGGTTACATGTTACACTCCTGAAGAGAATGATCAAGGTTGTATGTTACTCTCCTGAAGAGAATGATGAAGGTTGCATGTTACTCTCCTGAAGAGAATGATCAAGGTTGTATGTTACTCTCCTGAAGAGAATGATCAAGGTTGCATGTTACTCTCCTGAAGAGAATGATCAAGGTTGCATGTCACTCTCCTGAAGAGAATGATGAAGGTTGCATCTTGCACACCCACGGGAAATATTACAGTAATAGTATACAGTACCAACGAGTATATGAGTAAGACTTATGCACAACAGTTATTTATCTTTATTTCCGATACTTTTGGCTTACACAGTAGGCTTCTTCAGTCGAATACAGAGGTGACTAAATATGAGACAGCAAAAGTAGTAGCGAAGTAGTTTTGAGGTGGTGAATCCCTCAGCCTGAAGAAGGGTTTAGCTCCATAGTTTTGAACAATGAAGCCGAAGAATGAAAATGTATGTTAAAAATGGTACATAATAACAAGTTAAAGAGTAAGGCACACGTCCAACAGCTGAATATCTGTATTGGTGATTGAAACATTTCGTATGTACACTTTAGGACATTTATTAATTGAAACGAATTAGATACTTTATTGTAGAAATGTTTCCTCAAGACAGAGTCCCAAATGTTACAAAAGTGTCCAATTCTACACGACTTATCGGTTTTCTTAACCATTTACATCATTAAATGAAAGGTTTCGCTACTAGTGGCTTCTTCATATCTAAAAAGAGATAACTAAGCACGGGTATAGGACTGAAGCAGCCACCCCTAATAAAAAGTTTCCTTTAAAAAATGTCCTACAGTAGTGTATTTTTCCGCATCTTGTCGGTATCACATTAACTTTGAGTGAAGTTGTGTATGTCTGTACGAAGATGCTTGACTGTTGCACAGTCTTACTCATCTACTGATTATTATGTGATTCCTGACACTGCAACACCATGTTATTATCTTGGTATAAAGGTACCAAGTAGGCCTACTGGTCCATGCTAGGGAGGTTTAACCCATCCGCACCAACTCACGCAATTGTCCAACCTATTTTAAAGCTACCAAAGATTCTCTCTTCAGTGACGCTGCTCGGAAGTTTGATCCATCTATCCACAACTCTATATTGCCAAACTGTTGCTTTCCTACATGCTTTCGAAAAAAAAAAATTCTAACTTGAACCCATTGCAGCGAATTTTGTCTTGGTTAGATATTTTCAGCACGTTATTCATATCCCTTTTATTACTGTTTTCCATTTGCGCACTTTAATCATATCCCTACTTTTATGCCTTTCCGAAGAGTGCAGATTCATTGATCACAGTCTATCGTCGTAGGGAATATTTCTGATACATGGGATCAACTTCAACATCCTTCTCTGCATGTTTTCTATTGCATTTATGTCCATTCTGTAACATGGAGACTAGAACTGTGCAGCATGTATAAAGTTGAGGTATAACCTGAAAACTTATGTTATTTATAATTCTTGAAATAAGGCCATGAATTCTATTTGCTTTATTGAAAACACTTATACACTGTTCTCTTGACTTCAGATTACTACTAACCAGAACTTCTAAGCTTACATTACTTAGTTTATAAGTGTTATTCTCTTTTATCCAGGGTTAGAACCTTGACTCTGGTGTGAATTTTTTTCCTAATTTTCTTGATTGCGCTGTTGACTACACTTAGGCTGGTATAGTGTACTACCAGGTACAACAGGCCTTTTATAAAGTACCTGTGTTCGTAATACCGAGTGGTAGGTACAATATGAGAGGAATTTGTCGTGTGCATGTAGCTAATCATCTCTCATTACCTGGTGAGTGGTGGGTGAGAGGGAGGTGTTGTGTGCAGGTAGCAAGTGATCACTATCTTGTGAGTGGTGGGTGAGAGGGAGGTGTTGTGTGCAGGTAGCAGGTGATCACTACCTGGTGAGTGGTGGGTGAGAGGGAGGTGTTGTGTGCAGGTAGCAGGTGATCACTACCTGGTGAGTGGTGGGTGAGAGGGAGGTGTTGTGTGCAGGAAGCAGGTGATCACTACCTGGTGAGTTGTGGGTGAGAGGGAGGTGTTGTGTGCAGGTAGCAGGTGATCACTACCTGGTGAGTGGTGGGTGAGAGGGAGGTGTTGTGTGCAGGTAGCAGGTGATCACTACCTGGTGAGTGGTGGGTGAGAGGGAGGTGTTGTGTGAAGGAAGTAGGTGATCACTATCTGGTGAGTGGTGGGTGAGAGGGAGGTGTTGTGTGCAGGTAGCAGGTGATCACTACCTGGTGAGTGGTGGGTGAGAGGGAGGTGTTGTGTGAAGGAAGTAGGTGATCACTATCTGGTGAGTGGTGGGTGAGAGGGAGGTGTTGTGTGCAGGAAGCAGGTGATCACTACCTGGTGAGTGGTGGGTGAGAGGGAGGTGTTGTGTGCAGGTAGCAGGTGATCACTACCTGGTGAGTGGTGGGTGAGAGGGAGGTGTTGTGTGCAGGAAGCAGGTGATCACTATCTGGTGAGTGGTGGGTGAGAGGGAGGTGTTGTGTGCAGGTAGCAGGTGATCACTATCTTGTGAGTGGTGGGTGAGAGGGAGGTGTTGTGTGCAGGTAGCAGGTGATCACTACCTGGTGAGTGGTGGGTGAGAGGGAGGTGTTGTGTGCAGGAGCAGGTGATCACTACCTGGTGAGTGGTGGGTGAGAGGGAGGTGTTGTGTGCAGGAAGCAGGTGATCACTATCTGGTGAGTGGTGGGTGAGAGGGAGGTGTTGTGTGCAGGTAGCAGGTGATCACTACCTGGTGAGTGGTGGGTGAGAGGTAGGTGTTATGTGCAGGTAGCAGGTGATCACTACCTGGTGAGTGGTGGGTGAGAGGGAGGTGTTGTGTGCAGGTAGCAGGTGATCACTACCTGGTGAGTGGTGGGTGAGAGGGAGGTGTTGTGTGCAGGTAGCAGGTGATCACTACCTGGTGAGTGGTGGGTGAGAGGGAGGTGTTGTGTGCAGGAAGCAGGTGATCACTACCTGGTGAGTGGCGCTAATTAGCTTTGTTCTCTGTTTCAGAACACATTTCCGTCACTCTCGGTTTCTTTTAACTTTCATTCACATGATATAATTAATGAAATATTCCTCTCGCGTGTTTCAGAATCAGATGATAGGCGTTAGAAGAGGTTAATATGTCATTATACATAACATTAAGAGTCACCATCCATCTACACAGCGTCAGTAGTAGTATAGTAGTAGTAAAGCGACAATGTTATCATGATAATATTTGCGCTAGTTTGTCTTGGAGAATTTTTAGTAATGTGTTTTTTTGGTCAAACGTCGGCATAAACAGCGTTCAAAATGCGCTCGATTTTTACTGGGAAATTCTCGTTCACCAGAGAGCCTGACATTGATAGTAAACTTTTATCCTTGTTTAAATTTAAAAAAAATATTTTTTTTTGCTATTCACTCTTACTGCTAAAGCAATTTATTTACAATCACATTTTTCGTTTTGTATATTATTTGTTTCCACTCATTCAGAAGAAACAAAACTAACAAACATGTGCACACAAACAACCATGGGCACAACAATACCAACAAAGAAACAACTATGCACACAAATCCACACACACACAGGCCAGGAGCTATGACTCAGGGCCAGAAGCTATGAATCGGGGCCAGAAGCTATGAATCGGGGCCAGAAGCTATGAATTGACTTCTCCCCCACTCCCTTCCCTGATCGACCTCTCCCCCACTCCCTTCCCTGATGCCCCCCTCTCTCACCCTCCTTCTTCTCCCCCTCTCCCTCTCCCATTCTCTCTCCACCTCTGCTTCTCCCTCCTCCACTCTCTCCTCATATTCTCCCATCTTGCCCCCTCCCCACCTCTCTTCCATTTCCCCACTGTCTCCAGTTTCTCCTCTCCCTCCCTCCACCCCCACACAAACAATCAGGCAATCACACCACAAAACAACCACACAGAAATACATAGTTTTTCACTCTGTGGCATCTTAAAAAAATGGGGTGCCAGAGAGCAGGACGGAAAACTAGGGGACTGGAGGATGAGTTTGTGAAGGAAGATTGGGCAGCAGAGCTCATGAAAAGGGAACATGAGTGGGGAAGGAAGCTAGAGGAGCTTAGCATGAAAATGGAGGAGAGGATAGCTGCAGAAAGCATTAAAATGGAGGAGAGGATAGAGCTGCAGAAAGCAGGAAGATTTGAAACTAAAAAGTAATGTGGATATGGTATCAGAAACTGCTACCTCAGTCACAAATAAGGGGACTGTAGAGAACGGAGTGAAACTGTATGCAGAGGCCATATCAGACCATTGTGGAGTCCGAGAAAAAGAGAGGATCACATCAGGAACAATCGAGGGGAGTGTAGAAAAAGGGAGAGCTAAGCTATACGTAGAAGACCTAACAGACCACAGCAGTGCACAGGAAAGGTTAAGAAGGGAAAGCGACAGGCCACTGGGCCCAGGGATAACAGACAGTGAAGATATTGAAGAAAGGAAAGCTGCAATGGAGGCAACTAAATCGAATAAGGGGTTACATAGGGATAGGCAGTGGGAGAATGAAAGAGAGATATCAGTCTTTGTTTATGGGCTCCAGGAAGCTGAAGGGGAAACTTACGAAGCAAGAAGACAATGGGAGAAAAAAGCAATTGAAAGCATCATGAAAGCAATAGAAGATGACATGACCCAGCTGGCAAATTTTTTGAGAATAGGGGGGTTTTCAAGAGGAAGAATCCGGCCAGTCAAAGTCATTTTCAAGGCACAATTGGCTCGAAACAGGATCCTGCAGGAGAAAGCAAGACTAAGGGATATGTCAGAGTACCAGAGGGTGTATCTTGACCGCAACAAAACATGGGAAGAAAGGCAGAAACTGAAAGAGAGGGTACAAAGACAAAAGGAGGAAAGAGAGATGGACAGGAGAACCCAGACTCAGGAGGAAGCTCAAATACAATCACCTACAGATGTCCCCCAACCTGGACAACCCCAATGCAACCAAACATTCTAACCCAAAACACACATGCCATGCCCAATGCTCCCACCCACCTCATTACAAACTCCATCTTCACACTAACCACCCATAGTTCCTCATCAGGTCTCCCACTTTCAAAACCCCAACTTAACCTCCAGACTACAGTTTTAGAAAAGAAGTTGAAGGTTTGGTATACAAATGCAGATGGAATAACAAATAAATGTGAGGAGTGGCATGAAAGAATAAAGGAGACATCCACAGACATAATAGCACTCACAGAAACGAAACTCACCATGATGATAACAGATACAATCTTTCCACCTGGATATCAAATCCTCAGGAAAGATAGAGGGAGCAGGGGGAAAGGAGGAGTTGCACTGCTCATTAAGAACCGGTGGGGATTTGAGGAAGTGGAAGGAATGGATGGAATGGGCGAAAGGGACTACATAGTAGGAACAATCCAGTCTGAGGGCCATAAGGTGGTAATTGCTGTAATGTACAACCCGCCACAGAACTGCAGGAGGCTAAGAGAAGAATACGATGAGAGCAACAGAGCAATGGTAGACACACTAGACGAGGTGGCCAGAAGAACTCACATGGGGAGAGCAAAGTTACTAGTTACGGGTGATTTCAATCACAAGGAGATTGATTGGGAAAACCTGGAGTCCCATGGGGGTCCTGAATCATGGAGAGCCAAGATGATGGATGTGGTACTGGAAAACCTCATGCATCAACATGTTAGAGACACTACCAGAGAGAGAGGTGGGGATGATCCAGCAAGACTGGACCTAGTATTCACCTTGAGTAGTTCCCAAGGAAAACAGAATTAATGGGAAGACCAGAACAAGTCCTTGGTTCACCCAAAGGTGTAGGGAGGCAAAAACTAAGTGCACTAGAGAATGGAAAAAGTACAGAAGACAAAAGACCCAGGAAAATAAAGAGATTAGCCGAAGAGAAAGAAACGAATATGCACAGGTAAGGGAGGCTCAGCAACAATACGAAAATGACATAGCATCAAAAGTCAAGTCTGACCAGAAGCTGTTGTATAGCCACATCAGGAGGAAAACAACAGTCAAGGACCAGGTAATCAGGCTGAGGAAGGAAGGTGGGGAGTTCACAAAAAACGACCAAGAGGTATGTGAGGAGCTAAACACGAGATTTAAAGAAATATTTACAGAGGAGACAGGAAGGACTCCAGGAATTCAGAATAGGGAGGTACACCAACAAGTGTTGGATGAAATACACACAACCGAGGAGGAGGTGAAGAAGCTGCTATGTGAAATCGATACCTCAAAAGCGGTGGGACCAGACAACATCTCTCCGTGGGTCCTTAGAGAGGGAGCAGAGATGTTGTGTGTGCCACTAACAAAAATCTTCAACACATCCACTGAAACTGGGCAACTACTTGACGTGTGGAAGATGGTAAATGTAGTCCCAATTTTTAAGAAAGGAGACAGACACGAGGCATTAAACTACAGACCTGTGTCACTGACATGTATAGTATGCAAAGTCATGGAGATCATCAGGAGGAGAGTGGTGGAGCACCTAGAAAGACACAAGCTTATAAACGACAACCAGCACGGTTTCAGGGAAGGAAAATCCTGTGTCACAAACCTACTGCAGTTTTATGACAAAGTAACAGAAGTAAGACACGAGAGAGAGGGGTGGATACACTGCATTTTCTTGGACTGCAAGTAGGCGTTCGACACAGTTCCTCACAAGAGGTTAATGCAAAAGCTAGAGGATCAGACACACGTAACAGGAAAGGCACTGTAATGGATCAGAGAATATCTGACAGGGAGGCAACAACGAGTCATGGTACGTGACGAGGTGTCAGAGTGGGCACCTGTGAGTGACGAGTGAGGTTCCACAGGGTCAGTCCTAGAACCTGTGCTGTTTTTGGTGTATGTGAATGACATAACGGTCCCTGTTTGCAGATGATGTGAAGTTAATGAGAAGAATTAAATCAGTCGAGGATCAGGCAGGACTACAAAGGGACCTGGACAGGCTACAAGCCTGGTCCAGTAACTGGCTTCTTGAATTTAACCCTGCCAAATGTAAAGACATGAAGATCGGGAAGGGCAAAGAAGACCGCAGACAGAGTATAGTCTAGGTGGCCAAAGACTGCAAACTTCACTCAAGGAAAAAGATCTTGGGGTGAGTATAATACCGAGCACATCTCCTGAGGCACACATCAATCAGATAACTGCTGCAGCATACGGGCGGCTGGCAAACCTAAGAATAGCGTTCCAATACCGCACTAAGAAATCGTTCAAGACTCTGTACACCATATACGTCAGGCCCATACTGGAGTATGCAGCACCAGTTTGGAACCCACACCTGGTCAAGCACATCAAGAAATTAGAGAAAGTGCAAAGGTTTGCAACAAGACTAGTCCCAGAGCTAAGGGGATTGTCCTATGAAGAAAGGTTAAGGGAAATCGGCCTGACGACACTAGTGGACTGGAGGGTTAGGGAAGACATGATAGCGACATATAAAATACTGCGAGGAATAGATAAGGTGGACAGAGACAAGATGTTCCAGAGAGGGGACACAGAAACAAGGGGTCACAATTGGAAGTTGAAGACTCCTATGAGTCAAAGGGATGTTAGGAAGTATTTCTTCAGTCATAGAGTTGTCAGGAAGTGGAATAGCCTAGAAAGTGACGTAGTGGAGGCAGGAACCATACATAGTTTTAAGACGAGGTTTGATATAGCTCATGGAGCAGGGAGAGAGAGGACCTAGTAGCAATCAGTGAAGAGGTGGGGCCAGGAGCTATGAATCGACCCCTGCAACCACAAATAGGTGAGTACACCTCCCTGCGCAAGAGACAAGACAATATTCAGGAAGAAACCGTTGAAGGAAGAATGATGAAAATCACTTGATATACGGCATTCATGAAGGAGATAGAAGACTAGATGAAGAGAGACAGCTGGCAAGGGCTACAGACATACTGCCATGTTTATCTAAATTGGGAGAGAGCGCACATCTTAAGTCCCAATCTCCTTTCAAACTCAAGCAAAATAACTCAGAATCAGCTACTCTACCCACACCATCCCTCCCCAACCTTCATAAGGGCTCCTCTCACACATCCACAACTCACTTTAACCTCATCATCTTTCCTTGCCCCCCACTAAAAAATATGCAACTTAGGGCACCATGGACGAGATCGAAGTAAGAGAAAAGACACGAAGTATAGTACACAAATGTAGATGAAATAAATATGAGTGACGAGTGAAATGAGAGAAGGGCAGAAGCATCCAGACATCATAGCTCTTGTAGAGGCAAAACTCATGAAGATAGCAGAGGTAATATTCCCAGCAGGTTATCAAATTGTGAGGAAGGACAAAGGGAATAGGTCAGGAGGAGGAGGAGGAGCAGCAGCAGCAGCAGCAGCAGCAATATTAATCAGAAACAAGCTCAGTTTTTGGAGGTGAAATCGAAGATCTACATAGTCTAATGCAAAGCTACTGGTCATGGAAGATTCTAACTACAAGGAAACAGGCTAGGAGAATTGGGATCGAGGCAGAGGACCACATACTTGTAGGGCTGAGATGGAGGTGGTGATGGAACACTAAGTACTAATATGTCAGGGACACAACCAGAGAGAAAAAGGAAGGGGTGAGGTAGCAGCATTGGACCCAGTATTCACCCTAAGTGTATCAAATGGAATATGACGAGATCCCAGAGGTCTGACCATACAGTTGTACGTTTCGAATACCTTATGGAAATAATCATGGAGTAAAACGTGGTAGTAAGGAAAGAAAAAAAACAGACTTCAGAAGAGAAGACTGCAAGATTTTAAAAAAATATTGATTGCGTTACAGTAGGAAACAGAACCGGAAAGAAAACCATTGAATAAGATGTGGAATATTTTGCTGGAAAGGGTTGGGCGGCAGAGTAAAGACTCATACCTAGAAGTAGAAATAGTAATGGTAAGGAAAGAGAGCCATGTTTCAACAAGAGGTTCAGAGAGGCAAAAAATATAGGAAGCAAAGAATACTAGAAACCAGAGATGTAAACTGAATAGCCAGATATGAATTCACGTGAGAGAGAAAATGCATTGAAAGTCAAATTTGAACTGAATTTGCTTTAGAGGTAAATAAAAAGCAAGACAGTATTAAAGGACCTGGTAATAAAAATGAAATGATGGACAAGAACTACAAGAAATGACCTGGAAAGCAGGGAAGGGAGGGGGGTAAGAAAACAGGGACAATGCCAAAGTGTTGCAGAAACAATGTGTGAACCGCTTGCAAATTCTTTTAAGTCAATTGATACAGGGCAACTTCAACTGCAGATATAGAAAACCGCAAATGTTGTCCCATTATTTAGGTATGGGGACAGACAGGTTTAAACCGCAGGCCAGGGTCTTTGACATGCATACTATGAAAGACAAAGGAGCACCTGAAATGAGCGATTTCATTAACAAAAACAGCATGGTTTTGTAAACTGTAAATTCTGTCTCACAAACCTGCTTATGTTTTATGGCAGGCAACAGAAGCGAGGCAAGAGAGAGAGAGATGGGTAGACTGAATTTTCTTGGTTATAAAAATGCATTTGACAGTGCTGCATAAGAGAATGGGATAAAAGCTGGAGGAGCAAGAAGGAATAACAGGGAAGGAACTACAATGCATCAAGAAATATCAACAGGAAGGAAACTAAGTGTGATTGTTTGGGAAGAAGCATCAGAACGGATAAGCGTATCAAGCTGGGTTCCACAAGGATCATTACTGGGATCAGTATTTTTTCTGGTGTACGTGAAACTAATAAGAATATAAAAAAACAGAAGAGAACAGAGAGTCTTCAAACTTCGAGTTGACTTGATGAGGATTGGTCTGACAAGTGGTTATTAGAATTCAACCCCAGCAAGTGCATGAAAATTTGCGAAGGGCAAAGAAGACTGCAAACACCGCTCCAGGAAGACCACTAGGAGAACATAGTACCGAGCATATCCCCCAATAACTTCTGCATTATATGCACGTTTGGCAAATCTAATATTAGCGTTTTAGAAAATTAAAAAAAAAATCTGATCACTCCATATGACATACTTCAGACCCATATTGGAGTACGCAGCACCTGGTCTAGGTATGTTAAGAAACTGGAGGAAGTGTAAAGGTTCACAACGAGGCTCTTCCTGGAGCTAAGAGGTACGACCTACATGGGAAATCTAAAGGAGCTTAACCTGTGGCAGCGAACAGAAAGATCGGGGTATAATTGATAGGGTGGACTGGAATAGGCATTCGAGTGGCGTGAAACAGATATAAGAGAGCACATTAGGATACGTAATTAGACGATCTAAAAGATATTTTAACCTTACCTTATTTGCATTCATAATGGTCATTAGCATTATGCGAAGTTTGATAATTATTGATTATGATAACCGCATTTGCCAAACGCAATTATTATTATTTTCGTTATGTATTGGGACTTATACGGCTGTCAGAGTGGTTAGAAAGTGGAATGTTCTAAAATCTAAATATTCCTGTGGCAGAGGCAGGATCTATGCACGCAAACCACAAATACAAAAAAAAAAATACATAACGAAAATAATGATCATTGCGTTTGGCAAATGCGGTTATCATAATCAATAATTATCAAACTTCGCATAATGCTAATTACCATTATGAATGCAAATTAGGTAAGGTTAAAATATCTTTTAAATCGTCTAATTACGTATCCTAAATTAATTTCGACACTGGGGTCCCCAGATGACTTGTTCACCCAACCTGTCTGCTGATAACTACAGGAAAGTCTTTGACAAGCTTAAACCGTCAAGCTTAAACCGTCAAGCTTAAACCGTCAAGCTTAAACCGTCAAGCTTAAACCGTGAAAAATAGTTCTTACAGAGTAGATAGACATATCTTTCAGAGTTGACAGATAGTTTTGCCAGAGCAGACAGATTTCACACTGTAGACAGATACATCTTACAGGGTAGACAGACATCTGAAAGAATAAACAGGGTGATATTACAGAATAAACAAACAATTCTCATGGATGAGACATAATATCTCGCAAAATAGACAGATCTTAAACAATTAATAGATCTCAGAGTATAGAGAGAAATAACTAAAAAATATAAACAGATCTCATAATACTCATGCATATCTCAAAACACAGATCTCACAGAATAGACAAATATATCTCACAAAATAAGCATATCTCACAGAATAGACAGATTTCACAGAATAAATACACAGTTATCACACGGACTAATGACTGGCTTTTAGAGCCTTTGTTCCAATAATCTACAAAATTTATCAAAGAAAGCTACTCTGCTTCTGAACTGGAGGGTGCTAACTTTTGTTGCATTGTCTAATAATAATAATGATAATAATTAATAACTAGATGTGTTTCTGTCACTGCTCGATACGAGAAAGGCATCCCCGTATTGCATAACTATGTACCCCTGTATCTGAACGGACGCGATTGGAATAGAGTGTAATAAAAGTTTGTAATTCAATTAAATATTATTGTTGAAGATTTGAAGGAAATGAGAAGAGGAACTCACAAGTCATCATATGGAAACTAATATACAATTTTCTTCAATAAAAATGGTAAGTTAGATAAAAATATCCTAAAATACCTATACACTGGGTTAAACAATTGAAGCCGATCGGAAAATGCATTCAGAAGTTTTAAATGAAAGTAAGAGGAAGTTAGATGGTATGAGAATACTGTAGCTTACAATGGGACGGCTCTGGCATCACGTCGTACAGTATTTAAGGGTTCACTAAACTCATAAGATTTAAAAATGCTTTTTCAAAAATATTTATCAATCTTTTTTTTTCAGTTGTATTATATTTCAAATTTTCTACAAACTAACAAGAAAAACTTTTGATTTTGTGTTCTTTAGGAGGAAGAAAACAATTTAGGCAACCATTTTAGAGGTCCTCCTTCGGGGATACACTATAATAATAATAATGACAAATGCAATAGATCACAAATATATTTTTGGTGAGACTCATGCAACATTACAACATACAATTATTTGGGGGACATTCAACATTACCTGGTCAGGGTAAAACAGGTGGTGGTAGTAGTAGTAGTAGTGAAATAATTATTAAGTGGTAGTTGTGGTAGTGCAGAAGAGCAGAAGAAGAGAGGAGCACTGTACGGGTGCAACTGCCCCTCGGGTGGAGGGCGAGACTCCTACGGGACAAAACCCACCAAAGGAAAAGCCAGGATAGGTTAAGAAAACACAGAAGACAAATGAAGAGGAAGGAGAGGAGGCGGCGAAGATTAGGTCAAAACACGAGTGTTGTGAGAGTTAGAACATTTGACAACATGATAGGAAAGACAGACATCCACAGACCAAGACTACAACTAAGATTCATGTTAAGAAAGTTGTATATAAGAGCTTCTTCAACAAGACGGTGTCTCTGAAGGGTAGATAGTTATACCAGAGGACTGGTTAATAATATGGCTGTGATCTCTGACATGACAGAAAAGAACATTGTTAGTGTTAACAAGGCAAACTCATCTTTTGCGCTCTTTATGTCTGTCAAAAAGACAGTGGTCAGTTTCAACTAAGTGTTGGAAAGGACACGAAGAGCAGTAAGTGGAGTCGACTCCGGATGCATCAGGGACAGGAGAAATATGAACAAGATTAGTACGAAGGGAATTAGTCTGACGAAAAGTTTGATATCTCTTTTACGGAAGGTATTGTTAAGATTTTGAAAACAGGAAATGTAGGGAAGGCAGAGACCAGGAGATTTCCCAGAAGTGTTTTAGGGGAGAAGATAGTTAGTTTAGCATGAGAGAGGCAGAGGTTATGAAATCAGAAGAACAGTCAAGGCGAGAGAAGGAGCTACGATGAGTGGAAATTTCTTAGCCAAGAAATTGAGGATCACATATGCGGAGGGCATGAAGAGATAAGCAAGAACACCATCTTGAAAAGTAGTGAATGTACATGTCACTGTGCAGTGTCTTGCGGTAGACGGAAGAACAAAAGCCTGTCACGGAGCGGGGGACATGAACATCAACATGCAAGATTACCAGGTAAACAGATATTTTAATGTCTCGTGGAAGCTTCGTAATTAAGCTTGTAGGCTCATCCGCAGCTCAGCTCTACAATTAAGACAAGTTTAGGATGCGCTTAAAGGCTGTTCATAACTTCTTGGAAGCAATTAGTAACTAAGTAGATTTGATATATGAATTCATTTTTTATCTGAAAAGCTTTCAGACAGTTCGTTAAAAAGTTGGAAGCTATTCTCCTCGGTGGTGGAAAGTTTGCCAACACGCTGCCGGCTTTCCCCAACTAATGTCCTACCAACATTACTCTCACAGCATTTCCTGAAACACAACATTAGCCTGTTTGGGAGAACCAGTGATCTCTATCTTCTTCTTTTACACTTCCCTCAGATGATATATACACCTTGACGTGTAGGTCTCTCTCTCTCTCTCTCTCTCTCTCTCTCTCTCTCTCTCTCTCTCTCTCTCTCTCTCTCTATTCTCTCTTCTCTTCCTCTACTAGATAAAAATCTCTCATCATCTCTGATAATCTATGAAAGTGGACAGATATCTTCACCAGGTGCAGCGGGCCTCCAACAGCAACAGCCTGGTTGACCAGGCAAGCACCATACGAGCCTGGCTCATGGCCGGGCCCCGGAGTAGATAAACTCTCGGAACTCATCAAAGGTATATAATGACCCTAAACAGTGCAATAAAACTTTGAGGAAAAATGTGCAACACAAATGTGTTTTTTTTTTAGGATAGAAACAGTCTAGTGAATCTGTAATTATAAATACAATATGGCGCAAAAATCGGAATCAATTGGATCATGATCTTAGGTTAGCTGTGATCAGCGGAATCTTCATTTCAAGTCAGGGACCCTCTTCCTCCTCTCCATTTCAAGGAAAAGGGGGAATTTTTTTTACGTTAGTGAAGGATTCTTGATCTTAGGAATTATAAGTAATCTTCGTCGGATCTAACTTGATTACCTCCCATTTCCCCAGACTCTGTATGATCTCTACTAGTTTGAAGCCTCTCCGTACTACTGCTACTACTAATACTACTACTACTACTAATAATAATAATGTAATAAACTAATAATAATAATAATGCAATAAACTAATAATAATAATGCAATAAACTAATAATAATGCAACTAATAATAATAATAATGCAACAAACAACTAATAATAATACGACTAGCTAATAATAATAATAATTGTGCAACAAACTAATAATAATAATGCAACAAAAGCTAATAATAATAATAATACTCAGGACAGTCCCTGTCTTACTCTCTTCCGCCTACTCTCCCATTCCTTTTCTACCGTCCTCTCCTTTTTTTCTCTAACGATCTCTCCTCCCTCTCTCGTCCTTCCACCTCCCTCATTAACTCCCTCCCTGTTATCGCACTAATCCCATTAGTGCTGAAAGGGAGTTTTTTTCCAGCCTCGCTCAACCTTACCGCCTTGTCGACTGCCTATCCCGGATCCTTGTAACAACAGTTACAACATTTATAGTTTAGCTCTTCATTTAACCAGATTAATACAGGTTGCATGTTCTGTAGTCTGGAATAACCCTGCACGGGTTATGCTGCTTCCCAGAACTCACGCTATATCTGATTTGTTATCTTTGATATGTTTCCTTGTTATCTTTGATATGTTTCTTTGTTATCTTTTACGTATGTTATACCTCTGATATCTATTAAAGGGACCTAGGATCAGACCAGGCCTCAGTTGGAAAGGAAAGATAATTTGTACTGAGTGTAAGTAGACGTTTGCGAAATCTGCCATTTTAAATATTCATGATATGAAAAGATAAAAGGTGCAAACTTTTTAACAGCCTTCCGGTACACACTTATGTAAAGAGTTAGTTGTACGTCCCTGGTAAGTCGTTGTCTGGTAACCTGGTAACCTGAGGTAACACTTCCTCCAGAGTAATTGTGTTAGCATGTGATTTCTACTCTTCTTTGTTCTTAAATGAACAAATTGAAGGTAGCTAAATTTAATCCCTGCTCAACTTTCAGGGGACCTAAACTGCACACTAAAGTAACAACTTACTGGAGTGAGAGATACAGAGAGGTGGAGAGTAATCTTGCACGAGAAGCTGAAGTGACGTAAGCACAGCTGCAGCTCACTGTGTCAACATCACAACTCCATAACTTGTCAGCTTTTTGAAGTGAGGAGGTAATTTTGAGGTGTTCAGTTGATCAGCCTTCATAGATTATTAATCAAGGTTGCGAGATTGACCACCTTCCATCATAGATGTGGGACTAAACACCTTCCATCATAGATGTGGGACTAAACACCTTCCATCATAGATGTGGGACTAAACACCTTCCATCATAGATGTGGGACTAAACACCTTCCATCATAGATGTGGGACTAAACACCTTCCATCATAGATGTGGGACTAAACACCTTCCATCATAGATCTGGGACTAAACACCTTCCATCATAGATCTGGGACTAAACACCTTCCATCATAGATCTGGGACTAAACACCTTCCATCATAGATGTGGGACTAAACACCTTCCATCATAGATGTGGGACTAAACACCTTCCATCATAGATCTGGGACTAAACACCTTCCATCATAGATCTGGGACTAAACACCTTCCATCATAGATCTGGGACTAAACACCTTCCATCATAGATCTGGGACTAAACACCTTCCATCATAGATCTGGGACTAAACACCTTACATCATAGATGTGGGACTAAACACCTTCCATCATAGATGTGGGACTAAACACCTTCCATCATAGATGAGGGATGGTGGGAGCTCAAGACGTAGGGAGGAAAGGAGGCAGGGATGGTGGGAGCTCAAGACGTAGGGAGGGAAGGAGGCAGGGATGGTGGGAGGGCAAGACGTAGGGAGGGAAGGAGGCAGGGATGATGGGATGGAAAGGCGTAGGGAGGAAAGGAGGCAGGGATTGTGGGGGTGCAAGACGTAGGGAGGGGCAAGAGGTATGGAGATCAGGAGGCAAGGATGGAGGGAGGGCAGCAGGGAGGGAGGGAGGGTTGGAAGGAAGGCTGGGATGGAGGGAGGGCAGGAGGCAGGGTTGGAAGGAAGGCTGGGTTGGAAGAAGGGCAGGATGCACGGATGGAGGGAGGGCAGGAGGCAGGGTTGAAAGGAAGGATGGGATAGAGGGAGGGCAGGAGGCAGGGCTGGAAGGAAGGCTGGGATGGAGGGAGGGCAGGAGGCAAAGAGGGCGGGAGGCAGGGTTGGAAGGAAGGCTGGGATGGAGGGAGGGCGGGAGGGAGGATTGGAAGGAAGGCAGGGATGGAGAGAGGGCAGGAGGCAGGGTTGGATGGAAGGCAGGGATGGAGGGAGAGCAGGAGGCAGGGATCACCGCCCAATCGTGCTATCCAACAACGTCCCAATAGGGTAATAAGATATCCTGGATGGTCACGTATCGCCATTTCTCTCAGGTTAAGAAAAAAATAACGTGAAATATGTTTGGTACGTTCGTAACTGTATGTTATGTTGTGGAGAGATGGCCAGTCATGTGAAGGAGATGGTGCGAAGAGGAATTGCTTCCCTGTGATGGAGGAGGATGAAGAGAGAGAGAGAGAGAGAGAGAGAGAGAGAGAGAGAGAGAGAGAGAGAGAGAGAGAGAGAGAGAGAGAGAGAGTACATGGGAAAGACAGACAGCAAAAGACGTCGTAGTCCACACCGAAGCTATCTGCTGAGAAGTATCTACCTTTATCTAGATTAAGAATTATCGCATTATCTTAGTGTATGAGTCGAGGATAGAAAGGCAGAAAAGAGAGAGACAAAAAAGTGGTGATGCAGAAAGGATTGAGGAAAGGGTTAGGGGAAACAAGGAATTGTAAAGAAGAGCGTTTAGGAGGTGGGATGGATAAAGCTTGACAAGTAGAAAGGATAAGTAAGAGACGTGAAATTTAGGAAGGTGGGTAATGACAGGAATTAGGAAGCGAAGAGTAGGAGTCAGGGAGGATGATAGGAGGGGTGAAGAGGTGGTGGTGCTGGAGGTAGAGGTTAGTAGAAGGAAGAAGAGGGGAGAGGAGGTAGGGGGATTAGAAGAGAGAGGGTTGAAAACAAGCAGTAAACGAGAGGTTAGTAGAGGGAAGCGGATGATGAGGGGAGAGACAAGGTAGGGAGATTAGAGGGGAGGGGTGAAGAGGAAGGAGGGGAGGTAGGGAGTTTAATAGAGAAGATGGATAGAAAAGATTTTAGTAGAGGGGAGTTTGTGATGAAGGGGTAGGAAATTAGTAGAGGGGAGGGGGCGATGAGGATGAGGTAGGAAGATTAGTAGAGGGAAGGGGTGATGAAGGAGAGGAGATAGGGATGTCAGTAAAGGAGAGGGAGAGGAGGTAGGAGTCCAGTAAAGGAGAGAAAGGAGATGAGGTTTGGAGGTGAGTGAAGGGGAGTAAGGAGGGAGGGAAAGGGTGGTAGGGAGATCAGTAGAGGGGAGAAGGTTGGGAGAGGGAAGTCAGTAGGGGAAAGGAGGGAGGGAGGAGAAGGTAAGGAGTTCAGTAGAGGGAAAGAAGGAGGGAGAGGGAGGTAAGGGGCCAGGTAAGAGGTAACAGGATCAGGTCCCTCGTGCCTGTGAGAGTGGCCAGTTATTGCCTCTGCTGCTGCTGCTGCTTCCTCACCTGCTCAGCAGGCACACTGAGATAGTCCAGTCTCTCCCTTAACAATACTGTTATGCTGAATAATAACCCACATGGAACACTGATAATTGTTCATTATATTTTCTTTACTTATTCAATACTGTTATCATAGCTACATAAATACATACATACACAATCATGCACATAATTTGTTTAGTGCCGGTCACTTCCACTTGGATCAGCAATTCACATAAAGACTAATGATCAATGTAACTTTAATCCTTAAAATAGGGATTAATATCTCTGATAGATAACGCACGAGGCGTCGTTCTTTGTTCCATAATATTGTGTAGTCTGGTGTGATAACATGATAGGATAATATGAATCACATCAAGTCTACGTTTGATTGCACTTACTAACATTTATATCCTATTTATAATTTAATAATATTTAGGTCATACGTTGTGGATTATTAGTTCAATAATAAGATTAAGGTCTTGTTTAGTATCTTCTGCTAGAGGAACATTAATGATTACTCCATAAATGAATGTGAAAGTTCTGCTAGCATCGTCACTACAACTGACAGAAAAAATAATCGTGAAAATAATAAAGACATTAAATATTTTAATTAGGTATCCCCGAAAGGAAACCTTTTAAAGGGTTGCCTGATTTTTCTTTATTTCTTTCCTCGAACTTTTAATTTTTATTTTGCCCAGAACTCGAGAATGCTCATCCAATCGGCTTCAAATTTTCAACAATTTCCTGTGGTAACGAGGACCAGATTCTGGGGACACTTGGCATGTTCATAGGGGCTTGAACGTTGTGTAGTTTTAAAAATAGGTTAGATAAATACATGAGTGGGTGTGGGTGGGTGTTTGTTGGACCTGACTAGCTTTTGCTACTAGGTCAGATGCCGTACTAATTCCTTAAGTGGAAGTGACCTGACTACCTGGAGTTTACCTGGGTATAAGCAGGGGAGTGATGGACCTGTCTCGCATGGGTCAGTAGGCCTGCTGCAGTGTTCCTTTTTCTTATGTTCTTCTTATGTTCTTATGTGACGGAGCTTCGAACGTTCACGAAAGATGACAAAAAAAATTCGATGACGACAGAGAGCGTAGTCCCAGATTTGCCCATTTTTAGTGTAAAAATAGTGTGAAATTTTTCTTTCCATCTAATCAAGTAAAATAATTTTCAGTTTACCTCTTCAGAACGGCATCAATATTTTATGGCTGATGCATCAATAAGTATCGTTTGCGTGCATGCAGATTTGTTGATGCGGTGAAATAGCATAAACAATAGGAATCGTTGGAATGTTTGCTATAGCTGTAGAATGACTTATTTGATAGGCTTCAAGTTTTCGCCACCTGTTTGGTTTCCTGAACACAAGGCTCATGCTGCTATTGGGCGTCATTGGTCTTAATTTGTCAGTTTTATTGAATAAATAGTCTTCTGATTGACTTCAAAATATTGCTGACGGAGAATATTATAAGCGTGATACCTCATAAGTTTAGTCCGAATAGGTGTAAATATCAATTTTTACTGAAATAGATAAAAAAATTGGAATCATTGATGGAGAAAGACTTCTAAGGGGCTTCAAACGTTTATCATTGTTAGGCTTTATTAAAACATCTTGTCACTTTACTTTTGAGATGTGTAAATTTTAATTTGCTAATTATATTAAGCAAACTGTTTCCCATATGATAACTGGAGAATGCCTCTTCTAATCGGTTTCAAACCCTAAATGCTGATGTATTTTAATTGGAAGTATTTTTGTATTAATTTTCGCCTTTGTGTGTGCCAATTTGTCATTTTTTGCCAATTTTATCAAATTGAATTTTTAAAATAAAAATAAAAATATTTTCTTACAGAATTGTAGCGAATATTGAATAGAATGTAAATGAAAAAAATAAATTGAAAAATAATGCGTTGTTTTATGGTGTTTAAGTTTAACGAGGGGAGACTTTTCTATTTTTCGTAACATTCTCTGCAACATTTTCTTTAGTCTCAAATTTTCATTTATTACTTGAGAACGCCTTATTCGATCGGCTTGAAATTTTTAGCACTTGTGTAATGTATCTTGAGGAAGATTCATGGGTGGACTCTCTATGCACAATGGTACATATGCAGGTCCCAAATATTATTAGTGTGATAAGTGAAAACAGGCTACTCTGATAGGCTCCAAAATTTTCGTTCACCTGTATCCTACGCCTCTTTTAATGGCGTAGTATTATATTTCATTATTGTATTTGCCTTGAGGCTGGTGAGGGATTCTTGATCCAAGGAACTGGACTTATCTTCCCTCTGTTTGAATCGAATTTGAATGCCTATAAGACCCGACGTGTTTACCGCTTTTCTCTGATAATTTCACAATTATGGACAGCATCAATCTTCAATGGTTGATGCATCGTAAGAAATGGATACAGTGTTTCATGGGTTTAGGCTGTGTAAGCACAGATTTTGCTGTACTCTGTACAGTAACTGTAAAATGAATCTTCTGCTCAACTTTAAACTTTTATTGTGGATGTGATGTCCTCAGAGGAAAGAGTCTCTTGATGTTAGGTTGCGCAAGTTATCTGCCAATTTTATTAATTAAATTGGTGTCTGTAAAATAATTAGGTGATGTGCATATCCTAGTTTAAATTTATGTAACACTGGACAATGCTCTTCTGATTTTTGGACTTTAGATTCCTCTCTCTGGGAGCTATAATAGGTGACAAACATACCCAAGCCAGCTAGGTAGTTCCATACAGTGGTATAAATTTAGTGCTCTTTCAGTGTCCTTGTCATTATCGTAAGCGTGCAGCGATAAGCAGTTTGCTGTCACAATAAATATTAATGTTTGAGACATCTCGCCCAGGCCATCCACCACGAAGCACAAGAGGTACACTTTGATTCTTGTGAGATGTGCCGGGGAGGCACATCTCAGCACTGCACCAGCCACCATCACCGTGAAAATCTCGCCGGGTCACCACCTGGTAAAGACCCGGTCCGGGACAAGACCGGCGAACCCACTACAGTACAATACCGTTGAAAAAAATATATAATAAAATTCAAACATTTCCTTTAGATCTGTGAAAGTAAGAGTAGGAGCGCTAAACGTGTAAGGGTTATACAACTCTTACAGACCTGGCGGTAACCAGATTTAATCCAATGAATGGAGATCACACACAAAACCCTATAAATAAATGGTTTTAATAGAACATAATTTTTAAAGGGGTGGACCGGTAAGCCAGCGGAAGGCCTCGGTCAATTGACCAAAAGCTCCAACGGCGGGTCATCATCTGACTAAGACCCGCGCCAGGAAACACCTGTTCGGTGTCCTGACGAACCTACCCTAACCTAACAAAACCCACACACACAGATACGAAGCAAATAGGCCAAGTGTCTATCGACAAGTGCCTTTGACATATGCTAACTGATGCAGCTCTCGGTGTACACATACCAGCAAATGAAAACTCACTTTTCAGTGAGTGCGAGAACTTTGAGAGTACCACACAGTAGGTGACAACCACGTCACCACTTGAACCAAGAACTGTGAGAGTACCACACAATACCTGACAACCACGTCACCACTTGAACCAAGAACTGTGAGAGTACCACACAATAGCTGACAACCGCGTCACCACTTGAACCAAGAACTGTGAGAGTACCACACAATAGCTGACAACCACGTCACCACTTGAACCAAGAACTGTGAGAGTACCACACAATAGCTGACAACCGCGTCACCACTTGAACCAAGAACTGTGAGAGTACCACACAATAGCTGACAACCGCGTCACCACTTGAACCAAGAACTGTGAGAGAGACGCACAATACCTAACAACCGCGTCACCAGTTGAACCAAGAACTGTGAGAGAGCCGCACAATACCTTACAACCGCGTCACCAGTTGAACCAAGAACTGTGAGAGAGCCGCACAATACCTTACAACCGCGTCACCAGTTGAACCAAGAACTGTGAGAGAGCCGCACAATACCTTACAATCGCGTCACCAGTTGAACCAAGAACTGTGAGAGAGCCGCACAATACCTTACAATCGCGTCACCAGTTGAACCAAGAACTGTGAGAGAGCCGCACAATACCTACAACCGCGTCACCAGTTGAACCAAGAACTGTGAGAGAGCCGCACAATACCTTACAACGCGTCACCAGTTGAACCAAGAACTGTGAGAGAGCCGCACAATACCTTACAATCGCGTCACCAGTTGAACCAAGAACTGTGAGAGAGCCGCACAATACCTTACAACCGCGTCACCAGTTGAACCAAGAACTGTGAGAGAGCCGCACAATACCTTACAACCGCGTCACCAGTTGAACCAAGAACTGTGAGAGAGCCGCACAATACCTTACAACCGCGTCACCAGTTGAACCAAGAACTGTGAGAGAGCCGCACAATACCTTACAACCGCGTCACCAGTTGAACCAAGAACTGTGAGAGAGTCGCACAATACCCTACAACCGCGTCACCAGTTGAACCAAGAACTGTGAGAGAGCCGCACAATACCTTACAATCGCGTCACCAGTTGAACCAAGAACTGTGAGAGAGCCGCACAATACCTTACAATCGCGTCACCAGTTGAACCAAGAACTGTGAGAGAGCCGCACAATACCTTACAACCGCGTCACCAGTTTATCCAGAATTAAAGTTAACATACATAAGCCTACAAAACTATATTTAACTACAAATAAGCAAATTAAGAAAAAAGTGGGAGCGTGACAAGTCTGAAAGCGTTCAAATCTGCACGCACATTTCACTCAAGGTATGAGAACTGGTTGAGTGCACAGTAACGTAGAGAGTACATGTATGAGAACTGGTTGAGTGCACAGTAACGTAGAGAGTACATGTATGAGAACTGGTTGAGTGCACAGTGAAGTAGAGAGTACATGTATGAGAACTGGTTGAGTGCACAGTGACGTAGAGAGCACATGTATGAGAACTGGTTGAGTGCACAGTAACGTAGAGAGTACATGTATGAGAACTGGTTGAGTGCACAGTAACGTAGAGAATACATGTATGAGAACTGGTTGAGTGCACAGTAACGTAGAGAGTACATGTATGAGAACTGGTTGAGTGCACAGTGGAGTAGAGAGTACATGTATGAGAACTGGTTGAGTGCACAGTGACGTAGAGAGTACATGTATGAGAACTGGTTGAGTGCACAGTGACGTAGAGAGTACATGTATGAGAACTGGTTGAGTGCACAGTAACGTAGAGAGTACATGTATGAGAACTGGTTGAGTGCACAGTGACGTAGAGAGTACATGTATGAGAACTGGTTGAGTGCACAGTGACGTAGAGAGTACATGTATGAGAAGGTATTTAAATCAGAGTATATTGACTCATAATATTTCAAAGAGAAATAATGCAGAAAAACATAACAAAAGTTTTGGTAACTTGTACATAAATAACATTTCTAGTATTCATTAACTCTTAGAGTGTTATGCTTCTAGAAATAGTTCTCGTCCGTTATACCCGTGTATGCTGTACCCGGAGCGGACATACATAATATTATCGTTCTAATCAAAATTTATTGTTGATAATTGAACAACATTTAAAGTAACAATCATTGGAGTGAATGTGAAGCTTTTGTTTCCCGACCCACACCTGTGTACACCTCATTAGGGTTACAACCTCACTAGGGTTTCAACCTCACTAGGGTTTCAACCTCACTAGGGTTTCAACCTCACTAGTTACAATCTCACTAGGGTTTCAACCTCACTAGGGTTTCAACCTCACTAGTTACAATCTCACTAGGGTTTCAACCTCACTAGTTACAACCTCACTAAGGTTACAACCTCACTAGGGTTACAACCTCACTAGTTACAACCTCACTAGGGTTACAACCTCACTAGGGTTTCAACCTCACTAGTTACAATCTCACTAGGGTTACAACCTCACTAGGGTCACAACCTCACTAGGGTTACAACCTCACTAGGGTTACAACCTCACTAAGGTTACAACCTCACTAAGGTTACAACCTCACTAAGGTTACAATCTCACTAGGGTTACAACCTCACTAGGGTTACAACCTCACTAGGGTTACAACCTCACTAGGGTTACAACCTCACTAAGGTTACAACCTCACTAAGGTTACAACCTCACTAGGGTTTCAACCTCACTAGTTACAATCTCACTAGGGTTACAACCTCACTAGGGTTACAACCTCACTAGGGTTACAACCTCACTAGGGTTACAACCTCACTAAGGTTACAACCTCACTAAGGTTACAACCTCACTAAGGTTACAACCTCACTAGGGTTACAACCTCACTAAGGTTACAACCTCACTAGGGTTACAACCTCACTAGGGTTACAACCTCACTAAGGTTACAACCTCACTAGGTTACAACCTCACTAAGGTTCAACCTCACTAGTTACAACCTCACTAGGTTACAACCTCACTAGGTTACAACCTCACTAGGGTTACAACCTCACTAGGGTTACAACCTCACTAGGGTTACAACCTCACTAGGGTTACAACCTCACTAAGGTTACAACCTCACTAGGGTTACAACCTCACTAAGGTTACAACCTCACTAGGGTTACAACCTCACTAGGGTTACAACCTCACTAAGGTTACAACCTCACTAGGGTTACAACCTCACTAGTTAAAACCTCACTAGAGTTACAACCTCACTATGGTTAAAACAATGTCAACGAGAATCCCCCTAATAGACAGTCGCATAAATGGTTCGCTCTGTAAAGCTGGTTAAAACAGAACTTTATCAAGCAGGCGAAACGTAGTCCTAATTAAAGGTCTCCTTTTGTTATATCTTTCTTTTTTTATAAACTTATCTAGAGTTCATCACACTGCTAATGAAGGTTATTCGTTAAATAGGTCATCATACTCATAAGGACCTATTATGGGTATGATGACCCATTCTACCCAACATATTTATATAACCATCATATTGTCCTATAATAGTATGATCAAGGTAATTAACATCTGTCATAAAACTTAATATAAACAGCACATCCCAAACAACTGACCAACAAGCCGTCGAGGTACTTTAGAAACACCTGTGGGGGAGTTCAAGCACCTGTTAGTAGTGCAAAATACTTGTGGTTAGTGCAAGCACCTGTGGAGAGTTCAAACACCTGTGAGTAGTGCAAACACCTGTGGAGAGTTCAAACACCTGTGGGTAGTGCAAACACCTGTGGGTAGCGCAAACACCTGTGAAGAGTTAAATGTGAAAAATTCAGACATCTGTGGAGAACTCGATATTTATTTGTCTAACAAGAAAACCAACTTCAACCAATTATGTTTGTAAAACAGACTTACATCAGACACTCGTGGCTAATTTTAAACAAATCTTAGCTACACAAACGAGTCTAATTAGACTAAACACACATGTAATTTATCACGATACCTGCAAATATCTTATTAGGATACATGCAAGAAGGCTGAATAAAATATCGCGGGTTTGATCCACGGTTAGCCGCAGTATTGTGTTATATATATATATATATATATATTATATATATATATATATATATATATATATATATATATATATATATATATATATATATATATATATATATATATATATATATATATATATATATATATAATGTCGTGCCAAATAGGTAAAACTTGCTATTTTTCTTAAACAGCAACTCTCTTCTTGTCGAATAAGGCAAGCGAAAATTTGTGTATGCAATAATTTCGCAAAAATCATTCTGAACTTAACGAAAAAAATATATTTCGTTGTGTTTGTTTGGTGATCCAGCTACCCAGGGCCTCTAATAGGAAAGATTTCAGAACAAATGTTTATTATCCGTCAGGGGCTACCAACTGCAACCAACCGAACTCCTTCCCACGGCCCAGGAGCTTTAGCAGTAGATCTATTCTTACCCTCTCATTGAGTCCATAGATGATGTGGCATTGGGGGGGGGTAAGAATAGATTTACTGCTAAAGCTCCTGAGCCGTGTGAAGGACTTCAGCTGGGTTGCAGTTGGTAGCCTCTGACGGAATATAATACACTATCTGTTCCGATATCTTTCCTATTAATGGTTGTGTGTGTGTGTGTAATGCTGGACCACTGTGTGTGTATAGTGCTGGACCAATGTGTGTGTGTATTGCTGGATCACTGTGTGTGTAGTGCTAATGTGTCTGTATAGTGTTGGATTACTGTGTGTGTAGTGTGGACCACTGTGTGTGTAGCACTGGATCTGTGTGTGTGTGTGTGTGTGTGTCTGTGTATGTGTGCGTGCGTGCTATGAACCCACATTTTGGAGACCTAATTAGACAAACTGAATATTTCGGCCCGCATCTGAGTCCCTCTTCACTTGATTATATTCAATAAACTTCATACGCCGAGTAAAAGCGTTAATACGGTGGCTTCAACGCATTTCCTCGTCAGTTCTGACATGACCTGCTCACCTTTATGTTAGCTTACTGTACTATAAATACCAGAGTTTATGCACAACCTACTTGGAGGCATTATCTGTTGCTTGCTATTAGTAACTGATCTGTTAATCTCGTTACGCCTCCACAAGGTACATCTTTACTTCTAAAGAAGGCACACCTTAGTTTAGAGAAGGTTAGCTAAGCAAAATGAGCATGATTTAGAAGAATCATCTTCAGTCCTACATGAAATTGTTTTTGACCTCAAACTTATCGGAGACGCTAAATTTATTATTTGTTCCATCATTTTACAGATATGGCAGAAAGAGAGCAATTAATGAAGTAAGAAAGTATTGGTGGAAGACACTGATTTGACTTAAATTTAATAATCGTATCTGTAAGAAGTATGTGAGATAGGTCTAGGAAGAAATTAACGTTTTAAACATAATGTGACAGGCGAGTTGCATCTTTGGTAAACAGTGGTGCGAGAGACCCGGGATGACCACTTGTCATACCACTGGCGAGAGAAATACTGGTGTGACTCAGCTGAGGTGACCACCTGTCACATCTCTGGTGAGGAGAGAGGGAGAGTGCCATGGCAAAAAGAGGGAATGGAAGAGATATGAAACAATTCTGTGGAAATACATCGACGACAGGAGACGATTGTTTGGCTCGTCCTTTCAGCTTCTGGTCCATTAGCTACACATATTTGTATGTTGGTGACAAAGACGGGATAAGCTCAGACGCAGGATGCTGGAATAAAAAGCAGGAAGAAGCTGGGTAAGTGTAGGAGGAAGATGGAAAAAAAAGATGAACGAGAAGAAGTTGGGGTAGTTGCAGAAGGAAGGAAAGAAGGAAGAAACTTGGATAAGTGTAGGCAGAGGAAGGTAGGAAGGAAATATAAGGGATAAGTGAAGGACTAAAGAAGTAAGCAACTGAAATAATGGAATGAGAAGCAATACTTAGGGATGAGCATACGGGAAAGATGTAAGGATGAACACATGGATAAGAGAATAGTGTTGGTACAAATAGAGAAGAACGCAGGAACATCCACAGACGAATGGGAACGTCAGTTGTATCGACGATACAGTTTTTTATTTCCAAAAAAAAAAAAAAAGATGTGATATTTTTGGGCAAGCGGCCAGAGGAAGCTCCCTAAATGAGCTCTTAGAATGGATATCAGTAAAGTGGATACCGAATGGGGATGACATAGACAGAAAGGGTTATTAAGGGTAGAGAGAGAGATAGAGAGAGGGTCCATTGAGCCAATGGACTTTTCAGGGTTATTTGAATAAAACTTTGGACAACTCCCAAGAAATCCTTACGAGATTAGTGAGTGAGGAGAAGAGTTACGTGTGTCTGGAAGATGAAAGGTAGCAAGCAGGGAGGGAAACTTAGATAGTAGCGGGCTTAGTCTAACCTCTCCCCTTCCCAACCTTTTTCACGTATTCGATAACTCCAGTCCTAAACGAAATATCGTAATGAAAGTTTCACTGCAAACACAGTATCTTATTCACTGCTTGTCGGTTAACACGATCATTCATCCTGTCATTCCATGTACCAAGCTTTAGCGAAGACTAAGAGAACAAGCGCTCTTATGACGAAGGTTTCTATATGAGAGGGAGGTCGAGAGAACGTGGCTCCGGGAGCTGGTGACGATGAAGTGAAAAACTGGACAAAAATTGGGCATCCCAGTGGGATTAAATGAACGGGAACCTTGTAAAGTTTAGTTTATGAAAATGGCAGCCAGAGAAAAATATACCAAAATAAGACAAACAAAAATTTTCATGAACTATCGGAGCGACGGGGAAATGTATACTTATCAAGATAAAAAAATAAAATGCATAAACTACCGAGAATGAATGACCAAGTGGTCGCCGACTTGTACTAAATTCAAAGACAAATCATTTGATTTTTTTCTCATTTTGAAAGTAATTTCGAATATGCCCGTATCCTCTTTCTCTAGATCGTCCGGTAAAGAGTTTATTCTGAAGTATTTGGTATGTCGTGATCATGTTTTCTTTGTCCTTTTTTCCTCAAGAGACAGCACAGTGTACTCCCTCTACTTTAGCCACCAGAGGTTCATTTTGTGTCTGACCGAATTAGGGTTCACCAGTGGTGTTTCATATTGAAGGTGAAAGTACCTTGAACGAGTTTTAGAAATACATTCTGACATGTATCAGAAAGTTCAATAATAAGCCACGGGAAGACAGACACTCAGAAGATTGATTGGTCTCTTTATTTCGAGCCCCTTCTGGGATCCTCTTCAGCAGATAAATAAGTGAAAGGAGGACATGAATATATAGGAAAGGTTGCACCTCACCCCATACAAGGGAGTGGCACGTAGGGGGGACACGTCCCCTCACGTACCACTTCTACGGGAGGGAAGTGGTAAGTACCTTCCCTATGTACTCATGTTCTCCTTTCATTTATGTATCTGCTGAAAAGGATTCCAGAAGGAAAACGAAATATACAGATCAATTAATCTGAGTGTCTGTGCCCATGTGGGTCATTACTGAGCACTGACAAGTATTCATAACACTTTAGTTATCCATATATCAAAATGAATATACCAATATTGGCAAGTCATGAGTTACAAGAGAAACATTAGTTACACTCTCGAGATATTCCCTTACCCTTACTGTGACTCTCTTGTTTTATTTCGTCCAGGTATTCCTTTATCTTATTACAAAGACTTCCTTCTCCAGTTTAGTAATTATATGTGGCACTGTATAAAAGGACTACTTACAGTCTTGGTATAAACAGTAAAGTTATCATTCTCTTTCCTGCCTGACCTCTGTTAATGTGTCATATAGCTCTAAGATTCTTAAGGCACTCCAGAAACCATATTAGTGTTCTGTGATGAATTTTGTAATTTCTTGCTTTCTAGATGTTCGACAAGTTTGCCCAGTACGCTGGTTAGACACACTGGTCTGCAGCTTAAGGCCTCTTGTCTGCCTTCCGTTATGAATATTGGTATTACGTTTGATGGCTTCCAGAGTTCTGGTAATTCATTTGTGCAGTGCGAGTGGCTACACAGTTCTTCAGCTCCTCATTGACATTTAATCGGGTCTTGACCACTCTGATGTGTCACGTTCTATCAAAAGTCTTGTTCCCTCACTGTTGGTTTCAGTGTCTGAAAGTACCGCTTGTGTTGCTTTCCTCTCTACCTCTGGCACTGACCCTTATTTGTTTGTGTATTCACTTAATTGTAATCGCCTAATAATTATTGTAAGGGTTGATTCCTAGTTCTTGGCCCCTTTGCATCTTGAGTAACACCTTTGGACTGTTATTTCTACATTTGAATCTGCTTAGTAATCTATTTATTTAGTTCCCTCACGTTGAATGAATTCGTTGTCGCTTTTGGCTTAAAGCAATCTGTAGTTCCCTCGTTCTGCTTCCTTCCATCTCAGTGTCCCAATCAACCTTGCCTCTCGCTGAATATTTAATGTTGTAATCATGTTTCCCCTGGTTCTCCTAATCACTCCAGCCTGTTTTTTCTAGCTATGTTATTCTCCTACGAGGGACAGTGTCAAACGCCTTTTGACAGTCTAGAAATATACGTCTAGTTGTTAGCAGTGTGTGTGTACTCACCTATTTGTGGTTGTAGGGGTCGAGTCATAGCTCCTGGCCCCGCCTCTTCACTGATTGTTACTAGGTCCTCTCTCTCTCCCTGCTCCATGAGCTTTATCAAACCTAGTCTTAAAACTATGTATGGTTCCTACCTGACACTACGTCATTTTCTTTCTAGGCTATTCCACTTTCTGACAACTCTATGACTGAAGAAATACTTCCTAACATCCCTTTGACTCAACTTCCAATTGTGACCCCTTATTTCTGTGTCCCACCTCTGGAACATCCTGTCTCTGTCCAAGTTATCTATTCCTCGCAGTATTTTATATGTCGTTATCATGTCTTCCCTAACCCTCCTGTCCTCCTGTGTCGTCAGACCCTTAACCTTTCTTCGTAGGACAATCCTTCTTAGCTGTGTTAGTTACTATTTTGTCCTAGGCACATGTCAATTAACTAGGCCTGTTGTATTGTGTGTATGTGTATGTAAGAAACACTGAAATGTTTCCGATTGAACCCGGCCTCCGTGTG
The DNA here is from genome assembly GCA_009830355.1 of Cherax destructor. NCBI lineage: Eukaryota > Metazoa > Arthropoda > Malacostraca > Decapoda > Parastacidae > Cherax > Cherax destructor. The sequence continues at coordinate 248,331 of WNWK01001183.1, read as the reverse complement.
AAGAGCTACCCACTAGGCGTGTGTGTGTGTGTGTGTGTGTGTGAGGGTATATTTTATAGCATATTTATAGTTTTTGTAATCATCATCATTATCATATTAAATCATCATACCTGAGTATGCTGTTAGTTGTGCAGTCACCGCTGTCACATTTGTATTTTAGATGCTATTAAATCTGCATTGTCAATGTTGTCAAAGTGCACATTGGCTGATCCACCTGGTACATTCATTATAATTAATGTCTGGAATACAATGTATGACAACACTGTGACCCTGTGATAACACTGTGACCCTGTGATAACACTGTGATCTTGTGATGACACTGAGACCTTGTGATAACACTGACCTGGTGATAACACTGTGACCTGGTGATAAAAGTGTGACCTTGTCAAGACAAGACTGTGACCTTGTGTTGACACTGTGACCTGGTGATAACACCGCTGTGGCTTTGTATTGACAACATGAACTTGTGTTGACACTGTGACCTGGTGATAACACCGCTGTGGCTTTGTATTGACAACATGAACTTGTGTTGACACTGTGACCTGGTGATAACACCACTGTGGCTTTGTATTGACAACATGATCTTGTGTTGATAACAGAGTAACCTTATATTGACCACTGGGTGACCTTATATACACAACAGGGTGACCTGTAGAAAACAGGGTGACTTGTATTGACAATAGGGTGACCTTGTATTGACAGCAGAGTGACCTTGTATTAACAGGGTGACCCTTGTATTGACAGCAGGGTGACCCCTGTATTGACAACTGGGTGACCCCTGTATTGACAACTGGGTGACCTTGTATAGACAACTGGGTGACCTTTTTTAATAGTAATAACAAAAATAATACCTGAAAAAAAAATTAAAGCTCATAAACTAGGACAGACGACGGCTTAAAATCGAATTTCCAGTGGAAGTTAAAGACGAGGGAGCAAGAAATATGGAAAGACATGAAGCAAGTAAAGGTTTGAGAAATATAGGAAAAGGATGAGGAAATAGAAGGGGGATGAAAGAAAAGAGTTGGATGAGAAGAAACAAAAGGACAAGAAAGGGGATTAGGAGCCGAAGGAGGAGAGGTGAATAACAGGAAGTAGATGATGACGGTGAAAAGACGATGATGGAATAAAAAATTGAGTAGGAAGGAGCAGCAGGAAAAGTATAAGCAATAACAGGTGGAACAGCAGCACCAGGACCAGGTGGAACAGCAGCACCAGGACCAGGTGGAACAGCAGCATCAGGACCAGGAGGAACAGCAGCACCAGGACCAGGTGGAACAGCAGCTCCAGGACCAGGTGGAACAGCAGCTCCAGGACCAGTTGGAACAGCAGCACCAGGACCAGGTGGAACAGCAGCATCAGGACCAGGTGGAACAGCAGCACCAGGACCAGGTGGAACAGCAGCACCAGGACCAGGTGGAACAGCAGCATCAGGACCAGGTGGAACAGCAGCACCAGGACCAGGTGGAACAGCAGCATCAGGACCAGGTGGAACAGCAGCACCAGGATCAGGTGGAACAGCAACACAAGGACCAGGTGGAACAGCAGCACCAGGACCAGGTGGAACAGCAGCACCAGGACCAGGTGGAACAGCAACACCAGGACCAGGTGGAACAGCAACACCAGGACCAGGTGGAACAGCAGCTCCAGGACCAGTTGGAACAGCAGCACCAGGATCAGGTGGAACAGCAACACCAGGACCAGGTGGAACAGCAGCACCAGGACCAGGTGGAACAGCAGCACCAGGATCAGGTGGAACAGCAATACCAGGACCAGTTGGAACAGCAACACCAGGTCCAGGTGGAACAGCAGCACCAGGACCAGGTGGAACAGCAGCACCAGGACCAGGTGGAAAACAGCACCAGGACCAGGTGGAACAGCAGCACCAGGATCAGGTGGAACAGCAGCTCCTGGACCAGTTGGAACAGCAGCACCAGGACCAGGTGGAACAGCAGCACCAGGACCAGGTGGAACAGCAGCACCAGGACCAGGTGGAACAGCAGCACCAGGACCAGGTGGAACAGCAGTACCAGGACCAGGTGGAACAGCAGCTCCAGGACCAGTTGGAACAGCAGCACCAGGACCAGGTGGAACAGCAACACCAGGACCAGGTGGAACAGCAGCATCAGCACCAGGACCAGGTGGAACAACAGCAGCAGCACTAGGGCCATGTGGAACAGTAGCAACAGCACTAGGGCCAGGTGGAACAACAGCAACAGCACTAGGGCCAGGTGGAACAACAGCAACAGCACTAGGGCCAGGTGGAACAGCAGGAGCAGCAGCAGCAGCAGCACTAGGGCCAGGTGGAACAGCAGCAGCAGCACTAGGGCCACGTGGAACAGCAGCAACAGCACTAGGGCCAGGTGGAACAACAGCAACAGCACTAGGGCCAGGTGGAACAGCAGGAGCAGCAGCAGCACTAGGGCCAGGTGGAACAGCAGCAGCACCAGGATGAGGTGGAACAGCAGCAGCAGCAGCAGCACTAGGTCCAGGGGAACAGCAGCAACAGCACTAGGGCCAGGTTGAACAGCAGCAGCAGCACTAGGGCCAGGTGGAACAGCAGCAGCACCAGGATAAGGTGGAACAGCAGCAGCAGCAGCACTAGGGCCAAGTGGAACAGCAGCAGCAGCAGCACTAGGGCCAGGTGGAACAGCAGCAGCACCAGGATAAGGTGGAACAGCAGCAGCAGCAGCACTAGGGCCAGGTGAAACAGCAGCAGCAGCAGAACAAAGACCAAGTGGAACAGCAGGAGCAGCAGCAGCAGCACAAGGGCCAGGTGGAACAGCAGCAGCAGCAGCAGCACTAGGGCCAAGTGGAACAGCAGCAGCAGCACAAGGGCCAGGTGGAACAGCAGCAGCAGCACAAGGGCCAGGTGGAACAGCAGCAGCAGCAGCACTAGGGCCAGGTGGAACAGTAGCAGCAGCAGCACTAGGGCCAGGTGGAACAGCAGCACTAGGGCCAGGTGGAACAGTAGCAGCAGCAGCACTAGGGCCAGGTGGAACAGCAGCACTAGGGCCAGGTGGAACAGCAGCACTAGGGCCAGGTGGAACAGCAGCACTAGGCCAGGTGACAGCAGCACTAGGGCCAGGTGGAACAGCAGCACTAGGGCCAGGTGGAACAGCAGCACTAGGGCCAGGTGGAACAGCAGCACTAGGGCCAGGTGGAACAGCAGCACTAGGGCCAGGTGGAACAGCAGCACTAGGGCCAGGTGGAACAGCAGCACTAGGGTCAGGTGGAGGAAAATAAAGAATTGCACAGTCACCAGAGTTGTAAGTACAGACTCCGGCCTTTACAACGTTTTAAACTAATTCCTTACAGGCGACTTGTGCAATAAAACGACAACATGAAAAGGCAATTAGAACAAAAATATGTGGGAAATAAAGCTCACCGAGCCTTGTATATTAACATACACGTATCAAAGGTTGTAATGAAAAGCCAGTAAGTTTCATCTAAGCAGAAAGATTTAAAACATATATTCTCGTAGGATTTATACACTGTGAGGTGCATCTCTCTCAGTGTATATACGCTGAGAGTTTACATTAATCCCTATTTTAGGGATTAAATTATTCACTGGTAGTGAAAAGGTGACATGTAGCCTTAATTGTCGTCTTGTAGTCGATGGGCTTAAGTTCAATTAACCCACCAGTCAATATATTCTAGGAGCAAATTAAAGAAAATATTGAGGGTCTGGCGGCGATGGTAGACTCTTTCACTGTTAGCGAAAGGAAGATCGAGCCTACAACACCGACTGTGATAAATGACATACATGGGTTCAGCGCTTCACTTAAAATATAATATTCAGGTTGTGTTGGAAAAATTCATCCGAGGAGGATGGGGAGCAAGAGACATGTCTCTCTGGGGAGTGAAAGTAATATGGGGTGAGCGGGGAGATTAGAATATTGAGAGAGAAAGAGAGAGCAGAAAGCATTGAAGAAAGCTGAAATTAGATATGTATGAGCATAACATGGTACAAAGGCGTGCAGGAAAGCCTTCAGTGTTGACAAAAAAATAAATATTGATAGGGTGAGTGAGAGAGCGATTCAAGAAAATGATAAAATTACTTACTTTGAACTCTGTTAACGTGTTCAATTTCGCTTGTAGAATACATGCTTGGTAACTGGACCAAAGCTTTGATTGCTGCGCTGCTTGAAGAGCATTGTTAACATGTAACAACAGTTAAAGTAGAAATATTTTTGTTGTAACGTGGTAAGGAAGTGGTGTGGTACACTGAGTGGTGTGGTACACTGAGTGGTGTGGTACACTGAGTGGTGTGGTACACTGAGTGGTGTGGTACACTGAGTGGTGTGGTACACTGAGTGGTGTGGTACACTGCGTGGTGTGGTACACTGAGTGGTGTGGTACACTGAGTGGTGTGGTACACTGAGTGGTGTGGTACACTGAGTGGTGTGGTACACTGAGTGGTGTGGTACACTGAGTGGTGTGGTACACTGCGTGGTGTGGTACACTGAGTGGTGTGGTACACTGAGTGGTGTGGTACACTGAGTGGTGTGGTACACTGAGTGGTGTGGTACACTGAGTGGTGTGGTACACTGAGTGGTGTGGTAAACTGAGTGGTGTGGTACACTGAGTGGTGTGGTACACTGAGTGGTGTGGTACACTGAGTGGTGTGGTACACTGAGTGGTGTGGTACACTGCATGGTGTGGTACACTGAGTGGTGTGGTACACTGAGTGGTGTGGTACACTGAGTGGTGTGGTACACTGAGTGGTGTGGTACACTGAGTGGTGTGGTACACTGAGTGGTGTGGTAAACTGAGTGGTGTGGTACACTGAGTGGTGTGGTACACTGAGTGGTGTGGTACACTGAGTGGTGTGGTACACTGAGTGGTGTGGTACACTGAGTGGTGTGGTACACTGAGTGGTGTGGTACACTGAGTGGTGTCGTACTTTGAGTGGTGTGGTACACTGAGTGGTGTGGTACACTGAGTGGTGTGGTACACTGAGTGGTGTGGTACACTGAGTGGTGTGGTACACTGAGTGGTGTGGTACACTGAGTGGTGTGGTACACTGAATGGTGTGGTACACTGAGTGGTGTGGTACACTGAGTGGTGTGGTACACTGAGTGGTGTGGTACATTGAGTGGTGTCGTACTTTGAGTGGTGTGGTACACTGAGTGGTGTGGTACACTGAGTGGTCTACTCATAAAGACGGACCATGCCACGGCCGTCAGAATGGTTCATGTTGATCAGACAAGCGTGGTTCTCTTAACAGTATGATTTTCTCTAGTGTTAAAATTAAAATGACAGCACAGTCCTTGACTTTAATGTTTTCAGAGTCAATGTTTATTCGGATCTGACACAACAAATATACAATTAATCACAAGAGCTAGAAACCTCTAACTTGCAGGTTTGACCTAGTCTTCAGGCCATTAAAAATGTAACGATAGGATTGCGCATTCAGGGTTAGGCTCAGAATTTTTGGAACTTCCCCCGTGTGTGTGTGTTCTTACCTATTTGTGGTTGCAGGGGTCGATTCAGAGTTCCTGTGTGTGCGTGTGTGTCTGAGTATATGTGTGTGTGTGTCGTACCGAATAAGCCAAATCGGTGACTTTGGCCTACAAAGCAAGGGTCATTTCTGCCGAATAAAGGTTTGTTAATGCAATAAATCTGCGAAAATCAATCTTGACATGAAGAAATGTTATTGATTTTAAGACATATTAAATAAACTGATCTATGATGCATTTAGTAGAATTAGGCTAAAATAAATTACGTTAGGTTAAGTGAGGTTTCTAAGTTAGGTTTCGTCCCAAAATAAAAAAAATACACAATGTTATATATATATATATATATATATATATATATATATATATATATATATATATATATATATATATATATATATATATATAAAATATAGGATGGGGTCCACCTCTGGTGTCAATTGTGGACCCATTGCCTCGGAGAAGTGGATAAAAAGACTTCAAGGAAGAATATTTAGATTTCTTTCTGAAGCCATTTGAATATTCCACTTCCCTACCACCATCTTTTTTTTTTTTTTTTTACAAACTTTATTTCAAGACAAAATACAATGGGGAGTAAAACAACATAGATAACTCAGAGCTACATGTCAAATACTTCGTCCAACTCCCCGGCAGTGGGCCGCGTGCCCAGAATACTGCAGGCATTTTCCCTCTGGATCGCAACACTGAGTCTCTGAAAGAGGAAACTGGTCGCCCTGTGGTCCTTGGTTTCTATGATGAGTTTTCCACCCAGCTCCTTGAGAAACTTTAGAGCACACTTGCCCCATGCTCCATGGGTCTCCGACCCTATTGGGATGAAGTTATAGCAAGAGGGAAGGTCTTCATATTTGCGGGTCTTCTGGGTCTCCCTGTGGCTGGCAGCTCCACCCCTTCGGCTAAGGAGTGTGGCAGGTAGGTGTCTGCTAATGTGGCAGCACAGGTGTAGTCCCAAGCAATCTGCTTACCATCCTTCCAGGGTAGCATGGTGGCTCCATCAGGACGCTTTTGACTTCCATCAGACCTCTGCACTTGGGGTTCCCGCTGAGCTGGGCAACGGGCTGTGCGGGGCTTCTCTTTATGATGTCATTGACCTCCTCATGTCTAGCATACTTCCCTTCTGATGTGTGACACACTAGACCATGAAGTCCGAATTGGTCAGCCGTCGCCCTGCCGCAAATACACCTATGTTCGGTGAGTATGGGGGCGGCTAGGCGAAGAGCAACACCAATCCGAATGGCCTGTGGGTCGAGTCGAGTCCCCAGAGAGGAATTGGGAACAGCAAGAAGGAAATCTCCTGAGTGTGGTGCCTTCACCGCTAGGAGACGAGCTTTGTCCTTTCCTGAAGCGTTGGTGAGCATTGTGTTGGCAATTTTTTCCATGATCGGTTTGTCCCAGTGGGACTGTTTGTGCTCTTTGGGAGGAGCTGGTCTACTGGAGGAGTCTGCCAGGATGTCCCACTGCACTGCTGCTTCAATGAACTTGGGGTCTTGAGCTCCCACCACACCTCTCAAACGTTCAGGGACAATCCTCTTGACTAATCCACTAGAAGCCAAACACGATGACAGAAATGCAGGTAACGCTACCTGCCTTGCTTTCGCACCCCTATACCTCCCAGTCGCACTGGGAGGGTTGCCTGCTCCCATTGCTGATCCTCTAGTGACAGATTCAGTGCCTTCTTGAAGGTTAATCTCAGGTGTGCGTCATACTCGTCAAGTGTTGGGTTTTCAAAGAGGGTGCGCACCTCAAGAAGTAAGTGAGTCTTGGCATAGTAAGACACCTTGTGAGGAGATACAGGGCATCATGGGCATCAAGATCACTTATTCTCTCCTCCATTCTTTTCAGGTCATTCACTTTGTCCTTGAGGACAGTGTCGATGGCGTGGTGACCCAGCGGTGCTCCCAGGAGGGTACTGTTGGATGGAGTGGTAGTAGTGACTTCTGGGAGGATTGTTTGCACCGCATTGATTATTTCCTGATTTGTTGTGATAATTTCACACTTTGAGGGATTAAGGATGAGTCCTAAGGCTTCTTAAGTTCTCTTACTGCCAAACAGAAGAGAAGTGGAGCGAGTGGATCACCCTGCTGAACACCCTCAGATGAGGGAATTTCATGTTCCCCAAACAAAAGAGTCGAGGGTTTGCTGTAGCCAGCTGAAATGAAGGGAAAGAGACTGGGGAACCGATCCCGAACGGCTGGCAAGACCACATCTCTCTTCACCATATTAAAGGCATTTCTAAAGTCAAGTTTGACTACGGCCTTGTCTTCTGATAGGTCCCTGATGTAGGCCCTTGCCGCATGAGCTGCGGCTTCACTGCCTTGAGAGACCCCAAAGCCCAGTTGGTGTGGCTGGAGTAAACATATATATATATATATATATATATATATATATATATATATATATATATATATATATATATATATATATATTAAGCAAATATCGCAAACCAAGCAATACAAGATGCAAACAACCACGGGGAGTAGAATGATAGCTCTAGGCCTTTCGTGTTGCAATCAACACATCAGGAGCTTGCCTTTACTGGAGTACCAGTAAAGGCGGCCCTCTGGGAACGTCATTTGTTAGAACTCCTCTTTTCTGCAATTTTGCAAGCTCCTGATGATGTGTTGATTGCAACACGAAAAGCCTAGAGCTATCATTCTACTCCCCGTGGTTGTTTTGCTATATATATATATATATATATATATATATATATATATATATATATATATATATATATATATATATATATATATATATATATATACACAAACTTTTAAAAAAGGAAAAGGAAAAATTTCCTGCTGCCTGGCAGACAATGAAAGCTTCAAGCGTTATATATGACACAAAATTCAGGGCTTTCATTTGTGTAAAATAAAACCAATTCAAGAAAAAAGCTGTGAGATTATTCTCCTAATTCTCACAAAACATAAAATAGTCAAGAATTAAGTGAGTTTTCCCAGAACAGCGACAGACTCTGGCTAAAGAAACTATGGCTTAGCTAAAGCTCGCTATACACTATACTGTGTCACCTGTGAGTCTTACAACCACACTGTGAGAAGCTTCGTCGTGAGGTCTTAGAATTAAGAGCTAGTCCTCACACTACTGGTGATATCCGTTGAATGGTCTTGCCCACATATCTCGCTGCCAGACGTGTCGTTGGTCGCTTTCTTCCATTTGTTTATTTGTGGTTAAATGAACGTTTGTAAAGGATAATGTAAGTTGCTCTAACTAAATTTAATGTGAAGGTGTTGATTAGGAACCGCACAAGTCCAGGCAACGTTTAGATATCGACGATGGGAACCGTATATTGCAGGCAACGTTTAGATATTGGCCCTGGGAATCGTATACGTGCAGGCAACGTTCAGAAATTGATTCTGAAATCGCATTAAAAATGAAAGGTGTAAATTCAAGATAGATAGTGACCTGAAGCAACTAACGTTGTTAATCTCAAAATTCCCAGTTATATGAAAAGTTAACAGCACTTTTCGGTCACACATGGGTCATTGTCGATGGTCCATTACGGACCGAAACGTCGTCTTAACATCCTTTTCATTAGTGTGATTTGTTGCAGCCAAGTTATTGTGACTTGTATTCTTCAGTTTTTTTGAACAAAATTATATACATTCGCAGTGTGTTGTTACCCTATTGTATGTGATAATTACATAGTGGGAACAAGAGCTGTTTCCCTGTCATGTTTTATGACACAGGACGGGGGTTCACACAGTGTATTCAAATCTGCCAGCTTGAGCTGGAAGGTTTCATTGGGGCATTGAGGATATTGTCAGATATTTCAGTAAGGGTTCATCAGCTACGGGAGCTTCTAAAGTTTCCTGCCATCATAGCTGGAATTATTATTATTTTGTAATTACCATCTCTCAGGATCGCCTGTCCCATACACAGGAGGAGTGGATTTGTTATGAACATATCTCCATCATCCCAGAGTGAGGGCAGGAGAAATTATACATAGGAGGAAGAGGAAAGAAAAAGGGGTGGAGGACGATAACGATGGATATCGTAAGATATTCATTATATACATATATACAATGCAAGACAAGCCACGGGAGGTGGAAATCTTTAGCTCAAGTACTTTCACACTTCTCAGTGCGTCATCAGGAGCTGTACAATGTTGCAAAGGCAACAACAGGAGAAGTAGGGTAAGTTTTCAGAGAGTGGTAGTGTGGAGGCACCCGCCAGTCTCAGACTGCATTGTTAAGATCGCCTGTTTGCGATTGTTTATGTATACACGTATACGTCCACAGCAAGACTCGAACCTGCAAACTCTGTATCAGAGAACACAGTACTTTACCACGGAGCCATATGAGCGACATGATGGAAGGAATAGACTCAGGACTACAAAGGGATCTGGACAGGCTACAGGCCTGGTCCAGCAACTGGCTCCTGGAGTTCAACCCCACCAAGTGCAAAGTCATGAAGATTGGGGAAGGACAAAGAAGACTGGAGACAGAATACGGCCTTGGGGGCCAAAGACTACAAACTTCACTCAATGAAAAGGATTTTGGGGTAAGTATAATACCGAGCATATCTCCTGAGGCGCACATCAACCAAATAACTGCTGCAGCATATGGGCGACTAGCAAACCTAAGAATAGCTTTCCGACATCTTAGAAAGGAGTCGTTCAGGACTCTGTACACCGCGTACGTCAGGCCTATATTAAAGTATGCAGCACCAGTTTGGAACCCAAACCTGGGCAAGCACGTCAGGAAATTAGAAAAAGTGCAAAGGTTTGCAACGAGACTAGTCCCGGAGCTAAGGGCATGTCCTACGAGGAGAGGTTAAGGGAAATCGACCTGACGACACTGGAGGGCAGGAGAGATGGGGGATATGATAACGACATATAAAATACTGAGAGGATAGAGACAGGATGTTCCAGAGGTGGTACACAGCAACAAGGGGTCACAGTCGGAAGTTAAAGACTCAGATGAACCACAGGGATGTTAGGAAGTATTTCTTCAGTCACAGAGTGGTCAGGAAGTGGAATAGTCTGGGAAGTGATGTAGTGGAGGCAAGATACGTACATAGCTTTAAGAAGAGGTATGATAAAGCTCATGGAGCAGGAAGAGTGACCTAGTAGCGACCAGTGAAGAGGCGGGGCTAGGAGCTAGGTGAGTACACACACACACATGTACACACGTACACACACACGCACACACACATTAGTAGATAATTCAGAATCATTAAGAGCCTCAGAACATAGTGACTCTTTATTTAAAGGGAACGTAAGTTCCCCCGTCTTCTAATAACATGTTCATTTTTCCACTATAATCTACCTTTGAGAACAATTGTATTGTCCTCAAAGATTTGTTAAATTATACCATGAATTAAGGAAAGATCCTGGACTTCACCTTACGAAACAAACAAAGCAAATGCGATAGTAATTATGGACAAGGTAGATTAAAGTGGAAAAATGAACATGTTATTATAAGACGGGGGAACTTACGTGCCTCTTAAGAAATACAGTCACAATGAAGTCTGCGGAAACCCATACCCGTGTTTCATTTATTTACTTATTAATCATGTACACTGTATTAGAGTTAGGCAAAAAAAAAAAAAAAAAAAACTGTGCAACATATAACGTAGATAATAAATTACGTGAATAATTATAAAATATTCTGATTATTATTAGTCATAATGAAGAGGAGTTTAAAGTTCAGCCTCTATAACCCTAGACTCGAGTCTTTAGAGTCTAGACTCTAGTCTTAGTGAAGGTTATATGACCCTTGCGAGTTTACCGTATGTTTTGAACATAAAAGTTTAGCATAGATAAAATCATTTTGCTAGAGGTAGATAACAGCTCTTAGCTGGCAAATAATGGTGGAAACTCTTATCCTTACCCCTTAGCCTGTGAAACTCTTTAAAGAGAGAGAGAGAGAGAAATTACTATTACTTCACACTGTAATCTACATCTATGCCACGTAATGCTAAATACATCTTGACTTTGTCTTTAATAAAAAAATGTTGCTTGAGTCAAGCTTTGATACGAGTTGATGTGGGATACGAGTTTTATGCTCACTTGTTGACCTTACAGTGCATGAAGAAGTGTATGAGAGAGAGGTAGTGTCAGGTGTCATATTCTTTCTTTTCGTCTTGTCTACCAGTAAGCCATTACTTAATACGCACGGTAGGTCTCTCTCTCTCTCTCTCTCTCTCTCTCTCTCTCTCTCTCTCTCTCTCTCTCTCTCTCTCTCTCTCTCTCTCTCTCTCTCGTCTGTCTGTCTCTCTCTCTCTCTCTCTCTCTCTCTCTCTCTCTCTCTCTCTCTCTCTCTCTCTCTCTCTCTCTCTCTCTCTCTCCTTCTCGCTCTCACTCCCTCTATTTATCTCTCTCACACACACTAAAGGTATTTTTTTCTTGCATATACACGAAAGGTGTTTCTCTCTTACACACACACAGGAAGGTGTTTTTTCTTACTGAAATACGGAAGGTGTTTTTTCTTACTTAGATACGGAAGGTGTTTTTTCTTACTGAAATACGGAAGGTGTTTTTTCTTACTTAGATACGGAAGGTGTTTTTTCTTACTGAAACACACACACAGGCGACGTTTTTCTCTCACTGACACACATCGCAGGTGTTTTCTCATACACACCGGAAGAGGGAGGGACATAGAAGGCCGTCTCTGCACAGTCTGCAAATGTTATGAAATAGTTTCGTGGTAGCGCGTGAGGCCGAGCCTGACGAAACTGATTTCGCCCTCCGTGGGTATTCCCTGATCCACGTGGATCATGATCCACGCTACCAACTTCCCGGTGTCACTGTGGGACAAGTGAACACTGAGGATGAGCATTTTTACCCGGTATTCCCGTAGGTCCTCCCACTTGTGAGGCGCGCACGTACTCACACTCCATGTGTTGACACTCGTGCCGACAGAAGGTTTTAGGCTGGAAACTCCTTAGAAATTTCAGAGGTGAGAGTGTGAGAACTACCGAGGCTGTACCTGAAATACTGAAGAGTTACTGACGACAACGTGTCCTCCATCTGCTGCTGACAGTTGTCGTCTCAGCCCAGAATCTCTTCCGTTAAGTCATAAAAACATAAGAGCACCAGCAGGCTGCTGGCCTATGCTAGGCAGGTCCAAGTCACACCCCCTTAAGAAAGAAGCATGTGAGGAATAAGAGCTGCTGGTACAAATGTTATGGGGTAAATGAGTAGTTATCTTCTTGTCAAACTGCTTGGGGTTTGTAACAGTCAGCGCCCCTACCATCCCGGGGAAGAACTACTGGGGTTTACCTACTAGCTTGGGTAAGCCAGTAGTGTCACTCTACTCCTGACTCTCCTCCCGGTAAGTAATCCTCGGCATTGATCATTGTATTAAGTTACCTGCATTGGCTTAGGTTTAACCTGGCTACTCACGTGTCTCTATGCCATAACCTGTGTGTCCTCTGGTAACCTCTCTTTTTCTCAGCCCGTAGAACTGTAATTGGGTCTCTAATTTGTGGACCACAAGGAGCCGTCTGTGTGTGAGAGTATCTTGACCAGAGTCCCAACCTCATCGTATGTTTAAGTTACGATTAGAATATTCTGGCCGACTCGACGGAGCCTCCAAGATACCAGCAAGTTATCCATTGTTACCTTTTGGTCATTGTATTTTCTTTTTTCTTTTTCAATTTTGATTCAGTCATGTTATTTAATTTTCTATTTTTATATTTGTTATTATAATAAACTTACATTTTTTCTCTAATTTTATATCCTCGTCATTGATTATCAATTGAATTTATATTCTTTTCTCTTTAATTATTTTTCATAAAGAAAGGAAAACTCTATTATCAAACCAACGCTTTCCTATATTCTTTCTAAATCTAAATTTTTCCAACTTGAACCCATTGCTGTCTTGGTTAGATATTTTTAGCACGTAATTGACATAATCTTTATTCCTGTTTTCCATTTTTACATCTCAATCATATCCCCCCTAAGTATACGCCACTCCTTGTGCGAAACCCCTCATAGTCTAGTTAGCAGTGTTCACATGTATTGCCGTCAAGACATCCTTGACGGAAGTACATTTAACTTACCAAGATCAGTTAGAAAATTATGATCCGGTTGGTGAGAGATGGAAGGAAGAGATTATATTGGCATCCTCTTAGAGGATCGTCAGTGCCTCCTTCCAGCAGTACACCTGCTGGTACCGCAGTTCTAAGGAACATCCTCCACACGGTGCCAGAAATAAAAAAAATCTTATAGGTGTGACAGCTAAAATAACCATGCTATAGGGTGGAACGGCTTGGGATAAATTTCATATATTTTAGTTTATTGTTAAAATGAAAAATCTACGAATGCCGTGAGATGTTATTAAGGATTTATCTAAAGTTCATGTGAAGCAGCCAAATGAACGAATGATTTTCAGTGATTTAAGTGATAACGATGCAATCCCGTATGCAGATATTAACATCTTTTTTATGACGTGGTTATTGACGATTAATTTAATATTATTTACGATGTGTAAAAATAATTAAACCAACCCTAAAATATATTTTTAATGTATGTCTCAGATCATTGAAAAACTGATTCAGCGAATCATAAGATGTTGGATGTTTGTGAACTTGTGGAAAGACAGATAGAGAAGGAGGAATTATGAATATCAAAATGGTATACAGTACCGATATGTTGATAAGACGAATGTGCAACAGTTAGGTATCTTTATTCCGAAACGTATCGCCTAACTGGTAGACTTCTTCATTCGGGTACAGAGGAGTTTACAGAAGCAGTAAAGATGTAAAGATGATGTAGTCCGTCCAAGACCCTTGAAGACGCAGTTTTGAGGTGGTCAGTCCTTCAGGCTGAGGGACTGACCATCTCATGTTCAAGTTTCCCTCACATCACCCAGTAAAGCTGTATTTAATATTTTCTGTCTTGGTTTGTAACTCGTAATTCTTACCTCTTGGAACCCTATTGTAGCATGTATGGATTTTTTGTTATATTTTATCATGGGTTTTTCTCGCTATTTCTTGTGTATGTTCTTTAAGTACGAGTGTTGTGTGTGGGTGTGTTCCTAGAGCTGTCTTTGTCCCAAGCTTTCAGTATTTGATCCAACAGTTTATATATATATATTTTTTTTTGTGTGATCTGGCATTATTTTCACCCATTTCCACAACTTTTCACTTGTTTTCAAATAATTCCATCATCCCTTTGTCAGTAAACTTTCTCAATTTATATAAATCTCTTTGTAGGTATTAAAAGTGATTTTATTACGTATTTTGTATAGGATATTTACATCATCTGCAATCATGTTCTTATATTTTTTTATTCCATATGGAAATTGTTTATATACATGTATATATTAGAAACATTATAGTTGTAAGAATTGATCCGTGGAGAGCGCCCCTCATGATTCGTGTCATGTGTATTGATCTACGTGTACTCTCCTAGTTGTGTATATCAACGGTAGAATATACTGATAAGTATATTCTACCACTGATATACACAGTCTTTAGTAGTATATTCTTGAAAATGTTTCGCGCACCAGGGACTGTATCAATTCAGAGTCACTTGATAAAATCCCTAGCAGATGATACTTCTCCATATGTGAGAGGTTAAGTAACAGCTCCTTGTCTTGCCTATTCACGATGGATCGGGTTTAAAAGAGTAACTGGTGTAAGGAAACTTAGCAGTGCGTCTTGTCTTGCTCTGGTGTCAACCAGGAGACAATATCATCACACCCAGAAACGAAATTTACTTCTCCAGATTTTCTTAAATTATATTAAATGACTAAATAAATTTTGGTGATGTTGCCATTAGTGATGATGTCGCTTTGGTTGCCACTGTTGCTAGCAAGTGATGAGCCTTGCAACACAACTTCCCTATTGCCTCAAAAATTGTAATACCATAACTGGTACTAAAATTACGAAAGATTACATGCAATGCAATAAAGCGAAAGTAAAAGCTTTGCTGCAAGATGCTTGTTGGGAGACTCATGAACTTCTAGTAACGATCTCTCGAATATTAAGAGATATAGCTCTCTAACATCTGATTCCCATTGTTTTCTCAGCAGAGCAATTTATTTAGCATTAAAGATTCTTTTGAAAACAATCTCAGTATAGTTAATTTTCACACTTTAATTTATCTTGTTATTGGTGGTGGAGACCATTTTTAATAACAGGTCTTAGTAATATCGGCTGTAGAGACCGTTTTTATAATAGGTCTCAGGTTGTAGTACTGGTTGTGAAGACCGTTTAAAATTAGATACATTTTGGTCTTTACGCTCTCTAAGAAAGATGTCCCATTATTGCCTAGCTGCCTGCCTGTACTTCAACCCACAGGAAGCACAGCTAAACACTGTAAAGAGAACTAGGAGCTATAGCTCAGCCGTCTCACAAAGTTCAGGAACTTGAGATCTACATCTTGAAGAGGCCCAGGCCTTTTAGCTAAACACATTCGAGAATTCTATCACCTCCAGATTAACTTCCTCATAAAAGCCCATGAGCTGTTGATCAACTGTAATAGAGCCAGAAACTATTAATCTGAGGCTTCCTCTAAGTAACATGTATCAGCGTTGAATTATTTAAGTTGATAAGTAATGACAGTAGAGGCACTGCAAAGTTACTACATAAAAGCCTGTATTTCAATTTCTTTTGTACAACTGACAAATTGACACTTACACAGCTGAAGACTAATAACATACATTAACTTTGAAAGTCTGAACCCAATAAGAAAACCTTCACTAGTGTTACTAATATTCCATCAGCCCAGCCCTCGCTACCTTACTGCTCGCATGAGAAGTACAAAGTACAGTATAAGTTTCCACTACTGGTAACTATCAGCACTGAAGGTCTAAAACCAATCATAAGAGGCATGCATAAAGATGTCACACGGAAACTAATAAAAGCAGCATTTTGACACAGCCCGAAAACAGTTCCGACCTTCCACTAAGCTACATATCAGCTTTGAGAGTTCAAAACTAATCAGAAATGGAAGGCTTTCTCTATTGCATAGAAGCTAATATCCCAGAATGCAGTACCAGTTTGTAGCTGCTCAGAAGATGCATTCTGCGAGAAGCTTATGGGATGATAATATTTAAAATTTCCTAGCCTTTCTCTAAGTAAAAATACACAAGCATTTAAGCATTAAAGTCGATCATAATAGATCTTCACCAATTATTGTATGACTAACAATTTCTTCAATAAAATTGATAAATGAAAATATACACAACCTAAAATCAGTGAGAAGTGACCAGAAGATGCAGGATTTAGTTATCACTCAAACCTCGACAATTTCTGGTTTATAAAATTTGTTAGTATCGAGATTTGAATACCTTTTGGAAGTGAACTTGGAGATAAACAAGGAGTATGAGGAAGGGACAAACCTAATTTCAAAAGAAGGGACTACGCGGGCATGAGACTCCTAGGTGGAGTGCCATGAGACAGAGATTTATAGCAGATGGAAAGACAGCGAACGAAATAATGGATTATGTAGCTGGACAGTGCCGGGAGGCAGAAGAGAAATTCATGCACAGATGTGGAAAAAAACTATGACAGGAGCAAAGTGAGCCCATGGTTCGCCAGAGGTACAGAGAAGCAAAAGTTGACAGTGCAAAATCCTCGAGAACATATAGAAAAGAACGCTGGAACAAGGGCAAGCAAGCAGAAGAGCCAGAAATGAATATTCCTGAGTAGGGAGAGAGACATACCGATTATTTTAAAATTACATAACATCTAATGCCAAATCTGAGTCAAAGCTCATGTACAGCCACATCAGAAAGTTGACACCTGTGAAGAACAGATTAAATAGGGTGAGGAAGGAAGGAGGGAAGCTCACTGGAAATGACCAGAAATTCTGCGAAGATCTGAACAAAACATTTAGGGAGTTATTCTCAGTAACATTATCGGACTAAGAGGAAGAGTGCACCAACGAGTGCACAGTAGGAGAGGAGGTGAATAAACTACTGAGCGTGCTAGATACCTCTAAGACAGAGAACCCAGGCAGCATTTCCCCATGGGTCCTGAGAGAGGGAGCAGAACTGGATTAACCATTAACCAGCTGTCGGAGATGTGGGTGGAAAATAACGAATGTAGTCCAAATATTTGAAAAGGAGGATATTGAGGTAGCATGAAACAACAGGCCAGTGTCACTGACATCTATGTAGTTATGGAGAAGATTTTCAAGAGAAATATTGATTGTGCAGCACCCGGAAATGAGCGGATTCGTAAACAACAGCCAGCACAGCTTTAGAGGTGGTAAATCCTGTCTCACAGGATTTATCATCTCTAAAGCTTTCTCATGGAAATCAAATTTGTGAATGATACATATATAAATGACCAGAGGACACCTGCACATGCCAGCAGTTGCATTAATCTTTCTCTTCGTTACGGTACATCAGCGTTGAAACTTTTAAGCTGATCGGATGAGACATTCTCAAGTTATAAACGAAAACGTTGAAGAAAGAAAAAAGTTGAGGTAAACAATTACAGGCACCTCTAGTAATAACTGGTCTAAGTTAGTAGCACTGGTAGTACAGACCGTTTTTAATAGATCTTAATCAGTAGTATTGATGGTGGAGACTGCTTATAATAATAGTTCCTTATCAGTAGTATTGACTGTAAAGACCAGTTATAATAACTGGTCGTACCTAGTAGTATTGATGACCATTTTAAAGACCAAGTCTTACTAATATTCAGTGTACTAGTAGTAGAAAAAATCCCAAAGAATCAGCCTTAGTAATATTCAGTGTACTGACAGAAAAAGTTCTCAAGAACCAGCCTTAGATGATGATGAAGAAAACTGTAATCACTCTTATGTATTATATGGGAGACTATCTGTTGTTATAGAAAGCGAGACAAACAACTACTTCAAGAAAAGAAAAATAGTGCTTGGCGAGAGGTAAGTTAGCAACTTAAGTGGTATTTGGGTATTTCAAGTTAATCTCTGGTATATCAGCATTGTTATGGCTGCTTTGCTATAAACTAAGTTTGTATCATGTCAAAATCTCTGGTATATCAGCATTGTTATGGCTGCTTTGTTATAAACTAAGTTTGTATCATGTCAAAATGCTCAGTCTGGTACTCTTTATCTTTGACGTATTTCCGACATGTAAATTAATAGATCACATACTACTAATAGGTGAGTACATACACACACACACACACACACACACACACACACACACAAGGTTTACTAAGGTGTATGCCCTACGAGGAGACGTTAAGGAAAATCAACCTAACGGCAATGGAGGACAGGAGGGATAGGGGAAGAACATGATAACGACGTATAAAATACTGAGATGAATTGACAAGGTGGATAGGGACAGAATGTTTCACAGATGGGACACAGTAATAAGGGGTCATAACTGCAAGTTGAAAACTCAGATGAGTCACAGAGATGTTAGGAAGTATTTCTTCAGTCGTAGAGTTGTCAGGAAGTGGAATAATATGGAGAGTGATGTAGTGGAGGCAGGATTCATACATAGCATTAAGAGATACGATAAAGCTCATGGAGCAGGGAAAGGGTGGACCTAGTAGCAACCAGCGAAGAAGCGGAGCCAGGAGCTGTGAACCGACCCCTGCAACAACAAATAGGTATTACACACACACACATCATCATGCAGAAGAGCTCCTCAGCACCAACATTGTTGCTTCACCATCCACAGTTGACGAAAATCGAAGTCCAAAGAACGCGACCAAGTGAAGAATTTTATCGGAGAATCATGTTAGGTGCGCGAGTTATTTTGGTGGCAGCCGAGGCCTCGCATACAGCAAAACCAACTATATTTACAACATACTCCTTTTTAATACACATCAATTATGCTGTAAAATTTGAAAACCTACCTATATATATATATATATATATATATATATATATATATATATATATATATATATATATATATATATATATATATATATATATATATATATATATTATATCATATATCATATATATATATATATATATATATATATATATATATATATATATCATCCAGTCATGTTACAGAGGTGACTATGAACTTGACTCGTGTGCAGGTGTCAAGCAAGGTGACCCCCTCATCCCTTTCCTCATCTGGGTAGTCATTAAGGAAATCACTGGGAGGTCCTGTGAGATTAGCATCTGGTTCATGGATAATAGCACTAGCTGGCATCACTGAATCCATACTAGAGGACATCAAGAAAATCCCAATACGGACTGGCTTCATCCAATTAACAGATCTTCAATCAAATCGCAGGCATCTTGTTAGTGCCAAAATATTGACCCTGCCCACATTTATCTCCTCTGTGCCTCTCTTGATTATAACGATATCGACGTAACTCTAGACGAAGAAATCCCTGACCTCAAGAGGATGGACGGCCGGATGAGGGACATTGTTGCCCAGGTGTCTTCAGCCTCTTCAATAGATGTTCATTCCTCCATAAGCTGACCTATTTCTTGTGATGTTTCCATTCCTCAGCTACCTCAAAATAAATTATTATGGCGTTCTTCTCAAGTTCATGCTATAAAAATCCCAAATTTCTTTAGGGACGTTACACAGTAGTGCAAGTCACACTTCTAATCAGATTGTGTGAACTGGAAATGTGTATAACCTCCAGTATTGCCTTATCAGCCTTCCTTGTTTCTTCCATAGCATCCACTGAGCTAGAAAAGCAAGCTTTGTCAGAAGACTCCAGCTTCATTAGGGGTGCTAGTCAGATAGATAAACTCAGCCCCATATCTCTTCAACTGAGAGACAACTCGACCCACAGACTTTCCGTATTGCAGTGATTCTGTGCCTCTTTGCCTGCATTTACACTGAGTACTAGAATATTTGTGGAAAAGCGGTAGTTGACGAATATAGTCTGAACTAAGTTCCAGAGAGTGGCATCATCAAGATATATCTAGCAACAGCTCAGAGCACAGTCTTGAGAGAAACCTTGATTCCTATTGTCCAGTAACCCTGATAGTCTTGTTTGCTGCCCTAATGGCTCATAGTATGTCCTTGGAACAATGGTAAAATGATGATGTGCGACTATATGTGTGCATCTATTCTGACTGATATTAATGCAGCAGAGCGATGCTTTTGATCGCAGACAAGAACACAAATTCAGTAAGCGTAGGGACTTTACCCACATAAATAACTTTGTCCCAAGAATGATCGGAGACCCTTGGCCTCCCTGAGAAAGCTAGTTTCTCCAAAGAATTGTGCCAGGCTTCTCGATAAAACTAAGGATCCAAGGGCTGTTACATTTCTTGAAAGAATATATTTCAACAGCTTCTAGGAGAAAAATCTAATATTTTTTCCCCCTAAGGCCTTTTATTCTCTTTTCTGAGGAAATGGATCCTCATAAGACAAGAGATGGAACCACTGTATATAGGTATAGACAGTCAGTATAACTGTGTAGATTGGGTAGTTTAGATAATCTAGAGTAGATAAATATTGTAGTCTAGTTTATCTGATGTTGAATAGTATTGATCATATTAACATAGAGCGACTAGACTAGCGTATATTAGAAATATTGCCGTTAAATAAACAGAGCAGTGTTCATTAAACAGACTGGTGTAGAGTGATTAAATTGGTTTGTAGTAGACTGTGACAGACTGGATATAAAGAAATGAGTATGGTAATTTTGAAATACCATACCTGCCCTTTCCCTAAGAAAGGTGTGTGACATCTATGAGGTGAGGTTTGTAGCGGATATTTGGCCAAGAGGAGAGGCAGCTTCCAGCATCAGCCACTCCAGTATCGACCAGACTGAGGGTTGGTGGCAGAGACGAGGACATCAATATCACACGGGTGAATCTTGGCTTCAAGGTACACCTCACACTGTCTTACCTTGCACACTCAACAACATAATTAAGCTGTGCAGTTACTAACATAGTTGTAATCATTGTTAAAACGTTTTTCATTGTAATTAGCAGTGTAATTTTATTACTTATGTTATTAATGTTATACTATTATATGATTGTTGACATTATTATGAACATATTCCGAAATCATCTGATCTCCAAGAACACATATAAGCCTGTATAGATACAGCTACTCTCTCTCTCTCTCTCTCTCTCTCTCTCTCTCTCTCTCTCTCTCTCTCTCTCTCTCTCTCTCTCTCTCTCTCTCGTACACAAACACAGATAAATACATATGGCCTGACAGTTATGTTCTAAATTCCAATATTATTTCAATCACCCCGTACAGAGAACAAATGTCAGTTTTCTGCAATGTTTACTTACATACATACATACATGTGTGTGTGTGTGTGTGTGTAATGCAGAGAACAAGAAGTGACAAAATTAGAGGGTGTGATAGTATGTAAGGTATAATTAAGGAAGGAGAGGAGAGGTTTAAATGTTTTGATCATTTAGAAAAAATATCGCACTATAGGTTATAGGTTGTATAAACATACTTTAAGATGATTGGAAGTGAATGGAAGGTATACAAACGTCCTAGGAAGGCTTAGATGGTAGCAATGAAAGATGTTTTAGGAGGTGAGGCTTGAGCATCCAGGAGTCACCAACAGTCTTGACATGTTAAGAGACGGAGAGGCGATTATCGGACGGAGGATCTATTATCCACTGCTTGAGTTGAATGACCCAAATGAGTCTATCGATTTAATAACAATAATTATAATATCAGACATGTGTGGGCATGTGTTACGCAGAAAGTGGAATTACCTGGGGCCTAATGCCTTGTCTAAGGGCAAAAGGTAAAAGTTACACAAATCACCAGTAAAACTAGGCCACCCAGGGCTATCCCAGAGAGAGATGGTTGTAGATTTAGTGAGTGTATATAGTGTTATCTTAAATAAATGTATGTATTTTTCTAACGAGGAATTTTCCCTTAACCCTCTGATAACCAACCCATTGGAGTAAATACTTGCTTGTTTAGCGCTTTCTACTTTGACTGGGAGAGCCCTGGGTGGCCTAGTTTTACTGGTGATTTGTGTAACTTTTACCTTTTGCCCTTAGACAAGACATTAGGCCCCAGGTAATCCCAATTTCTGCGTAACAACATGTTAGATCGACGCGAGTGGAGGAATGTGAATACTGGTATTTTATGTCCTGTTGGAATGATAAAAAGGTAACATACATGATAAGATTCCGTTAAACCTATTAGCCGAACTTTGTTTCTGGAGGTGTAATGTAAACGCCTCTTAAAGTGAATATTGCGTCTCAGAGAATCATTAAAATATGGTGTCTGTGCTCTTATGTAAACAAACCTCGGTATTCCGTGACGGTGTAACTTTTCTTTCATTTCTTGACACGCAAAATTTTCCTCTTGCATTGACTCTGTGTTGCAACCCGCAGTCACATGAGTACAAGTGTAATTGCGGATACGTTCTAGCATACCATTATGTTCTACGTAATCTTAACTTTGCAAGTTCCATTGGGTGGCATGTAGACACAGTAAAACTAACTAGGTGAAGAAAAGCCTTGTTGCAGCCCAGTGCGCATCCCAGACAGCCTCGATCTTTACTGTCAAGTCCAGCAGCTCAAGTACACCTGGTAGCCCCTTCCACATGGGTTCACATTTTATCACTGGAAGAATGCCAGACTGCATTGTAGGACTATACATGTGCATCTACTCTAGCAGTTATCTACATATCATTTAGTGTTGATCATCTAGGAGATACTGCTAATAACAGTCAAGAACGCAGTTCTAGTATAGGAACTTAGCCCACCAGAACCACTTAATCTCAATAGGTTCAGAGACTCTGTCCATAAGAAACAAGTGTCCAAGGGCTGCCACCCTCCTTTTCTAGCGCCTCAGTGTGACAATTCAGAGGAATAATGTCCGCTATGTCCTTGGTTTCCTCCCAGCCTCGTGGAAGCTTCAAGAGTCAAACAAATTTATTCCCCATATTAAATTTAATCCTATAATACTGCATGTGCCTCTAAGCTTCTCAACAAGACATTAATAATAAATAAATCCATACATTTAAACTATGGCATTGGTAGAAGAAAAACGGCACGAAGACATTGTATTATAATTGTAATGACAATGGATAAGAGTTTAGTTCAGACCATGCAGACAATACTAATTAGCTACTACTATACCACAGATAAAGTACTCAGTGTAAATATGGATTGCAAGATGGAAAGTCACTGCAATACTATGAATCTGCGGGTCAAGACATGCACAGTCTTCCACTAAGAATGGGTGACCCAGGGAAGAAAAAAGTCACTCATCACCCAGCTATGTATTCAGAACACAACTCCAGTGATTCACCAAAAGTAACCTTCCCACATTCCATCAGAGTGCAGGTGCTGTACTCGCCACCTTCTGAACTAAAGTCTGGTAACCGGACTAACGTTTGCTAGATAACTGATTTGAAGCCTATCCATCACCATATGAAATGGAAATTCCCAATTGTCATAAAATTTACCTTGTAGCAATCATAACAATACAAATCTTGCATTAATAATAAAGAATTTAATGAGAGTGAACATAGTGGTAAGGTATAAATACTAAATTAAAGACAAAAATTACTTGGTAATCGAAAAAGACTTTTATAAATGATGTTGCAATAAAACTATCGTGTTGAATTCAGTAGTACAAGTTGTGCTATTTAATTTTTCCCATCCGCCTTAGTCTTTATGCTGCAATAAAAAACGTATCAATAATTGGCTCAATTTATTTATTAGTCATTTTGATAACCTGTTTGTAAGAGCCAATGGAAACTGGTTTTATTTATGCGTATTTATTAGGTATATATAGAGTCAGCCTCCCCCACTCACCACCAGAGCCAGTAGCTCTACCCTCTTACTACCCTCATCCCCACACAAACCACCCACTACACCACCTTCGAAAATATCGTTAATACAATTCCTACCAATATCCTAACCTCCACTTTTTGCAGTATACGGAAAAACACCCCCACCAACAATAACCCCACCAACAGCACCATGCGAACTACACCCATCTGTCGGTCCCGTCTTCCACTCCCCATACCTCCATATACCACCACCTCAAACCCCACCACCTCGACATCCACCTGCCTCTCCCTACACCCCCGTACATTATTGGATACATCCGCCCGTGTACCTCCCATCACCACCTGGAGCCTCATTGATCATTTCCCGACACCACAGTGGCCGTCGAGGGAAGGTCGTGAGTGATGCTGCAGATCACGCTCACTCTCACGCTTCATCTTGATATACCTGTGACCGCTCCCAAGAGTTTCCCTACTCTAGCATCCCGGCCTGGGACCATGCTCTTCTATTGATTGCCTGATCGACTAGGCTCTTGCTGTTGTCAGCCCGATGCCCACATATCCTTCACAACTTGGTAGATCTGGCACTTGATCACCCCCCTCACTCTTAGTTGGAAAACACTCACTGATTCATGATATTTGTGTAACTTGTACCTGTGAATATGAATAACAAATACGAGCGCTGAATGAATGTAAATCTATATTTCTTAAAGGTTATGAGTAAACATAACGGGAGTTACTACCATGCTACTGGCTTATGCTTCAACTTGTGAGTCAACAGCAATATGTCACGATACCCTTTGACCTCAATATCCCATAACCCAAATACCCCATAACCTTAATACTCAATGACCTTTATACCCCATGACTCTTATACTCCATAACCCACGTACCTTTATATGAAACCGATACACAGTGATTTAAATATACTATGACTCTTTAAGGTAACGGCAGGTGAATGAATGATCTGTTTATAGGTAGGAATTATTTGTGTTACCTTAGAACAGGAAACGTTACTTTGATACGTTATATTCTTACTGGAAAGGTGGTCAGTGAAAAAGGTATTGTTTTTGCTTTTAAAAGGTTATGACGAGTGAGCTCTGCTTCCAGAGGTGTGGGACCAAGGCTCACATTGCTTACATACTGCCCAACTTATCCGTGCTACGGAGAAAGGAGAGTCAGATAACGGCAAGAGGAATGTCTCACCAGAAGGGATCTCTCACCAGGAGAGAGGAAAAGTTGAATGCATTGTCTTTCTCTCAGAAAATTCCTTCACTGTGTCTGGTATTGCTGGTTCCTCTTGCTCTCCTAATTCTGGTATCCGCTTTAGACCGCTTTTCGGGGGTTTAAAACATCAGAAGTGTGTTCACTAACAGACTATAGACATCGACTCAATTCTGAGATGACTATTAGCTAACTTGAGAAAAATGAAAGGTAATGAATGCGTAATCCCGTGCACTAAATATTACCAGAGTAAGAAACTTGGAATATACACGCTTGCTATACTGCGTTCTCAGATACTGTATTTTTAGCCATACTCTCATGTTCAGCTTCTAAGCCTTTGATACTAATTACTTTTTCATAGTTTGTATGATGCATTGGACCACTTGTCATGACGTCGAGGTGTTTAGTTCAGTGTCCTTATCCCACAACACTCTTAAGTTAGTTTTCAGCATTTTTGCAAACGCCTCCCTTCTTTGCCAAATTTTTATTGGTTACTCTTTAAACTTTTATTTAAATTTTAATTCTATGGCATGTACACTTTCATCCTCTATCATCGTATTTGATTCTGAATTACATTTTGTATTATCTCATTTATTAACATGTCTTCCGTCTGATCTAATCTTTCACTGTGTACAATATGCCCCCTAATTCTGTTATATTTTCATTGTTAATTGCAAAGTTAGATTTAGCATGTAGCCACTGGTCTTTCGGTCTACCCCTTGTTATTTCATTTCTGCAACTGGTTGGTTGCTTAATGAGGTTGAAAAACTTAACTATTACACGAGGGCCATTAAGACGGCATGTCACCTGCTCACCTCCAGTCAAGAATGCTGTAATCTCTTAAATTAGGAATTAAAGTAAAGTCTGGGCATACATAAACTGAGAGTCATACTCATGACGGGGTATATATCCTGCCCGCACCTTGTCTGTCTCCCTGTTTTAAGCATCATCATATTTCGGTTAAACAGGCGTACCTAAAGAGATTTACGGTCAATTAACGTCACACAAATTAGGTGAGTGTTGATGGTTTTACTGGTGGTGAGGGTTGAAGCTATCCTCAGCTGGCTGACACTCTACCTCGTCTCCATCATTGTTATTAATTCATAGGGAAGTGATAAACCCGTATGAGTCATCAGAGCCTAGGGAATGAAAAAAGTTATCAGGTTTCATCCTAGGACGGGAAGGGTAGCTCCAACTACTTGGATCAGTAGCCCTTCACCGGCATCAAGGCACTTTGAAGGGTCCAATGATCTTGAACGACCCTCATGTTTTATGAGGGGGTCGTCTGATTGTGACCTCTGATGGTCGCCTCTGGTGTTGATTATCACCCTGACTGCCGCTTCACTTCACACATCACTCACCTCCGCTGTTTTTTTACTGTAAAGCCGTTATCGCTATCTTACATTTATCTTGTTTACTTAGTCTTATCAGTGATCAATTTATGCTTTGCCCGGACACACTAACGCTATGGCTTACAACGTTGGTTTTACACTATACTAACGTAAGCACATTGATCTACATACAGTATATTCCCGTTAGGCTAGTTTAACGTCACTTGCTGCAGTACAGTAATAATGTAAACTACATCAATAAATGCAATTATACTAAAGATCGAGACCATTTTGATAATGGCAGGGAAGATAGTGAACCACTGAGGATTGACCTGTGATCTGTTTCGAGAGTTTTCCTTTTCTCGGGGCCCTTCCTGATCAGGAAATGTGGTGGGTGGAGAGAGCTTTCTGCAGTTCTATCCATGACTCCCACACCTAGATAATACACGATAGATCTTAATGTATGTACGGAGAGAGAATTCTCAATAAATAGCCTCGATATGGACTTCCAAGCCCTCTGCTATGTCTTTCTCATGTACCTCACTATACTCCCAGGTAGTTTCATGTACCTCACTATACTCCCAGGTAGTTTCATGTACCTCACTATACTCCCAGGTAGTTTCATGTACCTCACTATACTCCCAGGTAGTTTCATGTACCTCACTATACTCCCAGGTAGTTTCATGTACCTCACTATACTCCCAGGTAGTTTCATGTACCTCACTATACTCCCAGGTAGTTTCATGTACCTCACTATACTCCCAGTTAGTTTCATGTACCGAAAAATAAACGTTTACGTGTCAGTGTCACCCTCTAATTTTCAATGCTCTTAAGTCATAGTTAAAAAACAAAATTGGTGGGGTTACCAGTTTACACTGGCGTAGTTACGATCATACACACTGTTGGGTAATCTTCTGTTCTTCTCAACTAGATAGCTTTTTTTTTTTTGTCTCTAGATTAGCGCACGTAGTATCAACCCTGCACTACTCCTGGTTTAAGGCTTCACGTATTAATAATTATTATTATTATTATTATTATTATTATTATTATTATTATTATTATTATTATTATTATTATTATTACAAGGAAGTGTTAAATGTGGTAGGAAAAAAAATCTTAGTATAATTCAATAAATCAGTGATCAGTGAAACTGACATTCCAGCAATATGAAAGTAAAGCAAGAGTTTTATTCCATGTCAAATATTCTGTAAACTATGAAAAAAATTATATATTAGTGAACACTATGACGAACTCATCTGCTTTCATGTTGTCAACAATTAGTAGTATCCTGTCACACAGCTCACCCACCACCACACTTTGCTCACCTCTCCTTCCCCTCGCTCACCTCTCCTTCCCCTCGCTCACCTCTCCTTCCCCTTACCTCCCATCACGGAGAATCTGCCTTCAGGACATGGATGGTAGCCGGGCATGTGCCAGCAGCTCTGAGTCATGTTCAGACCTTCAGTGACCTAAGTCCCTCTCTCTATGTCCGGGAAGAATGTCTGATCTTGCATGCCACCGTGGTCAGTACAGTAGCACAGTACAAACCCGTGGAAAGAATCACGACAACAGCGCCACAAGTCAGTACTAGTAGATCGTACCTCCACTGTCCTTGAGACAGCCTAGAAAAACTCCCCGCGACTCTTCAGATCTCCAAAACCCTAAGCTGCTAGACATACACGTAAACAAACACTAGGGCATATTTAATTAGAAAACGTTTCGATCGAAACGTTTTCTAATAAATATGTCGTAGCGTTTCCTTTCATATCTTTCTAAACCAATTTGTCGGTATCAGTTACCAAGATTTATACTACACCCTAAAGTGCCGTCAACAATCTCTCATTTGACTGTCTTGACAACATTGACATAATAATAATAATAATAATAAAAATAATAATAATAATAATATTTTTATTTCAATGCATGTTACAAGTGTACATTGTTATTGGTAGTTACAATTATAAAACTGTAATGCAAGGAGAGCCACTGGCATGCCATGGCATTAGGGGCAGCTTATTCTAAAGACTTATTCACTAAAGACTTAATGCTAGAGAAATTGATTGAGTTTATTCTAGTTCTGTATTATTTAAAATTTCAATCTGGTTATACATACAATAAAAAGACAATACAAGAGAAATTGGTTGAGTTTAGTTTAGTTGTATATTTTAATTCAAGTTACAATATGTTGATGCATTACTAGTATAATAACAATACTAGAAAATTTATTGAGTTTCTTCTAGTTATATATTTTATTTCTATTTAACAAAATGATGATACTATAATATTTAAATGAACAATATGATGATATGATATTGCAACAAGTGTTAAGGAGGATGACATATAAATTGAGATTATCTTAAGTAAAATAACATTGGGTTTGAAAGTTTGTTACAGTATGAGTATTTAGTATAGTGTGAGTAGGTGATTTTTGAGAAGAGTCTTGAATTGATTTTCGGACAAGGTTAACTTAATATATTTACTGGTAATGAATTCCAGATTCTGGGGCCCTTTATGTGCATAGAATTTTTACATTGGTTAGTATGGACTCGGGGTATGTCAAATAGTGATCTGTGTCTTGTGTCATGTTCGTGGACCTATTAAAGTTGTTGAGGAGAATTTTGAGCGGAGGGTTGATATTAGCATGTAGAGTTTTATGTATGTAGATGGCACATGAATAGGTGTGAATATTTTTTACGGTGAGTAGTTTTAATGTTCTGAATATAGGTGGAGTATGTTGTCTAGAGTGGGAATTTGTTATCATCCTGACTGCAGCCTTTTGCTGGGTTATGAGTGGTCTAAGGTGATTTAATGTTGTTGAGCCCCATGCACTGATTCCATAGGTGAGATAAGGGTAGATAAGAGAATGATATAGTGCAATGAGAGCTGGTTGTGGCACATGATAGCGTATCTTAGATAATATACCTACTGTCTTTGAGATTTTCTTGGAAATTTGTTGTATATGAGTTTGGAATTTAAGACTACTGTCAGGGTGGATTCCTAGGAATTTTCCCTCTTTGAGTCTTGTGATGGGTGAACCATTTAGTGTTATGTTAAGTGGATGTCCGTGATGTCCGTGATCAAGAGCATAGACTGAACACCAAAGATCCAGATCAAATAGCAGTGCTGAAGACAGAGGTGGACATCATCTCCAGATTCCACATTGCGATGCAGCACATTGAAACAGACTTGACCACGTTCTTCAAGTGTGGAAATCACCCATATCGTTCCTCCCTAACTGACAGGGAGAAAACTACGGCTGGAAGAGAAAAATGATGTACTAACGTGCCTAGAGGCGTGTACAGCACCCATGCGACCAGATGCCCCAAGCTGACTTAACATCAAGAGTGTAGACGGTGCACTCCCAGCTGTGTCACCACCATCACACATGAAACAACTGGAGACCTCTACTAGATGTGATGCAACACATCTACTGTACCAAATTCAAAATCAAATTTTTGTTTCCAAAAAAAAAAGCAATGGTTGCAAAATATAATCATCACTGAGCTACAGCATTTTGGTCATAATGCAAACTCCATGGAGGGTACTAACTTCCTTCATGGAGTGCTGTGAAGGAGTGGCACCTTCCATGGAGTTTTGTGAGGGAGTAGTACCCTCCATGGAATGTTGTGAGGGAGTGGCACCCTCCATGGATTGGGAGGGAGGGGCACCCTCCATGGAGTGTTCTGAGGGAGTAGCACCCTCCAAGGAGTGTTCTGAGAGAGTGACACCTTCCATGCAGTGTTCTGAGGGAGCGGCACGCTCCATGGAGTGTTCTGAGGGAGTGGCACCCTCCATGGAGTCTTCTGAGGGAGTGGCACCCTCCATGGAGTGTGAGGGAGTGACACCCTCCATGGAGTGTTGTGAGGGAGTGGCACCCTCCATGGAGTGTTGTGAGGAAGTGGCACCCTCCATGGAGTGTTTTGAGGGAGTGGCACCCTCCATGGAGTCTTGTGAGGGAGTGGCATCCTCCATGGAGTCTTGTGAGGGAGTGGCACCCTCTATGGAGTCTTGTGAGGGAGTGGCGCCCTCCATGGAGTGTTGTGAGGGAGTGCACCCTCCATGGAGTGTTGTGAGGGAGTGGCACCCTCCATGGATTGTGAGGGAGTAGCACCCTCCATGGAGTGTTCTGAGGGAGTGACACCTTCCATGGAGTCTTCTGAGGGAGTGGCACGCTCTTTGGAGTGTTCTGAGGGAGTGGCAACCTCCATGGAGTGTTCTGAGGGAGTGGCACCCTCCATGGAGTCTTCTGAGAGAGTGGCACCCTCCATGGAGTGTGAGGGAGTGACACCCTCATGGAGTGTTCTGAGGGAGTGGCACGCTCTATGGAGTGTTCTGAGGGAGTGGCACCCTCCATGGAGTGTTCTGAGGGAGTGGCACCCTCCATGAAGTGTTCTGAGGGAGTGGCACCCACCATGGAGTGTTGTAAGGGAGTGGCACCTCCCATGAAGTGTTGTAAGGGAGTGGCACCCCCCATGGAGTGCAGGGTATCAGAGAGTGCACAACCCCACAGTAATTTGAGCTGGTGCCTCGGTCTGTGAAACCTTACCTTCATTAGCTGGCATAGCTATGATCCTGGTTACGAGACTACCTACTGTGTTATGGTGACAGATCCTGGTCACAAGACCACAGTGTTGTGGCGACAGATCCTGGTCACAAGACCCCCCATGTTATGGTGACATCCTGGTCACAAGACCACCGTGTTATGGTGACATCCTGGTCACAAGACCACCGTGTTATGGTGACATCCTGGTCACAAGACCACCGTGTTATGGTGACATCCTGGTCACAAGACCATCGTGTTATGGTGACATCCTGGTCACAAGACCACCGTGTTATGGTGACATCCTGGTCACAAGACCCCCATGTTATTTTGACATCCTGGTCACAAGACCACCGTGTTATGGTGACATCCTGGTCACAAGACCACCGTGTTATGGTGACATCCTGGTCACAAGACCATCGTGTTATGGTGACATCCTGGTCACAAGACCACCGTGTTATGGTGACATCCTGGTCACAAGACCATCGTGTTATGGTGACATCCTGGTCATAAGACCACCGTGTTATGGCGACATCCTGGTCACAAGACCACCGTCTTATGGCGACATCCTGGTCACAAGACCACCGTCTTATGGCGACATCCTGGTCACAAGACCACCGTCTTATGGCGACATCCTGGTCACAAGACCACCGTGTTATGGCGACATCCTGGTCATAAAACCCCCATGTTATGACCACAGATCCTGGTCAGGAGACTACCGTGTTATGAAGACAGATCCTTGTCAGTAGAGTACCTTGTTCATAATACTGTTGAACACAACAAGACAGGGTTGGAATAGAAGAGTTGTGAGGCCAGTGAGTGAATATATTCATACAACAAGAAAGAAAAGACACAGAAATGGTAGACAAGTTGATAAGTAAGACAAGTGCAACACTAGGTATGCGCTGCAGGCTTTATCAGTCGAATACATGGACGAAGTACAATATTGGAGGCAGTAGAAGTTGACAGGCAGTTTGTGGTAATCAGTCCTCAGTGTAAAGCAAATACATCAGGCCAGAGACTTTTATACCAGAAAGTGAGATGTAGCAACTTGGATATGAGGTCTCAGGTGAGCTGGGTTCAGGGGATATCTCCCATAAAATTATTTTTATTATAATGGTATTTAATACTGACAAGTAGACGAATAAGACATGTGTACAATACTTTGGTATGTTTATTTCAGAAAAGTTTTGGAAATAAAGATACCAGAGTGTTGCATATATCTTACCTTGTGGTATATACAGTAGATAGGTCACATAGCTTATCTTGTAATATATACGATAGACAGGTGTACAGGGCTTACCTTGTAATATATACATTAGATAGATCACATAGCTTACCTTGTAATATATACATTAGATAGATCACATAGCTTACCTTGTGATATATACAATAGATAGATCACATAGCTTACCTTGTGATATATACATTAGATAGATCACATAGCTTACCTTGTGATGTATACAATAGATAGATCACATAGCTTACCTTATGATATATACATTAGATAGATCACATAGCTTACCTTGTGATGTATACAATAGATAGATCACATAGCTTACCTTGTAATATATACATTAGATAGATCACATAGCTTACCTTGTGATATATACAATAGATAGATCACATAGCTTACCTTGTGATATATACAATAGATAGATCACATAGCTTACCTTGTGATATATACAATAGATAGATCACATAGCTTACCTTGTGATATATACATTAGATAGATCACATAGCTTACCTTGTGATGTATACAATAGATAGATCACATAGCTTACCTTGTGATATATACATTAGATAGATCACATAGCTTACCTTGTGATATATACATTAGATAGATCACATAGCTTACCTTGTAATATATACATTAGATAGATCACATAGCTTACCTTGTGATATATACAATAGATAGATCACATAGCTTACCTTGTGATATATACAATAGATAGATCACATAGCTTACATTGTGATCTATACAATAGATAGATCACATAGCTTACCTTGTGATCTATACAATAGATAGATCACATAGCTTACCTTGTGATCTATACAATAGATAGATCACATAGATTACCTTGTGATATATACAATAGATAGATCACATAGCTTACATTGTGATCTATACAATAGACAGATCACATAGCTTACCTTGTGATCTATACAATAGATAGATCACATAGCTTACCTTGTGATATATACAATAGATAGATCACATAGCTTACCTTGTAATATATACATTAGATAGATCACATAGCTTACCTTGTGATCTATACAATAGATAGATCACATAGATTACCTTGTGATATATACAATAGATAGATCACATAGCTTACCTTGTGATATATACAATAGACAGATCACATAGCTTACCTTGTGATCTATACAATAGATAGATCACATAGCTTACCTTGTGATATATACAATAGATAGATCACATAGCTTACCTTGTGATATATACAATAGATAGATCACATAGCTTACCTTGTGATCTATACAATAGATAGATCACATAGCTTACCTTGTGATATATACAATAGATAGATCACATAGCTTACCTTGTGATATATACAATAGATAGATCACATAGCTTACCTTGTGATATATACAATAGATAGATCACATAGCTTACCTTGTGATATATACAATAGACATATCACATAGCTTACCTTGTGATATATACAATAGATAGATCACATAGCTTACCTTTTGATCTATACAATAGACAGATTACATAGCTTACCTTGTGATATATACAATAGACAGATCACATAGCTTACCTTGTGATATATACAATAGACAGATCACATAGCTTACCTTGTAATATATACAATAGATAGATCACATAGCTTACCTTTTGATCTATACAATAGACAGATCACATAGCTTACCTTGTGATATGCACAGTGACGCTATGAAAAATATTTCCACAAACTTATATCGCTATATAATAAATCTCCGGTGACCATAACGAAAATTCTAGGAAGTATAATTGAATAAAAAATTATAGAATCAGCTCTGCCACATTATTTTCAGACCACAATTTGTCACTGATTTTGCGTTCTGTTACAGTCCACCATACTGAGCATCAATCACCAGGCCACCAATGACACACAATGAGTTATTGCTGCTTGATCCTAATTACCAAAAAAAAAAAAAAATACCAAAATGCCTAACGGGATTTTTGCAAATGTTTATAGAAAATATTACGTCGAAAAATATATGATTTTTAAATTGTTGTTTCTGCAGTTTTTTAATATTGGAGATATTGTTCTTGTAGCTGAATATTATTTATTAATATAAAAGTTAATTTTGTTGTTGTATGTGAGGTTAATATTGTAGTTAATATTGATATTGCAGTTGTCATTGTTATTTTAGTAATCATATATCCCCGAAGGGACACTTTTAAGTGGTAATCTGATTTTCTGTTTTTCTTCCTGCAACATTTTTATTTTCTTTCGCTTGTAACTCGAGAACATCTCATCCGATTAGATTCAAATTTTTGACGCTTGTGTATGGTAACGAAGTCTAGATTCTAGAAAGAGCTGGCCTTGGCAGGTGCCCTATAACCAGAGTTATTGGCACCATTGTCACCATCCTGGAATAGCTTCAAACGTTCAAGAAAGGTCAAGTTTATTCGTCGACAACGGAAAGTGAGATTCAAGTAGGTAGGTGCAAATTTGACCAATTTATATGTAAAACTGTGTGAAAGTTTGCTTTTCTGATTAGTTATCAAGACGAAAATATTGGTTTACTTCATCAGAATGGCATCTTACCGCCAGGTTAGTGCTCATTCAGGTTAGATTGACTGTGGGCAAATTTGTCAGTGCAATAAAAATATATTTAAAACTTGAAATCGTTGGGATTTTTATCATATCGGGCTATCTTAGAAAACACATTTTTTTTCTTATGGGATTGTAGAAATTTTAAAATTAGTACAACTACAAATATATAATTATCAACTTGTGTAATAATAGTCAGAGTCATTTGATTTTTGTATTGAAAGTTCAGAAGAGCATGATTATCGTATCTTAGAAGTTCCATGAAGATTGACTCAAAAAATAAATCAAAATATTTTCGTTATGACATCACTCATGACACGTTTACTCAAAATTGGTAATACCAAAAATGTTTGATGCGAGTGTACGGGATCAAGTGAAGGTCAGTTGGTGTTAGTGAAAGGCCAGGATCAAGTGAAGGTCAGTTGGTGTTAGTGAAAGGCCAGAAGTAGGAAATGACCATTTATTTTTTAGGGAAAACAAAATTACATATTTTGGGGGGAAGACAATATGATTAATTTCCTAATTTTGCTTTTACAATAACACCAGCTGGGCTTCACTTGATGCTGTTCTCTCATCTAAAACGCTTTTGGTATTCCCAGTTTTCAGTAAACGTGTCATAAGCATTGCCATAACGAAAAAAAAAATATTCTTACATTTTTTTTGTAAATGTTCATAGAACTTCTAGGATACGATCCCAATGCTCTTCTGAATTTTGAGAACAAAAATCAAATTGCTCTGACTATTATTACACAAACAGCTAATCTAACACAAGAACTTACCCCCCAACCCCATTCCCTTTAGTTTAAATACTACACGGCGTGATGCCAGAGCCGTCCATCTCTTTGTTGCAGTTTTCTAGGCCCAACTAAGGTTTTCGTTTATAACTTCAGAACGCCTTATCCAATCGGCTTCACATTTCAAACCCTGGTCAGGTATTACTAGGTGAAGGTTCCTTCAGCAACTGCCACGTGCAGGTGCTCTTTGATCAATTTTATAGACACCTTTCCCGAAATTTATTTTCTCTAGATTCCTGTACAGAACTTCGACTTGACAATTTTCAAGTATCACCGAAACATTGACTTATGTTATTATAGATTCACATATATACATATGCACGTGGTGGTGATGGTGGCGGCACATATGAACATGCATGCATTGCATAAACATATAAACATACATTGATACATGCATACATACCCATAAAAATACATTCATATATGCATACGTTTCACACTTATACATATGCAAACATATACAAGTATAGAAAATTACAGACATGGTCTCGATTAGTGCGAATAATGTATCCGGTGGTTCCATTATTGTAATTCGCACTATTTGAATTATATGTAATTTTTGGGCACGATTTGAAGAGTTTGGGCGAATAAAACTAGCATTAATTTATCGCTAAACCGAAATTTGCATTGTCCGAACTCGCACTAACCAAGGAAAGGGGGGGGAAGTTGAATGATAGCTCTAGACCTTTCCTATTTAAGACAATACTTTTTCAAGAGTTTGCAATAACACAAAGGAACGGAGAGGAGCCTCAGGTAAGTGTATTTTTGAGGAAGCCTACAAGGGAAGAGGGATAGCCAAGGAAAAGTGCCTGCGTGCCTGATGCCAGATGCCATAGGTTCAAGAAGATATTTTAAGAACCAATAAAAGTAGAAGACCCAGTCTATAAGACATGATTGTATAGCAGTAGTAGTACATATACATGTAGTAGTAGTAGTAACTACTTGACATTCAACGCCTATAGGCTGGACTCTCGCTTTCTATTGGTTCACTTCCTTGAACCTTTGGCATCTGGCGTCAGACAGTCAGGCTGATCAAGCGAAACGTTATGACAATAAAAATACTCAACTGTTGACGCTGGAAACTCATCATTTATAACTACAACACCAGAAAAATAATGTAAATATGTGATGTAAATGTTTATGCAAATCACTTATTCTTCAGATAAGTTTTTCATATAATTTTTTCTTTATATGTAAAAATATAAACTATTTTTTTTCTTCTAAGTTTTTTTTTCATATAAGCTTTTCTTCATATATAAGTTTTTCTTCATCTAAATTTATTTCATATCTGTTTTTCTTCATATAAATTTTAATTTATATTATTTTGTCTACATATTAAATGTTTTCTTCATATTGTAAGTTTTTCAAATCTTTTATTTCACCTTCTGTCAGATGTTTTTATGTCTCCCCATTATCAAGTTTCCTCGCTGGACGCACTTCTTTCCTTCCCATCTGCTTCCCTGTTTGTCCCTTCATTAATCTTCCTGCTCGACCCTCTGCTTCTTCTGTTTCCCATCATCACCACCAGCTGCCTCCACTTCTCCTGTTTCCCATCATTACCACCAGCTGCCTCCACTTCTCCTGTTTCCCATCATCACCACCAGCTGCCTCCACTTCTCCTGTTTCCCATCATCACCACCAGCTGCCTCCACTTCTCCTGTTTCCAAACATCACCACCAGCTGCCTCTGCTTCTTCTCCTGCTTTCCACCACCAGCTGCCTCTGCTTCTTCTCCTGCTTTCCACCACCAGCTGCCTCTGCTTCTTCTCTAGCTTTCCACCACCATCATCACCAGCTGCCTCTGCTTCTTCTCTTGCTTTCCACCACCATCATCACCACCAGCTGCCTCTACTTCTGCTTCCCTTCATCACCACCAGCTGCCTCTGCTTCTCCTGCTTCCCATCATCACCGCCAGCTGCCTCTGCTTCTCCTGCTTCCCATCATCACCGCCAGCTGCCTCTGCTTCTCCTGCTTCCCATCATCACCACCAGCTGCCTCTGCTGCTTCTGCTTCCCATCATCATCGCCAGCTGCCTCTGCTTCTGCTTCCCATCATCACCGCCAGCTGCCTCTGCTGCTTCTGCTTCCCATCATCACCGCCAGCTGCCTCTGCTGCTTCTGCTTCCCATCATCACCGCCAGCTGCCTCTGCTTCCCATCATCACCACCAGCTGCCTCTACTTCTGCTTCCCATCATCACCACTAGCTGCATCTGCTTCTCCTGCTTCCCATCATCACCGCCAGCTGCCTCTGCTTCTCCTGCTTCCCATCATCACCACCAGCTGCCTCTGCTTCTCCTGCTTCCCATCATCAACGCCAGCTGCCTCTGCTTCTTCTCCTTCCCATCATCACCACCAGCTGCCTCTGCTTCTCCTGCTTCCCATCATCACCAGCTGCTTCTGCTTCCCATCATCACCACCACCAGCTGCCTCTGTTTCTCATGCTTCCCATCATCACCACCAGCTGCCTCTGATTCTCCAGCTTCCCATCATCACCGCCAGCTGCCTCTGCTTCTCCTGCTTCCCATCATCACCACCAGCTGCCTCTGCTTCTTCTGCTTCCCATCATCACCACCTGCTGCCTCTGCTTCTGCTTCCCATCATCACCGCCAGCTGCCTCTGCTGCTTCTTACCATCATCACCACCAGCTGCCTCTACTGCTTCTGCTTCCCATCATCAGCAGCTGTCTCTGCTTCTCCTGCTTCCCATCATCACCACCAGCTGCCTCCCCTTCACCAGCTTCCCATCATCACCACCAGCTGCCTCTGCTTCTCCTGTTTCCCATCACCGCCAGCTGCCTCTGCTTCTTCTGCTTCCCATCATCACCACCAGCTGCCTCTACTTCTGCTTCCCATCATCACCACTAGCTGCCTCTGCTTCTCCTGCTTCCCATCATCACCGCCAGCTGCCTCTGCTTCCCATCATCACCACCAGCTGCCTCTGCTTCTTCTGCTTCCCATCATCACCGCCAGCTGCCTTTGTTTCTCCTTCCCATCATCACCACCAGCTGTCTCTGTTTATCCTTCCCATCATCACCACCAGCTGCCTCTGCTTCTTCTACTTTCCATCATCACCATTAGCTGCCTCTGTTTCTCCTTACCATCATCACCATCAGCTGCCTCTGTTTCCCCTTCCCATCATCACCACCAGCTGCCTCTGCTTCTTTTGCTTCCCATCATCACCACCAGCTGCCTCTGCTATTCCTGCTTCCCATCATCACCGCCAGCTGCCTCTGCTTCTTCTGCTTCCCATCATCACCACCAACTGCCTCTGCTTCTTCTGCTTCCCATCATCACCACCAGCTGCCTCTGCTTCTTCTGCTTCCCATCATCACCACCAGCTGCCTCTGTTTCTCCTTACCATCATCACCATCAGCTGCCTCTGTTTCCCCTTCCCATCATCACCACCAGCTGCCTCTGCTTCTTCTGCTTCCCATCATCACCACCAGCTGCCTCTGCTATTCCTGCTTCCCATCATCACCACCAGCTGCCTCTGCTTCTTCTGCTTCCCATCATCACCACCAGCTGCCTCTGCTACTCCAGCTTCCCATCATCACCACCAGCTGCCTCTGCTACTCCAGCTTCCCATCATCACCGCCAGCTGCCTCTGCTTCTCCAGCTTCCCATCATCACCGCCAGCTGCCTCTGCTATTCCTGCTTCCCATCATCACCACCAGCTGCCTCTGCTTCTTCTGCTTCCCATCATCACCGCCAGCTGCCTCTGCTTCTCCAGCTTCCCATCATCACCGCCAGCTGCTTCTGCTTCTCCAGCTTCCCATCATCACCACCAGCTGCCTCTGCTACTCCAGCTTCCCATCATCACCACCAGCTGCCTCTGCTTCTTCTGCTTCCCATCATCACCGCCAGCTGCCTCTGCTTCTTCTGCTTCCCATCATCACCACCAGCTGCCTCTGCTACTCCAGCTTCCCATCATCACCGCCAGCTGCCTTTGCTTCTCCAGCTTCCCATCATCACCGCCAGCTGCCTCTGCTTCTCCTGCTTCCCATCATCACCGCCAGCTGCCTTTGCTTCTCCAGCTTCCCATCATCACCGCCAGCTGCCTTTGCTACTCCAGCTTCCCATCATCACCACCAGCTGCCTCTGCTTCTTCTGCTTCCCATCATCACCGCCAGCTGCCTCTGCTTCTCCTGCTTCCCATCATCACCAACTTGAGCAAAAGGAGAACATCAAGAGTATAATTATTTCCAGATAATTGGATTGATTAATACGATGTTCTTAAGGATGACTTTGGCAGGCAGGAGTGGGTGAATATGACGTGGATGGTGAATGGTTAGAGCAGAGTGAGTGAGTACCAGGGAGGCAAAATTGTAATTGGGTGTGAGAAGGTTAAGGGAAGGCGTAAGGAAAGGTGAGAGGTGGAGGCAGGTAGGGTAGGAGTGGCACTGGGTTAGGGATTACGGATGAAGATAGGAGTGGGGTGCAATACACCTGCTTTCGGCTTTCCCGAATGTGTTTGTTCTTTCCTGGTTCCTTGCTTGATTTCCACACTTTAAATTTGAAAGTTTACAGTCTGTCAAAAGAGGCATTCTTCAGCTTTTGCTCGGAATTCAATGATTTCCGCATTAACTCTGGTAGGAAACTGGCAGATTTGTATCTACAAGGCCTAATCTTATTAGCTACCATGCTGTTTAGGAGGCGCGTGAGCCATTAAAGGTGGAAGATAGCTGAGAGAGAGAGAGAGAGCTACCTTAGTTCTGTCGTCTTGCAGGTAGACACTAGACAATTATAATCTCTGGTAGAACTTATTTGTCTTGTTACCGTGTCCCCGACGTCTGTAATATAGAATGTGGTGTTGTTTATGCTACTTCATTATGTATTTACTATAATTACATGGACTTGTTTTGGAGAGAAATGACACAGAATATAGATACAAATGCAGTATAATGAGATCTTTTATTGACAACGTTTCGTCTCACGCTGTGAAACGTTGTCATTAAAGGATCGCATTATACTGCACATCAACTTTTATTTTGTCGTTCCGGAACTTTAAATTGTTCCTTCCCGCCAAACAAGCGGTAATTGTAGCTGACATTCATCAGCGATGTTTCACTCATCTGATGGTATGTGGGGCTGTCCCACTTCCCTCTCACCTGATGGTATGTGGGGCTGTCCCACTTCCCTCTCACCTGATGGTATGTGGGGCTGTCCCACTTCCCTCTCACCTGATGGTATGTGGGGCTGTCCCACTTCCCTCTCACCTGATGGTATGTGGGGCTGTCCCACTTCCCTCTCATCTGATGGTATGTGGGGCTGTCCCACTTCCCTCTCATCTGATGGTATGTGGGGCTGTCCCACTTCCCTCTCATCTGATGGTATGTGGGGCTGTCCCACTTCCCTCTCATCTGATGGTATGTGGGGCTGTCCCACTTCCCTCTCACCTAAATAAAAATGATTCCTCTGACATTTTCCCATAATCTTTGATATATGAATGTGAGTTAACATAGTTTGCAGTTTTAAAAGTCTTCCCTGGCCCTCTCTCTTTTACTGTTACTTAACTCTCCTTTTTCTGCACTCTGTGCTCTCTGGAACGCACATGGAAGCCAGAGTCAATGGACTCTGGCTTCCATGTCTCTTTCCTGTCCACTTTTAACTGGCGAGAGTGACACATCTGTTTGTTTAACTCTTGTGCTCCGCGACGGCTTCTAACGTACGTGTGTTTGTGTACGTACTTAATTGTGATTGCAGGGGTATACTTGTGTGTGTGTGTGTGTGTGTGTGTGTGCGTGTGTGTATGTGCGCGCTAGCGCCTAGGTTTCCTGTTTCAATGAAGTGCGCAACTTCTGTCGTCTACGAGTCTGTGCTCAGTTTCCGGTCTTCTTGCCCCTTCCTCAAATTTTCATAGCCTTGCATTTACTGGGGTTGAATTCAAATAGCCACTTGTTTAACCAACCTTGTACTGTGTCCAGGTTCATTAATTTTACACCATCTGCAAATAGGAATACATGTCAATCAGTCTATTCTGCTATGTCATTCACATATACCAGAAACAGTACCTGTCCTTGTACTGTTGGTACACTTTCCCATTTTAACACCATAGGTTACTTAGTCTCTGATACAGTGTAGCGTTTCCTGCCCGCACTTCAAGACTTTGTCGCAGTCTCTTGTGAGGTATAGTATCAAATACCTTCTTGTAGTGCAAGAATATCCACCCACTCCTCTCTCATGACTCACTCCTGTTACTTTGTCACAGAACTCCAAAAGCTGTGTGTGTGTGTTCGCACGTATGTTTCGTCCCCAGTATATTGTCCAAGATATGAGTGACTTTCTTAGATAAGATCTTGAGCTTTTTTAATTCGCAGCCTCTCAGAACTTCTCATGACTCAGCCCATCAGTAACTCTAGACCTCATGAAGACATCCTTTCCCCTTGTTAGTTTTTTAATTGCTCTGCGGTTAGTGATCCTCGTGTGTGCTATCATATTTCATAACCACGAGCTCAAATTCTTTTTGAAGTTATTGTTTTCAAATTTACCTCTTTGAATTCAACTTCTTTTTCATTTCAATATAGTTATTTGATTTGTAATTTAACCCAGACATCTAAGAAGGCTTAATAGTTTATAATAATATTCTTATTATCCATTCTCACGTCTGCCTCCGTAACTCGACGTTACGCCTTTCAACCCATTTTTAGTAGTTAATTATTGACTACAAATTTATTTGTTACCGTTGTATGTAGTGTTCCGTATATATGGAACCATATTGGAAGTGAAAGAAAAAACAGCAGAAATAGTGGAACGTGTTCAGTGTGACCTCCATTATTATTGATACATGATGCTGACGATATATCCACTCAAGAAGTACACTGGCGAAAAAATAACAGTGGCAAAAAGGAACTTTACTGTGACGTTTCGCCTGTGGACAGACATCTTCATTCAATCTGATGAAGCCTGAAAAAGAAGACTGGAGAAGCCTGTTCACAGGCGAAATGTCTCAATGACTTTCTGCAACTGTGTTGTTGTCACTATTTGTCGGCTTTTCGCTATGTCTCCGCAGTGAATATTATTATGAGTGATGGTGTTACATGCGTCGATGTTACGATCCCGCAGATGTAAACACTTAAATTTCTATTCAAGTGAACCTCCCCCCACCGCCCTCCAGAGGTAAACAAAGCAACCGAGTGACAGCGGGGCTCCTCGCCAATAAACAAACATGACTTATTTTGCTCTACGGATCCAGACTAACGGGAGACATTGTAGGGTGTGTGTGTGTGTATGTGACAGCAGCAGCAACAGCCCAAGACACTTGAAGCCCAGACGAATGAGAGAAACAACACCTGAGAGCATTAGTGTGTTCCCATCTGTGAGACCTAGGTGAATGAGATTGGTTGATTGGTAAGGTTTGTCAGGAAACAGGACAAGTGTTTCCTGATGCGGGTCTTAGTCATATGATGACCCACAGCTGGAGCTTTTGGTCATCTGACCGAGGCCTTCCGCTGACTTACCGGTCCACCCCTTTAAAAACTATGGTCATAATAATAACCATTTTTGTAGGTGAATGAGAGAAGCAACACCTGGAATATTAGTGTGTTCCCATCTCTCTCTGTTCTATACACAATGATTTTATTAAATCAAAATTAAGCAAAAGCATGTGATCTATCAAAATAAAACTATTATTGAAAATAATAATAGTGATAATTTATCACAATTATAAATGAAAAAAATGTGAGTATTTTTATCATTAAGCAAAACAACAGTAACACCAATATAATAATATTGTTGTTATTATTATTATTATTATTTGAAATTAGAAGTCAGTGTGGGGTTAAAACAGATATAATTTTAGAAGGCAAATTAGGGGTTGGTGAGGTTAGTTGGGCGTTACTGGAGAGGATGGAGGAAAACAGAATGACCA
Organism: Cherax destructor; assembly: GCA_009830355.1. Classification (NCBI taxonomy): domain Eukaryota; kingdom Metazoa; phylum Arthropoda; class Malacostraca; order Decapoda; family Parastacidae; genus Cherax; species Cherax destructor. The sequence continues at coordinate 204,697 of WNWK01001183.1, read as the reverse complement.
AGAGAGTGTGTAAAGCCTGGGTGGTAGGAAGGGGGGCAGGGGTCGTCCCAGGAAAGGTAACTGGTGAATGTTTTCATTTTAACGTCACCTGCCCTTGGTAGAACGTGGCAGCAACAACAATAAAAAAAATGAAAAATAAAAACAATAATTAATATTTTTAATATTTATCCTTATTTTATTATTGTTATCCAACAGTATTAAGAGCGTCTTGAGGGAATAAGTTATTGAAAGGTGTAAAGAATTGTTCTTGTGAGGAGCGTGAGACTCAGGTTATGGTATGCAGGAGAGGAAGGAAATACTTTCCAGCATCAGTGATCCTAAGAGAGGAATATGATGCCACCAGGGCGGTTAATAGCTTCGTCGAGGAGCTGGTAAACTAGAGTGTCGGGCGGAGATCCGCTCTTCAAAGATGATGAATATTATATGAAAATGTGAGTTTCCGCTGTTGCTGTATGTTGATGACACATTGCTTAGCTGAGATTCTCTAAAGAAATTGCAGATCTAAGATAGTGCAAGAGTTTGGAAAGGTGTGTGAAAGGGTTGGAAAACGAATTTTGAGAGGTGTTTATGAGTGTGTGTGTGTACTCACCTAATTGTACTCACCTAATTGTGGTTGCAGGGGTCGAGACTCAGCTCCTGGCCCCGCCTCTTCGCTGTCCGCTACTGGGTCTCTGCTCTCCCTGCTCCATGAGCTCTATCATACCTCGTCTTAAAACTATGTATGGTTCCTGCCTCCACTATATCTTTCTCTAGACTATTCCACTTCCTGACTACTCTGTGGCTGAAGAAGTGCTTCCTAACATCCCTTTGACTCATCTCAGTCTTCAGCTTCCAGTTGTGTCCCCTTGTTTCTGTGTTCCCTCTCTGGAACATCCTGTCCCTGTTGTTCTGATGTGTGTGTGTGCGTGGGTGTGTATGGGTGTGTGTGCGTGTGTGTGAGGGTGTGCGTGTGTGAGAGGGTGTGTGATGGTGCGTGCGTGCGTATGCGTGTGAGTGAGGATGCGTATAGACGAGGGTGCGTGTTCGTGAGGGTGTTTGTGTGAAGGTGCGTATGCATGTTTTGTGTGTGTCTTATATTAATTTGAAAGCAGAAATGAAACATCAACAATTTCATAAGATTTTAAAACAGCTCACACTGATCCTCAGTTTTATGAAGTAGATGGAGACAGTTTTTTCACTGTTACAGTAAAAACAGGATTTACCAAATATTCAGATACAGGCAGAAAATACTCACTTGTGGTGGACTCAGCAACCCAACTGTGTATGAATATATAAGTCTGGTGGAAGGTAATGTGAAGTGTTCCATCTTGCCCAACAGGAGAAACTTATAAGTTTAGCCAAGGTGAGATGAAAGGTAAGTGCATGCACTCAGAAGATATGTACTAGGTATGCACTAGACATGCACTCAGAAGATATGTACTAGGTATGCACTAGACATGCAATCAGAAGATATGTACTAGGTATGCACTAGACATGCACTCAGAAGATATGTACTAGGTATGCACTAGATATGCACTCAGAAGATATGTACTAGGTATGCACAAGACATGCACTCAGAAGATATGTACTAGGTATGCAGTAGACATGCACTCAGAAGATATGTACTAGGTATGCACTAGACATGCACTCAGAAGATATGTACTAGGTATGCACTAGACATGCACTCAGAAGATATGTACTAGGTATGCACTAGACATGCACTCAGAAGATATGTACTAGGTATGCAGTAGACATGCACTCAGAAGATATGTACTAGGTATGCAGTAGACATGCACTCAGAAGATATGTACTAGGTATGCACTAGACATGCACTCAGAAGATATGTACTAGGTATGCACTAGACATGCACTAGAAGATATGTACTAGGATCACTAGACATGCACTCAGAAGATATGTACTAGGTATGACTAGACATGCACTCAGAAGATATGTACTAGGTATGCACTAGACATGCACTCAGAAGATATGTACTAGGTATGCACTAGACATGCACTCAGAAGATATGTACTAATCACTAGACATGACTAAGATATGACAGGTATGCACTAGACATGCACTCAGAAGATATGTACTAGGTATGCACTAGACATGCACTCAGAAGATATGTACTAGGTATGCACTAGACATGCACTCAGAAGATATGTACTAGGTATGCACTAGACATGCACTCAGAAGATATGTACTAGGTATGCACTAGACATGCACTCAGAAGATATGTACTAGGTATGCACTAGACATGCACTCAGAAGAGGTAGACACTGACAGATTCTTCGCAACAAACAGAACCAGGACGATGAGCCACGAATAGACACTACGAGCGTGGAGGAACGACTGGTAGCGACACTAGAAAGCAGCACGCCTTCATAGTCAGGAAAGCAGAGAACTGGGAGTCTAAAACACGAGAAGAAACAATTCACAGCTTCACATATGATAAATTCAGGCGAAGTAGCTAAACAGAAAAGTCAAGGAGCGGGATCAAGAGCTGGAGTCTCAAAAATCTGCAAAATCATCTAAGTCATTACAAGGGGAGTTAGCAGAATTGCTTTTCGACTATGGTAAGAGCATAAAAATTAGGCAGCAACAGATTTCATGTGTGGTAACCCAAGGCTGCTGATCGATACCAACTCTGGCACGGTGCTTTCATCTGCCCTCCCTCCCTCTCTCCCTCTCTCCCTCTCTCCCTTCAATCTCCCTCCTGCTTTCCTCTCACTGCCTCTTCCATCACTCGTCAGCGGTCATTCCAGGTACTCCTTTCCTCTTATTTACCTACACTGACAGTACCTTTCACTTAACGTTTTGATTCCTGTAGCTTCGTTATTATTTTGGTAATATGTCCGTTATAAGACGGCCACTGACTACCGAAAACGAGCGAAATGGACACGAATGTTTTCACTTTGGACTCCTTTATCGGAAACGTTTCGGTCCTTAGATTTTGATTACTTTTAGTACATATGTTTGAAAAAAGTAAACATAAGTATATACTGAATGCAATTAATTTTTTTAAAAGATTTGCCTCTTATTTTACGTTAGTGAGGGAAGAAAAACAACAGTACTGCCAATCTTCCATTGTACACTAGCATAAGTGGACTACAGTACCCATCTGCATGGTTACTATACCAACCTACTGCACATTAGCGTCTAAATAATATTAGTTGCAAGGTGACGTGAGCTCAACTCACTGGTGCTGAGTGCCACCTCTCTTATTGACACCGTACATTACCTCAATCTCATTTCACATCGGTCCTTTTCTTACTCCTCGTTACCCATCTATCTATCTATATATATATATATATATATATATATATATATATATATATATATATATATATATATATATATATATATATATATATATATATATATATATATGTCGTGCCGATTAGGTAAAACTTGCGATTTTGGCTTAAATATCAACGCTCACCTTGCCATATAAGACAAGTGAAAATTTGTGTATGCAATAATTTCGCCAAAATCCTTCTGAACATAACGAAAAAATATATTTCATTGTGTTTGTTTATTATTAAATTAATGTTAACGTATCTAAAATATATTTTGTTGGGTTAGGCTAAATTAAATTACGCTTGTTGTAATAAGGTTAGGTAGGTTTTCAAAGTTTCTCTTGGTACAAAATTATAAATTCTTACATTAACATATATGAAAAAATATATCTTTAAACGTATAAGAGAAGATTTTAGAAAGGACTTAATTTTAGATGAGTTCTTGCTAATTGACCAGTTTCTTTACCTATTATAATATAATATATATATATATATATATATATATATATATATATATATATATATATATATATATATAAGTATATTACAAAAACGTGAAGTAAATGTGTGTGGCAGCTAGACTGAGACTGAAACCATTTAGTTGGAAATACACACGTTTATTAATGTATGTTACAAGGGAAGGTTCAGTACCATATACAAGCGTCTTGCACTGCCACTCAGTTTATTGAATGTTGCTAATTTCGGTATAACCAAAATGTACTTAGCGACAAGGTAAAAAAAAAATATCTTGTTTTCCATGCAGATGAATATGCAGGAGTGTTAGGCAAAAGTATGATGTCCCGCTTTGTAGCAACAAAAGTATCCCTTTAATGTAACATTACTTCTGAAACTCATCGTTGTAATGGGATACGTCCCAAATATTTGCTACTCGCTTGTGTTGGATAAGCAATGACGATTTGTTCAACAAAGTGTTATTGCACATATGGCACATTTGCCGCTCGAAAACTTCTAAAAAAAAAAACTATCATCACATTCTGTCATGATACACAAACGTAATGAGGCCTCTAAGTGTTTTAAGTTGTTGCTAATATTTTCAGCGCGTGTGCAAATACAAATGAAGGTTTGAAAACATGACGTCACTGGAAGTTTCCGCCATGTCGTTCTGGCTTTCATTAACGTGTAAACCTACTCCTGCAGTTGTCTCAAGTGGGCCACCTGCTTCAGTGGGTTCTTCCGCAATTTCAGTTCGTGCGCTTCAGAGATATTAAAAAACATTAGTGTGCCCATCTTATTCCGATGATGCTCTCAAATGCCGCAATATTCCCGCTCTGGATTACTCTTTGGCACTCCTTGTTCTGCTACCTGATGGAGAAGTGTCAATGTAACTTAACTAAATCCACTCACTTCCTCTAATCTAATTAATTAATAATAATAATACATTTTAATATCTACAGTGGTGTGCATATTAATTGGGACACTGATGAAATAAGATATTTTTTTAGAAAATTAATGTTTATTTGACAAATACACGTCAATAATATGACAGAAAATTGATTTAATAAGATATATGACTACTCTTTCCTTTTATAAACATCACTACGCGTTTTGACATAAAATAGACCGATGTTGAACACATTTTGGCAGTTCTTCGTCGTGGTACCAGGTTCAATAACAGCAGCAATTAGCTTATCCACAGTTGAACAGTCCTATTTCGCGGTCCTGCGTTTGGGTATTGTCCATAGATTCTCAATTGGGTTGAGGCCAGGAGTTTCCAGGCCAGTACAGAACGCTTAGCCTCTCTCTTGGAAGAATGTCAGCATTTTTCTGGAAGTGTGTCATGGAGGAAGATCTTGCTGCAAAATGCCTTCTCCATCAGGAAAGTCTGTCCACAATGGGAAGCAAATGATTTGCCAGGATTACCTTGTATTTGTCACTGTTCATCGTTCTCTCAACAATAACAGCCGTCCAGGACCTTTAGCAGTAAAACTACCCCTAAGCATTTTCTTAGGTGGGCGTTTTGGTGCTTGTTGAATGTGTCCATTCCGGAGAGGTTCGCCTTTGCTCCGTCTCACTACCACTGATCTGTATCCATGTACTTCAAAATGCGTATCATCTGAAAATATAACTTTTCTCCATTCATCGGCCGCCCTTTTTTCTTCATAGCAGCAGTCAGTAATTGTTTCTTTACCGGCCTTCTGTAGTTCCGCCAACTTCCGGGAGCCTTCGTCGAACAGTTGAAGAATCAACGTTTACACCAGCTATAGCAACATCTCTCTGTAGATCTTTGCTGGTTTTCTTGGGATACTTCACACTATTTCTTATGATAACCTTGCAATCGTGAGGTGTTGTTTTTCTTCCACATCTTCCTCGATGCAGCGCTCCACGATCAACAGTGTCATCAGCTCTTTTCAGAATCCGACCAACAGCTGACTTTACTATGCTCAAATTTTTGGCAATCTGTTGATACTCAAATCAGCTTGTTTTCTGAATTTCAACAGTAATCATGAAGGAGAGAAATTAGTGAAACCACATTCACGGAGCACGTTTGCAGGAATTGCCTTACAGAACAACAGCCACTGTAGCATTGACAAGAGTCGCAGGGCAACCCCACAGTTGGATGGTTGCCAGAAGTCGATAGCAAACTTTTCTGAAAAGAAAAGAACCCAAACTACATTAAGCCGGAGATTAAGACATCAAATCACAAAATTTACTTCTGTCCCAATTAATTTGCACACTACTGTTAATAATTGTGCAAATATAATTATTTTGGGATTTATATTTACAAATTTACAATATGTATTTGCAGTTTACAGATTGCAAGTACATATTGCAAGTATAAATAAAACAATGATAGCGAAAGAAACACCACCACCACCAACCATAATAACTACAACCACCACCTTGGCCTTTTACCCCCAAGGCAAAGTACCACAAAGATTAACCTACTTTTTCAGAAGGCCACAGATAATTCCAGGACTCACAGAATCATAACATGCTCAGCCGACATTAGAAGCTCAGACCCAACTACTCAATCGTAAGCCAAAAGTACGGCTAGCCAGTTTCTCTGTATCCCTTCATAGGTATTACCCTGCACACACTCCATCAGCTTGTTTAGTCCCCAAGCCTACGCGCCTCCACTCCGATCAAACAAGCCCCTACCTCTCAGTGTACAGCGCTTCCTCACACTGCATCCCTGCCTTGGATGATAAGACACTTGCGCAGCAGTTGTGTATCACTATTGCCGATGTGTTTCGTCTTTACCGCGGGCTTTTTCAGTTGCATACAGGATAATGGAGACAGTGAAAGAAGTAGAGAGGTATTCTTGAAGTCTTCAGTCCCTCAGCCCTGATTGAATGTGTTCAGTCCCTCAGCCCTGATTGAATGTGTTCAGTCCCTCAGCCCTGATTGAATGTGTTCAGTCCCTCAGCTAGACAGTCTCTTAAAGTTAGTACCTTAGTCAAAGCTAAAGGGCTGAACACCTCAAGATTTCCTTTCCCCTTTCACCGTTTCCAATATTTAAATCACCTCTGTATTAGACTGAAGAAGCTTGCTGTGCAGGCCAGACGTTTCGCCAGTCAAGATACCCAAGTGCTGCACATATGTCTCATTCATATAGTTGTCGGCACTTAAAAGTAACATTATACTTTCTTCTGATGAGTCAAGAAATCGTAATGACACGATTGCAAACTGATGGGACTCGAACTCACGGCAAATGAGTCGTAAAACTCCAGGCCAGTGCGTAAGCCACTGAGCCAGCTGACGTGAGTTCGAACCCCACCCGCACCGTGTTTTTTTTCCCTCTGATGTATTCCTACATCACCAGTCTTCTATCCTTCTCCATTATTTCCTTCATGACTAAACCATCTCAATACAGTGTTAGGTAAAAGAACACAAGTACAACTAATGCGACATTATATTGTGCAACTTTTCGCTCTCCAGGAGCTTTGTCAAGCAGTTACAAACAATATAGGGAACACAGAGAGTACATATAGGTTTAAGACTGAGGTGCAAAGCATAAAGGACCTCTGTGTCCATGTATTATTTGTAAGGGCTTGACAAAGCTCCTGGAGAGCGAAACGTTGCCACAACAAAATGTCACATTAGCACATGTGTCCTTTTGCGTAACATATTATCCGTAATTCTACCAGTTGACATTATTATATCTCAACACTCATTCATCTTTGCAATATGCTTCTCATACCACCACAACATACCTCTCATACCACCACAACATACCTCTCATACTACCACAACATACCTATCATTCTATCACAACATACCTCTCATACTACCACAACATACCTCTCATACTACCACATTGCCTTTTGATTTTCTCATTCCCTATTCTCTGCCAAAAATTAAGGTCACATATTTGTTTCAGGACCAATGTTAATATTAGGTGGGACTTAAGGAGATTGGTTAAAGAATAAAGAAAAAAACTGAGGAAGACGATTACTTGTACGTGTCTGACTTCCCAGAGCTTTATTCAAATATGGGACATGTACCAGACAGTGATAACTGTGATGCAGATGAAGAAGAATCTGTTAATATCAGTAACACTGGCCAACAGTAATTTTAGTTCACGTTTAAAACATGTTTCTAATTTTGGGACACTGAAATCAAATCTGAACAAAGTTTTGCTCCAACACGTATAGTTTCTGTGAAATAGAACCCCCAGGGTGAACGATTTCACCTAAACATAATCATCATGAGGACGAGATATAATAATAATAATAATGACAATAATACAATGTAATAATAATAATAATAATAATAATAATAATAATAATAATAATAATAATAATAATAATAATAATATATTTACTACAAGTACATGTTATACAGTCCTAGCTGATATCAATGACATACTACTATATAGAAAGCCGCTTGTTATGCAGAGCATTTCGGGCAAATTAGGTCAGTTTTGTCCCAGGATGCGACCCACACCAGTCCACTAACACCCAGGTACCCATTTTACTGATGGGTGAACATAGACAACCGGTGTAAGGAAACACGTCCGATGTTTCCACCCCTTCGCCGGGAATCGAACCCGGACCATCACCGTGTGAAGTGAGAGCTTTTGCCACCAGGCCAGGGACACCTAAGGATCAGTTTGATGCTGGACACTGCTGCTGGACACTGCTGCAGGAGAACCTTACTCAACACAAGCGAAAAAGCCTAAAAACTATGATGCAAGTATATTTGCATGACTATGGAATTTTTTTTATTTTTTTTTATGCATATATATAATGAATTTACGTAAAGAAGAATTAGTTTTGTCACTGTATGCACCACGCTTAACGTCTATGTATAATATAATACCTGTGAGTTGTTAGGTTCTTCAAACTTGAATAGCCAGAATATTGATCATAAGATTTTAAAAGCCTTACGTGATAGAGACTAAACAAGCTCAGATTCAGCGCATCAAAGTTACCTTAAAACAACCAATTTGGTTTCTCAAGTAAATAAAAAGATAGAGTTTGTTGGTTAGTGTAATGCTTTCAGCATTTTTTAAAGATTTAAAATATAATTTATAACTCATTAATGCATTATTCGTAGAGCAAGCCTTTACTAGGACAGCGTTTTGATCTATTTAGATCTAAATAGATCGAAATGTTTTCAACACTGTTGTCGGCAGCACGCCATTTAAATCTGTTTTAATGTTGACAAATGCCTAGACAACATATCAAACTAAATTATTTCTAAGAAGCATACATAAAAGTTACAATGCTGGAGAGGTTCATTACAGGTTTGGTACAATTATGACAAATTGATACAATATTCAGACAATATTCGTAGCATAAATAACAATTACTACTACTATTACTAAGTCACCTCTATTTCGACTGAAGAAGCCCGCTGAGCAGGCGCAGCGTCTCGGTGTTTTACTCTCTAGATTGACATAGCTTGCTGTGTTGGCGAAACATTTCTCCATAAAACACTTAGGTGTTGCTTGTCTTAATCATAAAGTTTTATGCATTATAACCTTGCATGGTCGACTATGAGCAATATATAGTGCCCACTGCTATTACAATTTGGATGGAATTCACTGTCGTATTCTTCATAAGTTTTAATATTAGTTTTCTGGTCATTGTTAATGGTGTGAGCAAGAGCCAGTGTCATAACTGTGACCATTTTCAAGAGTTTCCCGTCCCCCTTGCTAGCAGTCATGACTGAAGCCAGATTTCCTAGTCGAGTGCCTGATCAACCAGGCTGTTGGTGCTAGTGACCCACAGACCTGCAAAGCAATCACAACCTGGCTGAGCTGCTTGTGGTTGAGATTCACCTTCAAATTTTCAACCTTTCTACCAGGAATATATTTTCTTATGTTCTGGTAGCAGGTTGAAGAGTCTTGGACCACGAATGGTGGCACAGTGTTCGCTGTGCCTATGGCACTTAAGCTAACATTCACATATTTCAGCAGGTGTTACCGGTATAACAGCCATCTCCACATACCTGCACACCTGTGTGGCTAATATTACAACCAATACTACATGTTTGTATCCTTTCCATTATACAGAGAACATGATGAGGTTCAGGTAGGAGAAAATACGGTATATTTATATGAGATAAACTGGAAAGATGAGCAGCATATTGCAACCTCTCCAAGTATATTTTGTAATGGTTTCATTGACAAAAACGCCGGGAGGAAGTATTAAAAAATGTCATTATGAACAAACTAAAAATCTGATTTAAATTCTTCTTCGTGAAATTAATAATTGCGTAATGCAAAAAAATATATATTTAAACCTGTGTTCAATGCAAGTTTCTTAGAATTTTCAGAGCTAAATAAAGTAACACTGCAAATATTTTTGAATTAAAAATATAGAAATGTTCAGTTTTATAGGTGACATTGTATGTGCAAGAATCCCAGAGAAAGTGGCAATAACACGATTATCTTTGGTGTTCCATGCAGGAAATGATGAGTGGAGACATCAAAGAAGTTATCAGAGGAGACCTTAAATTTGTAATGGTAGTCTCAGTCATGTTAGTGAATACAGAGTGCGTAACCCCCAGCCTTCATAATCATGTTTACCTGAAGTGATTACACCTTGCCTTATCTCACTTAAACTTTCATCAATAAGTTGAGAGGCACTTCTACACGGAGAGGCATATGCTTCTTTAAACAAGCAGCAGGTTACCTAGAGTTCAGTGATAAAGAGCTCGACCCACAAGCGAAGAGAGACTGGTTCTATTGCCAGGTGAAGTGTGGTGTATTGACAAGTCTCCTTACACTTGCTGCTCTTGTTTACATAACGGTAAATATGTACCTGAATGTTATTGGGAGTCTCCTGGGTAGTAATATACCCCGGATATGACCGGGGGTTAAAATAACATGAGGGACGATAACATCTTTTGACCTGTGAAATGAACTATGTAAAAAAAAAAAGAGGGGCACAGACATCCTTGTATCCCTGTGACATCAAGCCTTGTAGGGATTTTCTAGGAGGATATAATGTGTGTAGCCTCTCCCCAATTCTAACAAAAGTTCTTATAACTCAGTTTTCAACAACATTGACTTAATTATATTTTCCTTCTCTCAATTTATATTATTAATTTAATTATGACATTTGCCTCTTGCCAAATTCTCGTTTGCCATTCATCTGACAAAAAATATTCATTTCAAAGACTTGAAAAAAATAATTTGCCTTTGAAATTAGCTACACATACATTCCAATTCAGTATGATTATTTAACCTGACATTTCTGAGTGGGACTGCGAGACTGCTTGACTCTGACCTTGAAAGCGCTGAAGGCTGAGTTCAGGTATGTTCATGTACACACAACATGATACAGAATCAAAGAACAGGTGAAGCTCGAACCCATGGCAGACGAATCCTAATACTCAGAGTCCAGTGGTTAACACACTGGCCTGTGAGTATTAGGACTCTCCTGCCATGGCTTCAAGCCTCATCCATTCTGTGATTTGTTTACAGTCGTGTTATTACGATTTCGTGTCATGATACAGAACACGGTTATACGTTCGGCAGGATGATGCAACATGACTATCACCCAAGGTGACATTAAAAGCAATATTATCCAGTCTGGCTTCTGGCAATTAAGAACGATTATGTTAAGCGTATCAATTTACGTCGTGCCAATAAGTAATCCGGTTGTCATTTATAAAAGAACAGGTGAATGAAAAACTGATTTTACACTTGAAAACTGACCCGATATTTATCTTCTTAGAAATATCGGGTCCAAAGTGCCCAGTTTTTTCCACTCGTGAATCTTTCTGATCTATTCTTAAAACGCTCCAAAGAATTTGTTTTATAAATGTTACCAGGTTGTTTATTCAACGCAGCAATAAACCATTGCAGTAAACAACGTTACCGTTATTTATTTTGTTCCGTATGATAAACCCCTTTTTTTTGCAACTCCTTACGACTTTAAGATTGTTTATATTTCCGTGTTTGCCAGAAGAAGAGCAGATTGTTTTCCAATATTAAAAACAATGTTTTCCTTACCAAGAAGAAAAACAGACAAACAGAACCAAAAACAATAAGACAACTATCGTTTCCCTCGTATAGTTGTTTTTTTGTTCTGTTTGATCCCATGTTGAATACTGGAAGTTTGTGTGTTCATCCCATGTTGAATACTGGAAGTTTGTGCGTTCATCCCATGTTGAATACTGGAAGTTTGTGCTTTCATCCCATGTTGAATACTGGAAGTTTGTGCGTTCATCCCATGTTGAATACTGGAAGTTTGTGTGTTCATCCCATGTTGAATACTGGAAGTTTGTGCTTTCATCCCATGTTGAATACTGGAAGTTTGTGCGTTCATCCCATGTTGAATACTGGAAGTTTGTGTGTTCATCCCATGTTGAATACTGGAAGTTTGTGCGTTCATCCCATGTTGAATACTGGAAGTTTGTGCGTTCATCCCATGTTGAATACTGGAAGTTTGTGCGTTCATCCCATGTTGAATACTGGAAGTTTGTGCCTTCATCCCATGTTGAATACTGGAAGTTTGTGTGTTCATCCCATGTTGAATACTGGAAGTTTGTGCGTTCATCCCATGTTGAATACTGGAAGTTTGTGCTTTCATCCCATGTTGAATACTGGAAATTTGTGCGTTCATCCCATGTTGAATACTGGAAGTTTGTGCGTTTATCCCATGTTGAATACTGGAAGTTTGTGCTTTTATCCCATGTTGAATACTGGAAGTTTGTGCGTTCATCCCATGTTGAATACTGGAAGTTTGTGCGTTTATCCCATGTTGAATACTGGAAGTTTGTGCGTTCATCCCATGTTGAATACTGGAAGTTTGTGCGTTCATCCCATGTTGAATACTGGAAGTTTGTATGTTCATCCCATGTTGAATACTGGAAGTTTGTATGTTCATTCCATGTTGAATACTGGAAGTTTGTATGTTCATTCCATGTTGAATACTGGAAGTTTGTATGTTCATTCCATGTTGAATACTGGAAGTTTGTGCGTTCATCCCATGTTGAATACTGGAAGTTTGTGCGTTCATCCCATGTTGAATACTGGAAGTTTGTGCGTTCATCCCATGTTGAATACTGGAAGTTTGTGCTTTCATCCCATGTTGAATACTGGAAGTTTGTGCTGTTCATCCCATGTTGAATACTGGAAGTTTGTGCGTTCATCCCATGTTGAATACTGAAGTTTGTGCTTCATCCCATGTTGAATACTGGAAGTTTGTGCGTTCGTCCCATGTTGAATACTGGAAGTTTGTGCGTTCATTACATGTTGAATACTGGAAGTTTGTGCGTTCATCCCATGTTGAATACTGGAAGTTTGTGCGTTCATCCCATGTTGAATACTGGAAGTTTGTGCGTTCATCCCATGTTGAATACTGGAAGTTTGTGCTTTCATCCCATGTTGAATACTGGAAGTTTGTGCGTTCATCCCATGTTGAATACTGGAAGTTTGTGCGTTCATTACATGTTGAATACTGGAAGTTTGTGCGTTCGTCCCATGTTGAATACTGGAAGTTTGTGCGTTCATTACATGTTGAATACTGGAAGTTTGTGCGTTAGTCCCATGTTGAATACTGGAAGTTTGTGCGTTCATTACATGTTGAATACTGGAAGTTTGTGCGTTCGTCCCATGTTGAATACTGGAAGTTTGTGCGTTCATTACATGTTGAATATTGGAAGTTTGTATGTTCATCCCATCTTGAATACTGGAAGTTTGTATGTTCATTCATGTTGAATACTGGAAGTTTGTACGTTCATTCCATGTTGAATACTGGAAGTTGTTTCTTACATGTTGAATACTGAAGTTTGCTGTTCATCCATGTTGAATACTGAAGTTTGTGCGTTCATCATGTTGAATACTGAAGTTTGTGTTCATCCCATGTTGAATACTGAAGTTTGTGCTTCATCCCATGTTGAATACTAAGTTTGTGTTCATCCATGTTGAATACTGAAGTTTGTCCCAGCAGTTGACTCCATTTGAATACTGAAGTTTGTCGTTCGCCATTGAATACTGCTTTGGCATATGTATACTGAAGTTGTCTTCATTCATGTTGAATACTGAGTTTGTCGTTCGTCCCATGTTAAAACTGGAAGTTTGTGCGTTGTTACTGTTGAATACGAAGTTGTGCGTTCATATTGCAATCTGAAGTTTGTCTCGCCCATGTTGAAACTGAGTTTGGCATATATGTTGTACTGGAAGTTGTCGTCGTCCCATGTTGAATATTAAGTTGTGCGTTCATTACATGCTTAAATCTGGAATTTGTGCGTTGTCCCATGTAACAAATTTGTGCGTTCTTGACATTTGAATACTGAAGTTTGTCGTTCGTCACAAACTGCCTGAAGCTTTCGTTCATTACTGTTGATAGATTTATGCATCCCTCTTAGATATATACTGTACTTTGTCAAGCGTACAATATGTTTGATATCCATCTGTACTTCTTTTCCTGTTGATTCCTCTGGATAATACACTGTCTTGTCCTAAGATAAAATCTACATATTAATGATTTACAGCGTACACTTACTTCTGAGCATGTTACACTGTACTTATGTCTCACCTGCAGTAACAACCTGACTCTTGAGCATATTACACTGTACTCTTGTCACCAGCAGTTAGAAACTGCCTCTTGAACATATTACACTGTACTCTTGTCACCAGCAGTAAGAAACTGCCTCTTGAGCATATTACACTGTACACTTGTCACCAGCAGTAACAAACTGACTATTGAGCATATTACACTGTACTCTTGACACCAGCAGTAACAACCTGACTCTTGAGCATATTACACTGTACTATTGTCACCAGAAGTAACAAACTGCCTCTTGAGCATATTACACTGCACTCTTGTCACCAGCAGTAACAAACTGCCTCTTGAGCATATTACACTGCACTCTTGTCACCAGAAGTAACAAACTGCCTCTTGAGCATATTACACTGTACTCTTGTCACCAGCAGTAACAAACTGACTCTTGAGCATATTACACTGTACTCTTGTCACCATCAGTAACAAACTGACCTCTTGAGCATATTACACTGTACTCTTGTCACCAGCAGTAACAAACTGCCTCTTGAGCATATTACACTGTACTCTTGTCACCAGCAGTAACAACCTGACTCTTGAGCATATTACACTGTCTCTTGTCACCACATAACAATGCTCTTGACATACACTGCTCTTGTCACCAGCAGTAACAAACTGCCTCTTGAGCATATTACACTGCACTCTTGTCACCAGCAGTAACAAACTGCCTCTTGAGCATATTACACTGTACTCTTGTCACCAGCAGTAACAAACTGTCTCTTCAGCATATTACACTGTACTCTTGTCACCAGCAGTAACAAACTGCCTCTTGAGCATATTACACTGCACTCTTGTCACCAGCAGTAACAAACTGCTTCTTGGGCATATTACACTGTACTCTTGTCACCAGCAGTAACAAACTGCCTCTTGAGCATATTACACTGCACTCTTGTCACCAGCAGTAACAAACTGCCTCTTGGGCATATTACACTGTACTCTTGTCACTAGCAGTAACAAACTGCCTCTTGGGCATATTACACTGCACTTCTCAGATGTTCCTTCCAACTCCCTGTATTACCAACATTGGATACCAACATTCACGAAACCTTTTTTATCATATGATCAAAGTTTTTACTAATAATTATTATTGAAGACAGTGGTAACAGGAAGCTTTAACAGTGTGACAGTTATTTACTCCTGTATAATCTGCGTCCCTCTTGTTTCTTTTATAATCAGTTTCAACTTACGTTCGTAAAAATACTTTGGTTCGATGTTGTGTGGAATTAAAAACAATATTTACAATAGAGAACAAAAAGGCACAATAAGAGAAAGAAAGTTATGACGATGTTTTGGTCTGACTTTTATCTTTATCTAGTCACACACTAACACACGGAGATAAGAGTATATACACGAGAGGAGGACAGTGACGGAGAGGAGAAAGAGAGATGTAATATACCTCATCTTTTTTTGCCTTTAAGTCATCTTCACCTTCGTTTTATATAGTAAGATTTTCGACGCGTCTTGTACATGAACACCATCAGTTTAGGACACAAAAGCAAAATCTGAAACGTGGCTTTTTAAAGTGATTGAACGTTGAAACGTAGTGAGTCAATACTTCGTCTCTAAACCTTCCTTCGTGTCTACAAATGCATAATTTCAAAATGAAGATACTCAAATTACTTTGCTAAATCCTGATAAAATGGTTGGCAGACCATTGAGCACTCACATTTGTGTGGCTGATCTAGCTCATTCTTACGCCATACCATCAACCATAGGTATCTGTTTCATGGGTAACTCCTTTTTAGTGGAACAGTAAGAACGCCATCAGGAGTAACTGAATCCCTGAAAGAGAGATTAAAGTAAACTTTCAGTGTGCAATGACTGAGATACAACTCTCGGTGTATATACCCAACTGTGTTGGGGAATCGGGTAAAAAGTCAGTCATGTCAAAAATTTACCTATAAAATTGTAAACGTATTTCAAAAATAATGTCAGCATGCATAGTGAAGCGCGGCGGGATGCTATCTCTTTTGTCTTTTATATGTTAGATCACTCTAGTCTGTTTAACGTCAAAATTTCATGTTTCTCTTATGAATAAAAAGGCACAATACCGTGACGTTAGTTTCAGTCTCCTAAGTGCAGGTTATTTGTGTGTTTCTCTAATGTTTACTAAACAAAACTGTGCAAAATCTTCAACAAAACCTTGGGTGATCCACCCAGCCTAAGAATAATAAACATGCAATATTTTATGTGTGTTCATGGGAACGCCATGCTGGGTTTCAATGTACGTTAATAAATTAGACAATCTTGACAGGATTGATGGACTGATTACATCGACTCCAGGCTGAGGGACTCATTACCTCAAACTCCTTCTGATCTTCAATCATTCTTCTCTGTAACGGACTGAGGAAGCCACTGTGTGGCGAAACGTTTCCACAGTAAAGATTCCCAAGTGTTGCACATGTGTCTTAATTTATCAACTTGTCGGTTCTCGTAAATATTTATAAACACACGTTAAGCCAAGCTCTGCCAACCGGAAGACTCCTGTGTTGACGCCCACCTCGTCATTCAATCACGTAGGAATACAAGTAAATATGGAAAAAAAAAAAAATGGAAATAAACCAGCAATAGATCCTGTAGACCGAGTGATGAAGCTTCTTGTTTAATTATTCAGCGTAAACAGTGTAAGTCACTATTTAAAAAGTATTTGTTTGATCTGCTCTTAGGGGCATCAGCTTTTAATATATGAATTACATAAATAATGAAAAAAAGCTAAGTTCAAATCCATAAAAAAAAAAAAAAATTATGATATACAGAACTGTCGATTACATCACATCACATCATTCGGTATCCATAGTGATATTTTTGTAAGATCCCATTGCTTTTGACGTGCCGAGTTTCCTAAGATCTTCATTACTTTAAGCTCTTTCAGTATATACCAGTAGTATTTCTGGCACTGGCCCACGATAGCTTGTGAAGATGCTAATAATGATGGATGTTTGATGCATAGATATGTTGGTAGCATGTTGCAGAATGGAATCTGGCAATTGTTGTGTACACATGTATCTTCAATAGTGAAGCAAGAGTGGACGTTAGGGAAGCTTCTTACATCGGAGTGTCCTAGAATGTGATAAGGAGGAGATTGTATGTGGTAAAGCTTAACACTATGTATATAAGTGGCCAAAAGATAACTAAGCTAAGTGAAAACTTAAGAGTCGTTAGTGGATGGTAATGTAGCTGGTGGTATAGGATTTATTTTACTAATATTAAAATACATAGGAACTAAATACGTAGGTGTGTTTGTTTATTACAAGCATCGGATATATTTACTAGGCTGCCAGATATGTGTTTTCCAAATGTTTATTTACTTTTATAAATTTAGTATTTTAATGGGTAGGTGATGTAATATTTAAATTAAATAGAGTAATGTAATATTTAAATTAAATATTACATTACTTTAAAATAGGCTATTCTGTGAAGATCAGAGAAGGTTGCAAGAGTATATTGGTGATTGTAGAGTAACATTATTATGAGATTTAATGGTTTTTAATGAGATATGTGTTAGCTTTGTCAGAGGAAAGTGAACATTTTCTTGATCGATTTTTAAGAGTTGCATCTGCTTTGAAAACTTTTGTAATAATGTATACAAGGTTTTGGGGACGAAAATATATTTTATAATTTTCACAGCTTTACTTTGTATTTATATTATATATACTAAAAACAGCCCAGTTATTTTATGAATGGTTAGAAAGCTGGTAATTAGCTGTTTGAGTGTTATTTTGTGTGTGTAGTTAGGATATAGGAAGTATAGGAAACATGGTTACACTGATTGCAGTCGAACCATCGTCAGGAAAAGACATGGCGATCCTCTCTCTGGTTTGGTCATCATTATCTCGGCCTGGGATCGAAGTGTGAAAACATGATTGAACACTGGAGGATTCAGAAGGGCAGATGAACAACTGATAAGACGTTTAGAGTGTTACTGAAGCTGCGGGCATTAAAATGGGTATGTAATGTAACTATGGCTGTTTCCAATATAATGGTGTGGCAATATATTTAAGCTTAAATGTTATGTACCAAGGATAGAAATGTTTATGTAAATAATTAAGTATAGCTGGTTTAGTTATTTGTATCTGACCATGTTGTAATTTTTAAGATAAGGAGTTGAAAGATAATAGGGGGATGTTAAGTACTGAATATAAAGTTATGGGATTATAAATGAAAACCAATGTAGTGGATTCTTATTGATTTGATTATATTTATATCTATATTGGTTACAACTATCATTTTCATCTTATTTAGTGACAGTGACATTATATTTGCTGGTAACAGCAGGTATTAGTCTTTATTGTTTGTATATATTGAATTACTCGCTAATCATTATTTATATATTATCATATATTTACTTTTATAAACATTCCATATTCCTGAAGATCAAAAAACACAATATCGTAACTGGAACAATAATACAATACGGTGACTGGAACAATAATACAATACCGTGACTGGAACAATAATACAATACCGTGACTGGAACAATACACAAATAACCCGCACATAGAAGATAGAAACTTATTTTCTTCTATGTGGCAATCTGTATGACCCTTGTGGTTTTACCGCTTAGTTTTTATTGTAATAATAATTTTCCTATGTGCGGGTTATTTGTATATTCCCTATTCCTCTTTTTTATAAAGTTCTTCTAAGTCATTCATCCTTCATTCCGTCTTTCCGCTTCATTCTCCTCAATTCCCTACAGGTCTGCGTGAAAGGCTGTCAGAAGGTAATGTAAAGCCACGAGGCGCCATGTTTTATAGAGGGCAATATAGACAGAAAGTAAAAGTGAGACAGAGTCAATGAGGGATAAACAAGAGAGGTAACTTGATGGACAACGGTGATAAATTCCATTTGCTTAAAGAAAAAATAATCTCAAAATTAGCACAGGATTCAAAAGGCAGGCAGATAATCACACAGAACGAAATAAATTATGTTAATACTCAGGAATAATGGAATAATAATATCTGATGCATTAATGGAAATTGAGAGGTTGGAACTATAATCTTCCTAAAAAGATAAGTCACATCAGTGAGAGAATTTTTTAATATTTGTTTACTTCCCGCATATAATCAAAACATCTCGGAACACTTTTCTGTGGAATGGAAAAGACAGAAATACCTGACAATATATATTTCTTCTTTCAACAAACCGGCCGTATCACACCAAGGCAGGGTGGCCCAAAATGGAAATAGGAAAGTTTCTCTTTTTTTTGGGCTAAGGGGTTACTAGCCTCTTGGCCCCAGCATTTTAGTCGCCTCTTTCGACACGCACGGCTTACGGAGGAAGATTTCTGTTCCACTTCCCCATGGCGATAAGCAGAAATAAACAAGAACAAGAACTAGTAAGAAAATGAGAGAAAACCCAGAGGGGTGTGTATATATATATGCTTGTACATACATGTGTAGTGTGACCTAAGTATAAGTAGAAGTAGCAATATGTACTTGAAATCTTGCATGTTTATGAGGCAGAACAAAGACACCAGTAATCCTACCATCATGTAAAACAATTACACGCTTCCGTTTTACACTTACTTGGCAGGACGGTAGTACCTCCCTGGGTGGTTGCTGTCTACCAACCTACTACCTAGGTTGACAAGATATGTATAGGAAAAAAAACTGGAATGTTTGGCTCCCACTTGGCAGACTGACATAGCCACGTACTGCAGTGAGAGATTGTGATGGATGTCAGTACTCACAAGTTATCCGAGGTTACTTTATACGGCTTGTTAGTCAGACTGTTTGAGATCACATCACTGTGGAGGAGCTAAGAACCCCAATAATAATAAATTTTCACCGTTTGGTTTTCTAGGGTTATCCTTGGTTATTAAACCCCTGAGGTTTATAATTCTAGTAGCTTTCTTCCTCTCCTCTTAACCTATTGTGGTCTGGGTTTTTTTATGTTCTATTTCTAAATAGGTTTTTATTCTTGCAATGTGTCTTTGTGCTTTTTGTTTAATTCACTTTAGACATGGGTAAATAATAAGGTTAGCCATTTCTTGAATGGTTCATTCACTAAGTTTACAAAACTTTCCATAATTTCGCAAGCTTCTGTTCCTGGTATCTATTTTCTTTTCCATATCTCTCAGACTAGCTACCAATAGGAAGTTTATTGCCAATGGCAAGTGGTCACTTGTTTCAATGGAGAATCTGCAATTTATTCCATGTCCAGTTTGTGGAGAAAAATTCTAGGTCCAGTTTTGGTGGTTCCTCGCCTCCTTCCAATCATTCGCGTGAGCTCCTTGAGCTGCTGACTCGGAAAGATCCTATTGAAGGATCTAGGAGTTTTGTCCTCTGTCAAAAGGCTCATGTGAAAATCAGATTTTTTCCCATCAATCTCACCATGATTCAAATCTTCTAGGATCAGAAGCCTTCCTTAACCCTATTTACTGTTATAATTATAAACTTTCTTGTAGAATCTTGCTATTTAATATGTGACTTTTTGTGTGAAAGGTCAGCATTTTTAGCCTCTTGGTCCCTATTACATTTATGCTTGAAAGCTGTCTCAGTACTCACTTCACCTTAAAATATAGCCAAATGCAAGATCTTTATGGTAAGGTATACAACTTTCCTAGATGCGACCCACAACCTTTTAACTACTAGGTCAACAGAGAAAGCGGATTTTAAGAGACTGGCCCATACGTCATTCCCTGCCCAGGATTCGAACCCAGGACATTTCATTTTTGACTCGAACGCTCTGACTCCTGAGCTACAGGTTGTCTAGCCATAACGTTCCGTTTCTGCCTTTGAGTCGGATCTCCTTTGTATTCCTCAACAGCATTGAATATAATCCAGTCATGTTGCAACCTAACTTCTCCACCCTCCCTTTGTCTCCACATGAAGCAACGAACTGATACATACAACCCCTTTGAAATGCCTCGGATGGCCATATTGGGGGTAACATTTCCAGTGTTCTTCACATTTGTTCTGTGTTCTGAATACCTTATCTTACGCACATAAATATGAATATAAAGTGTAGGAGATATACAGATATAAACAATCTATATAGGATATATGTAATAATGATAATGATACTATAATTTTTATTTCTACATGTACATGATGCAACTATTAGAGACCTAGCTAACATCATTGACGTACTATATATAAAAAACCCTGGTTATGCAGAGCATTTCTGGCAACTTAAGTTAATTTTGTCCTCCAGGATGCGTCCCACAACAGTCGGCTAACACCCAGGTAATTACTTACTGCTGGGTGAAAAGAATCAGCAGGTGTCAGGAAACATGTCCAACGTTTCACCTGTGTCGGGATCGATCCGAACTCTCAGTGTGTCAGCTGAGAACGCTGTCAACGAAGCCACGAGTTTTAAAATTGCCCTAACTCATAGTTATGTAAGAGGAAGAATAAATATGCAACTAGAACAAATTAACCAGATAAATGAAAGTCAATGAGATTCGACTAAAGTCACCCTCACTAAGCATGTGCGCCGCCTGAATATTTAGTGCGCTGTACTTGAGTACCGGTTGTGCGACTGCCTAGGCCGTCTATTACAGTGCAAACCTTCGTTATACGAAGATAAACATGTGCATAAAGAAATTATGGAATATGTGTGAGATTGAACCCATGGGAGGTGAGTCCCAAAACTCACAGGCCAGTGAGTTAATCGTGTTTACGAGTCAAGGTGAAGAATGTTAAAAGTCGGTGGAGAAACTGTCTTTTTCAGAGAGGAAAGTGAGTAGTGTAGCAAGCTGGCGTCACTCTGTATAATAATAATAATAATAATAATAATAATAATAATAATAATAATAATAATAATAATAATAATAATAATAATAATAATAATAATAATAATAATGAGAGACTGAGAAAAAAGCACGGAGGGCCCGGGTTCGATTCCCGGCGGGATGGAAACATTTCGACGCGTTTCCTTACACCTGTTGTCCTGTTCACCTAGCAGCAAATAGGTACATGGGTGTTAGTCGACTGGTGTGGGTCGCATCCTGGGGGACAAGATTGAGGACCCCAATGGAAATAAGACAGACAGTCCTCGATGACTCACTGACTTTCTTGGGTTATCCTGGGTGACTAACCCTCCGGGGTTAAAAATTCGAAAAAAATCTTATCTTACCTTATCTTATTAGCTAACTCAACGGGTAATAGTGTCTAAAGGATCAGTAAAGGTCTTTCAAAAAGTTATGCTGGAGAGGTATTCTCAAATTATAACATGAAAACAAAAACATGGACACGGGATAGAATCATATCTATGCAGGTGGCAGTTGTTTATCATTAATTGCCAAATAAACAAAAGATCGAGCTTAACTAATCACTACTTTCAGTGACCAGCGTAGGCGATGCACCCTGATAAATTGGTGGCCACAAGTGACACTATTCAGGCGAGGTCATATCCCTTTTATCCTCACATAAATTTTCTTCGTCGTAGTTGTAGAGAGCGAGGCGTAGTTGTAGTGAGCGAGGCGTAGTTGTAGAGAGCGAGGTCAGGCGTATTTTAAATGTTTAAAGGACGTCTCCCTGGTGAAAGTATATTCACGTCCGCTGTTTAGAAGAGTTGCTGACGAACTCACCGCTCTCTTCCGTCTCCATAACGACTGAGCAAGTTTATATATTTTTACATTACATAAAGAAAAATCAAGATAACAGTCACGGGGGTTGCTGTTACAGATTTGTATCTATTTTGTCTACAATGGACATCTTTAAGTGAATTGTTTCACATATTCGTATTTTGAGAGGTTCTTATGCTTGTATATTAATAGGTGGCAGTGCTACTCCACGACGCTGCAGTAGTGTAATGCGCTCAAAATATATAGTATAATGATTCCGAGATAGAGAAAACCATGACTATTATAAATATAGAGTAGTATCCAAGTTGTTCACACCAATAATAACATATTAAAGATTTTTTTCCCATCTCCATAAATTTAATTATTTCGGAAAAAAGTCCTTAAACAATGAACATTCCAGTGTTTACGGACTTCCATCATGAATTATTATTAGGGTGTAAATAATGACATTTATGCAGAGATCAAGACATCTATCATCTTAAACTGCACATATAAGTCTCTATGAACATACTGTCAGTATTACCATAACTGTTCTCAATCAACAGGCACCTCAAGCACTATCGGAATAAGTCACCAGTTCTTGTAGTTGTCTTCATTTAGTATGCTTCTCATTAGTTCTGCATCATTATAAAATAATGATGCTCATTTTTTCGTTAAAATGCAAATTAGAGAGCAAGCACGATTAAAAATTGTGATAATTTGTTTCTACACAATATAACGAACAACTTATGTGATGTGTCCCCAACCAGATCATTGACGCTGTCTACACCCAACACACGTTGAAATCTTCTGCAGGAGCTGCGTGACCCATAATAGAAGTGTAGTACGTAGGAGGGAGGGAGAGAGGGGCAGCCGATAATTATAATCTAATTTTCAGAACTTGTTGCTCCCCAAAAATTCCTTATCTGATCCGAGAGGAAAGTTCTTGCAGGAAGTTTGTCTAATTTTCCCCCCACACACAGGATGAAGCCCACTTTTCCATCCCACCATCACTGGAATTACTTCTCTCTAAGCTCAGTGTATAAAGATATGTTCAATTATAATTGAAGTGTCTTTACTCTGAGGTTAGAGATGAACGATTTGAAAGATTAAATGACAGAAAAGTCTTAAAGCTCGTTAAAATTAAAAATATATATATATAAAACAGTCATATTTCGAGAACTAGACATCCTGGGATACTATAAGAATTCATTTGTGATCAGTGTTTAAAAGCGGGCTAAAAAAAAAATGTGTATGCGTTGATGATAAAATAAGTATAATTTTGTTGAGCAGTGTATAGTGCCAACGTAGGTGAGTACAAGAGTGTTCATAGCCCTAGAGGTGATTGTTGAACATATAAAGTAACAATCAGTGAAGTG
Organism: Cherax destructor; assembly: GCA_009830355.1. Classification (NCBI taxonomy): domain Eukaryota; kingdom Metazoa; phylum Arthropoda; class Malacostraca; order Decapoda; family Parastacidae; genus Cherax; species Cherax destructor. Next base: position 180,549 of record WNWK01001183.1, on the reverse strand, counting down.
AATGTTAAGCTTAACATAAATCTATTTTACAACCTACACCCGTGAACACCTCACTAGGGTTAATTTTTTGTAGTGTACTTCAGCTTTACACAAAAAAACTGAGGAACTCAAAATGACGTCGACAAAAGGCCAAGAATGGGCCTTAATGAGGTACTGACTCTAATTGTCAGTCTGGGAAGACACAAGATCCATGCACCAAATCCCTCTGTGCTTCATCTCTCACTCCCTTCAAGGGGAAAGTGCCTTGATATTGTTGAATAGTTCTTGATACAAGGAATTGGAGCTACTTTCCCTTTTATCAAGCGTGATTACATCTCATTCCTCAAGCCATGTATGCCTGTCTACCAGTTTAAGGTTCGAGTCTTATGTCTGCCTTACCTCTCTCTCTCTCTCTTATTAATTCTGTTTTTCCCCGTCTCTCATTCTTCCCTGATTCATTTTTTTCCTTGAACTCAACGAACTTTTCTTTATCTTAAGAGAAAGATCTCGAGTTACTTCACAATGGTTTTATCATATAAGGTTTAAGAGGATCGTTAACTGATGATTCGCCCCTCAACATAAACACATTATTTCTTAACATTTATTTTCTTTGAAGAAGTTAGGTGTGTTTCAAGCAGCGTTACATGGCAGCCTAGATTTAGAGCCCAACCTTTTTCCTTAAGTTAGAGTTTAAAAGTATCTATAAATTCTAGTTCTTATTCCTTTAACTCTCATTCAAGACTGTGTACGAGAATTCGGGAACTTGAAGGAAGACAAAAATATTATTGAAATGCTTTGATTTCCAGATTTTGTGTGCATGTTTGTGTGTGTGTGTGTGTGTGTGTGTGTGTGTGTGTGTGTGTGTGTGTGTGTGTGTAAAATCTAACTAGGATAAGCCAGAGGATGCTTCACCAGTGAACGAGTCAGGTGATACTTGTTTCCTGACGAACAAACCATTGAAATTCTAACACTCATTATAGACGAGATTAAATACGCCGAGAGATGTGTATGTTTGTTGAGAGTTTAATCCCTGTTTTAGGTTTTAAAGTGTATTTTTCACCGGTGATGAACAGACGACATGCAGCCTTCATGACCCTCGTGTTGTCGCCGAATAGTTATGGATGATCAACTTGAGTCTGATTATCAAGATGATGCTGAATTGTTGTTATTATATTTAAGGGAAATTACTTATAAAGTACCAATCAGAATATTGATCGGGTGAGGGGTTAGTGCTGACCCCACCCTGAATATTAATTTTTTATTTAACATTTTTTTCAGTTTTTTTCATATTTGCATACCCATGTTATGTAGATGATAGGTAGGCCTTAAGCACTAAACACATCGTTTTTAATACAGTAAACTCTTGTCACTAGATTAACTTTGAGTCATTATAAGTAAGCTCTTCTATAAGCTTAGTAACGTCCCCTCACATTCTGCAACCATCTGTCTACGTAAGACTCATGTCCCTCAATACTGCAGAGTGTGGTACTCAAGACTCATCTCCCTCAATAATGCAGCGTGTGGTACTCAAGACTCATCTCCCTCAATAATGCAGCGTGTGGTACTCAAGACTCATCTCCCTCAATAATGCAGCGTGTGGTACTCAAGACTCATCTCCCTCAATACTGCAGCGTGTGGTACTCAAGACTCATCTCCCTCAATACTGCAGCGTGTGGTACTCAAGACTCATCTCCCTCAATAATGCAGCGTGTGGTACTCAAGACTCATCTCCCTCAATACTGCAGCGTGTGGTACTCAAGACTCATCTCCCTCAATAATGCAGCGTGTGGTACTCAAGACTCATCTCCCTCAATAATGCAGCGTGTGGTACTCAAGACTCATCTCCCTCAATAATGCAGCGTGTGGTACTCAAGACTCATCTCCCTCAATAATGCAGCGTGTGGTACTCAAGACTCATCCCCTCAATAATGCAGCGTGTGGTACTCAAGACTCATCTCCTCAATACTGCAGCGTGTGGTACTCAAGACTCATCTCCCTCAATACTGCAGCGTGTGTTACTCAAGACTCATCCCCTCAATAATGCAGCGTGTGGTACTCAAGACTCATCTCCCTCAATACTGCAGCGTGTGGTACTCAAGACTCATCTCCCTCAATACTGCAGCGTGTGTTACTCAAGACTCATCTCCCTCAATACTGCAGCGTGTGGTACTCAAGACTCATCTCCCTCAATAATGCAGCGTGTGGTACTCAAGACTCATCTCCCTCAATACTGCAGCGTGTGTTACTCAAGACTCATCTCCCTCAATACTGCAGAGTGTGGTACTCAAGACTCATCTCCCTCAATAATGCAGCGTGTGGTACTCAAGACTCATCCCCCTCAATAATACAGCGTGTGGTACTCAAGACTCATCTCCCTCAATACTGCAGCGTGTGGTACTCAAGACTCATCTCCCTCAATACTGCAGCGTGTGTTACTCAAGACTCATCTCCCTCAATACTGCAGCGTGTGGTACTCAAGACTCATCTCCCTCAATACTGCAGCGTGTGGTAATCAAAACTCATTCATTATTATCAACAACTCGGAAGCCTTCACTTAATGAGTTATAAGCACATTGGTAAACCATAAATATGCATATTGCAGATCTGATTTAATTGCTCACATGTTAGACAGAAGCTAAACATCTTTCCATGGTTTACACTCACACTATATTACAACTATTTTGTTTGTTTAAAATAGATTAGATGTAAAGAAAAAATTTATATGAGCATTAATGTTAGAGTGTCATTTTTTTTATAGATTTCATTCATCCTTGATTTTGCTCCCATTAGCAGACTCTTACTTGCCCATTTTTATGCTTTTGTTAACATTAACACTGGGGATGAACGGCATCAATAAAGTGAGCAAATTTGCTGAAGAGGAGCACAAAGGTTCTTCCAGAAGCATTTTATCTACTGCACAGGTGTTTTATGAACCTCCCTCCAATAACTCACATTTCCTTCTGGTTAAAACATACAGCACTTCAAAGGCAGTGTCAACACGCCACGGGTAAATGGTTACAGTCAATATTTTTGTAGTTATCTGCCACCCCATCACTTCTGGCTAGATTACTCAAGCTTCTCTAAGTTAAAGTGATTTGAATATGAAGCAAAACCATTTTAAACATTTTAGACAGTCATCGAAAATAATTTAACGAATATACAAACAAGTAGTTAAGTCAATAATTCTAAATAAGCTCATAAATTATGTGATCAGAATGGAATTTATTAAATACGAATAGTACAATAAAATTACAAGAAATGGTCTCGGATTATAATCCAATGATTTTTTTTTCTTCAGTGGTGTGTTAGTGTGTGAAGATGTGTGTGTGTGTTTGTGTGTGTGTGTGTGTGTGTGTGTGTGTGTGTGTGTGTGTGTGTGTGTGTGTGTGTTCTGGGTGGTTGCAGAGGTCGAAACCTAGCTCCTGGCTCCGCTTACCACGTGCCAGATTCACTTCTAGCTTCGTGGACGCTGTCGTACCTGCTCTTATTAATACTACATCCAGTTCATTCCACTTCCTGTTCATCCTGTGACTGAACAAAAATACTGCCTGACATCCCTGTGGCTTATCTGTGTATTTAACTTCAAGCTGTGCCCCCGACTACTACTTTCCTGCCTCTCAAACAACCTGTGGGTATATACCCTCTCAATTCCTGTGGGTATTTTGTTTGTTCTGTCCTCCAATGTCATTGGATTCAGTTTCGTTAACCTTTCTTCTGGAAGAAATCTCGTTGCATTCCTCTGCACTTCTTTACATTTTTTTAAGGTGTGGGTTCCATGCCGTTGATACTTACTCCAAGATAGGCCTGACATATATGGCATAAAGAGCATGGAATGACTCTTTAAAGATTCTTGAAAGATAAATTTAGATTTGCCAGACGAACATTGGCTGCAGAGGTTAATATGTTGATGTTAGCCTCTGGTGATATTCCAGGTAATATACTCACCCCTGGGTCTATTTCTAAGTGTGGTGTGCAGACTTTGTCCACCAAGTTTATATTCCGTGTCCGTTCTTTTGGTCCTTTCCTTTAATAATGTGCATTTCAGTGATACTTGTCTGTAGCGTAATGCTTTCTGTCTCCTGTCTTAAATTTTAGGACTACGTTCGCTGTTTTCCAGATTTCTAGAAGATTTCCAGTATCCCTTAACTTAGTGTAGATTTTAGACAGTGTTTCAGGCAGTGCTTCTGCTTCCTCTCACAGAATCCATATTGACACTTTGTCGTCTCTCATTGACTTCGGCTCATTCAAAATGTTTGTATTTTCACTTCTCCTGTTGTGTGTATGGTGTCCACTACCCGCTGGTGTAAGCTTCCTCTTTGATTTTCTGGTGTTGCCACTGTGAGAAATACCTCTTTGAATCGTTTGTTCAACTCCTTCCAGACTTCCTTGGCGTTTCTCCTGAGCTCTTCACCTTCTTCAGTCTTAATATCTGGTCTTATGCTGTCGTCTTTCATGTAACAATGAAGAAGTTTTGGTTCTTGTCTCATTCTCAAATTGTCGCTCAGTTTTTCTCCTCACCCTTGTATATTCGTTACTAGTTTTTCTTTCAAGTGCTGTTTTCTTCCGTCCATCGCTTTTTATAGTTTTTTTTTTGCCTCCATTTTCCCTCGCCTTGTTTTTCTCTCTGCATTGTTGGCTCTCTTCGTTCTCTATTCCTTCATACTATTTCCTCCTCCTCCTCTTCCGGGTTTGAAATTCTCTTCTACCTCCTGACATTTTCCCACTGGGTACTCCATCATCTCATTCGTTGACTTTCCTTTTAGTTCCCTTCCCCACTGCACTACGTTTAGTAATTCTCTCAGCCCTTCTAAATTTCATCTTCTGTAATCTGGTTTCTCCTGTCCCCCACCTGCTATTTTTTTCCTTCAATGTTTACTTCCACAAGGTAATTAAAATTTAGTACTGTATGTTCGCTAGTGGAGTTATTGCTATTGTAGGGAGCGGGGGTAATGTTGGGTCTCTGATGCATGTGTGTGTATATGTGTTTTGGTTTGTTTTCTCTTTGCGTGTGTGTGTGTGTGTGTGTGTGTGTGTGTGTGTGTGTGTGCGCGCATGCGCAAGTGTTGTGTGATCTTTCCTCCTCCTAGCATTTTTAAATTATTTCCTCTTCCTTCCGCTTCCCCTACTTTTTTCTCGCTTCTCCTACATTTCAGTCATCCTTCCTGCCCTGAAGTCAATCTTCCTCCTCCTCTCTAAACATTCTTTTCTTCTTCATCCTTCTTTCTTTTCTCGTTTTCATACTTCTCTTCCTCCTCCTTCCAATTATACTTCCTTATCCTCCTCCTCCTTTCTCTTCTTCCTCCACGCTACTCATGGACTCCAAGACTTGTCACGGGCAGATATTTATATCTTGTGTTTAGGGCAGTCTGTTGTTCTCTTGTCGCCAACATTGTACACACGAGGCCTCCCCATTGGTTGTCTTTTACACCATCATTCCCTCGACCCTTCTACTGTACATTTTTTTCTCCTGGTGTATGTATTGTAGAAGTGTACACCCATGTTGATTACATTATACCTCTGGGTGGCTGTTAGTTCAGCTTAAAGCCTGTGTACACGCGGATGTCATTAAGGTTACACAACACCATCAGTCTAGAGTACTTAATCTCAAATATGAACGTATTGGGATTAAGGTAAACTCTAAGTGTATATATGCTGAGAGATGACATGTGAGGTGACATCTCAGCCTTATAAGCCTTCTACTCTCCTATTATTTTTATAGGTCCTTGATAATGTGAGAAATCACGAAAACGCTTGGTTATTTTGCATATTGACATATTGCATATATATTGAGATATATACCGCTCCATCAATACCTGCGTTGTTCCTCTCACTGTACATACATCAAGAGAGCTATATGCTCATCAAAGTATACCTCCTTGTTTCCTGACAAGATAGATTTAGCATCTTTCCTTCTTTGTTTAGTGTCCTGGATGAACTTAACCAAGAAATTTTAGACAACAGGAGAAATACTACACTATAAAACAAAATATATTTGATAAGTATATTTGTGACATACATGAAGCAGGACAAGTATTTAGTGACACAATTCTTAGAAATATAATGTCCCAATACCTAGAGCTTTTGGTCATATGACCGGGATCTTTACCTGGCTTATCAGTGCACCTCGTAAGCATTTACTTTCAGGCTGATGAAACGAATGCATATATATATATATATATATATATATATATATATATATATATATATATATATATATATATATATATATATATATATATTCAATAACAACACTGCACTAGCCAGGGTTCGAACCCATGTTGTACTGGCCCTCACTGTGAGCGAGAACCACAGGATTACCCAATGGGTACCTGGTTCTTGTAGGATTAGGTAGTCCTGTGGTTTAAGGCGTCATGTGGTTTTCGCTCACAATGACGGGCCAGTACAACTTGGGTTCGAACCCTGACTAGTGCAGTGTTGTTATTGATCAATACCACTCGTTTGTGGTTACAATAATATATATATTGTAATGACGAACAAGTTGTATTATATTGACCAATAACAACACTGCGACTAGCCAAGGGCTCTAACCCATGTTGTTTTGGCCCGCCTCATAGTGAGCGAAAACCACATGACGCTCTAACCCACAGGACCACCAAATCCTACAAGAATCACGCACTCAGCAGAGCTAGGTGTTTTACCGTGATCCGAGGACATACGGTGGTCTTATCTTATGTGTGGGTGCCTCTGAGCTAATTTCATTCTACTCCAAACTCGAACACGGGTTCGAGTCCTTGGCTAGTCGCAGTGTTATATATATATATATATATATATATATATATATATATATATATATATATATATATATATTTGAAATGATAATGAATATCTAAATTAACGAATATCTTTTTCATTAATATCTTGGTGTGAAGGAAGTGTTGGTGCGTCTTCTGAGGCACAATGCATTTATAATGAAGCAGAGGCAAGCTCAAAGCTATAGAAAACGCTTCAGTTTTTTATCAGTGGTTGGTGAAAACGGGGTTATCAACTACACGAGGGTCATTAAAGCTGCATGTCACCTGTTAACAACCAATCAAGAACACTTTAATCCCCTAAAAGAGTGACTAAGTAAACTCGCAGTATATATACACAGTGATATACAGCACACAGTGGATATATTCTGTAGAGTGTTTGTGCCTCTCCTGCCTCCATTGTTTCTCTGTTCCATAGATAAATGTCCAAGCTGAGTATTTTTATAATTATTATTATTAGTTATTATTATCATCATTTTCATCATCATCATCATCACAACCACAAAAAATCGCTAAAGATTGGAGTGAAACACTGTAGAGGGAGGCGAGGCTGCTCTCACTGCAACCTGCATTCTTGACAATATAAAGATTATCACCACTTACTGGTGAATCGATGGTGAAAGGCTACTTGTAGCCACACTTCACCTTCTACACTCTCAACGTCACTCGTATTTTTTATATAACGGATTCTGGTGTTACTCCCGGCACCGGCGTTCCTGCAAAAACTCAGAGTGGATCCAAGTAGCGCATTATTGACAAGATATAAGGAAAAACACGGTGCAGAGTTTTCTGTTAGAGCTTTATAACTTTTTAAGAGAGCGAAACGTCTCAATAAACGTTTGTTCTGCAACGCGCGTTTTTACTTCGAAAATCAATATAACGTCGGGTCTAGAATGTAAATTAGTCACCGTAGTTGCCTTTCACGATTCATTCACTAGTAACTCTTCTAGATTCTTTTGTAAGTTCAGTGATCGAGTGGCAACGGTAACTGTTATTTAGGTATCCATATGTGAACTTATAATTACAATGATGGGTTTTTACGTTGCTTCCATGCCAGGTGGTGAGACTCAAGTGTGGCATCACACCAGGACGGAAGTACACCTTTGGAGCCATTGCAACAGTATCTTCTTGTTGGGGATCATGGGACCACTGACAGCTGACGCCGAATCGAGCCCTTACTCCAACAGTGGCCTCCCAGCACTAAGTATCCTCGTGTAACTATGATAATTATCACACGAAATTCCCAGCGTCAGTTTTTTAACGTTAGGTTAGGGGGCATAAATGGTATGGTGATACCGACAAGACGTGAAAAAAGACACTCGTGTACAGTTTAAGATGTTTATTGAAGGAAATGTTGACCACGATATGAAACGTTTCCAGCATGTCCACAACTATACATGAGTGTCTTTTTTTCACATAAGCTAGGTTAGGGTGAGCTATATAAAGTTACATAAACCTATAGAATGTAAATTATGGGCCTGAAATACTTGCACTAGTTGTCCCCGCCTGTATATGACCACATCTATAGCTGCTGCATCGCTTCACCACTTTTAAGGTCTCCATCCTAATGCCTCGCTATTAGATTGATAAAGGCTGCTGTGCAGACGACAAGTCTCCTAGTAAAGATCGCCAGGTGTTGTACATGTTTCTTAGTTATCAGCTTGTTGCGGTAATACCTCTAATTTCATGATACAGCTTGGTCTTATTAATTTGTTTATTAACTCTGACCACTGAACCAGTAGGTGTTCAATGAGAGATGCTTGCTCAAGTATCTTTCATCTAATTACTAGACAGACCCGTTGCCATGTTGCGACGTAAACTTGGTGGGACCATAAAGAGGGGACAAAGAAACTAAAAATAAAAATGAAGCAGAGAGAGAGGAGGGAAGGAGGGAGAGGCAAGAAAACTTGTGGGTGAGCTAGGAATGCCTTCAGGGAGGTGCTTTTACAGACAACTCCAGTCAAGAGTTTAAATGTAAATAATGCCCACGGGGCACAGGAGACATCATGGATGTCGACTAGTGGTTAAGAGGTAAATATATATTCTACTAAAATATATTTCTTACATGTATATGTTCACACACACACACACACACAATAGCCAAGTGTCTGTCGACAAGTGCCTTTGACAACTGGTTATTAGTGTGCGTGTGTATACCTGAACACCTGCCTAAAAGCATGCAGACATAGTCAAGAGGTTCAGTGTTCAGTTGTTGTTCAGACCAAACATTAGAATGGGGAAGAAATGGGATCTAAGTGACTTTGACCGTGGAATGATTGCTGGTGCCAGATGGGGTGATTTGAGTATCTCAGAAACAGCAGAAGAGCATCTCTGAATGCACAACACGTCTAACTTGAAGTGGATGGATAACTGCAGCAGACCACACTGGGTTCCACTCCTGTCCTGTCAGCTAAGAACAAGAAACCTTTGGAATGTGGTGTGCATCCAACAAATCTGCAGCAACTATGTGATGCTATGTCAACATGGACCAGAATCTCTAAAGAATGTTTCCTTCTCCTTGTTGAATCCATGCCACAAAAAAATTAGGCTGTTCAGGGGATTTAACATGGGTCTACTGGAAGAAGAGCAGTGGGTGTGCCTAGAAGAGTTCCTTCGGGCTGAGTGTTAACTTCTGCCTGCCTCTTTTCCTCTCTCCTTTTTACATACTCCCTCAGCTGTTTCCTTTCCATTACCTATGTCACCAATTGCTTTGCAGACGGGTCTCATACCATAGTTTCGTGTTCACTCCATTTTCGATCTTTTCATTAGCCCACCTTCCCTCTGGATATTAAGCATTTCACCGAAAATGAATATCAGTGACACTGAAAGACTCTACCCTGTACTAGAAGGGTGTACCTAATAAAGTGGCCACTAAGTGTGTTAGTTACCATTTTATGAAAAGCGCCTTTCGATAAGACACTTGACCTGCTCAGTGTTTGTATGTGTGTACGTGTACTCACCTATATGTACTCACCTACATGTGGTTGTAGGGGTCGATTCACAGCTTCTGACCCCCGCCTCTTCGCTAGTCAATACTAGATCACTCTTTCCCTTCTCTAAGAGCTTTATCATACCTCTTCTTAAAGCTATGTTTAGATCCTGCCTCCCCTACTTCACTCTCCAGATTGTGCTACTTCCTGACAACTCTAAGTCTAAAGAAGTGTGTGTGTGTGTGTGTAATGTCGTGCTCTTTAAGCCGAATATGGAGAATAGGTAGAACTCCCTTAAAAAATAAACATTTTCCTAAAAAATATTTTACGGAAAATTAGATTTCTTTTTTCATTGATAATAAAATGATTATTTTTATTTTTGGATCAAAACTAACTTAGAAACCTCACCTAACCTCCCTTTAACTAACGCAATCTTTTTAGCCAAATTCTGCTATGTATATCATAGGTTAATTTAAATTTATTTAATATTACATTAAATGAATGATATATATATATGTTCTTTGTTATGCTCAGATCGATTCCCGCTGATTTATAAGAAAAAATTTCGTTCTGCTAATGCGGCAAAGTAGCAAGAGTCTTCTCGGAAGAATCAGCAGAATAAAATATTTTTTTATGGCAATGTGAATATAAATATATATCATTTCTATAAAGTTATATTAAATTTAAACTGATCTGTGATATATTTAGTAGAATTTGCCTAAAAAAGAAAAGATTACGTTAGGTTAAGTTTGGTTAGGTGAGATTTTTAGAGTTAGGTTTGGCCAAAACTTTTTTTACATTTTTGTCAATGAAAAACATATATCTGTCAACCTGTATTTTTGTTTGGGGGGGAGGGAAAAAACCAGTCTTTAAAAGAGTTTTGCCTATTCAACAAGTTCGTCTTATTGGGCTTATCATTCAACTCCCTCTGTGGTTATTTTGCATATATATATATATATATATATATATATATATATATATATATATATATATATATATATATATATATATATATATGTTTGTGTGTGTGTGTGTGTGTGTGTGTGTGTGTGTGTGTGTGTGTGTGTGTGTGTGTGTGTGTGTGTTGTCCGAATAGGTAAAATTGGTCAATTAGCAAGACCTCATTTAAAATTAAGTCCTTTCTAAAAAAATTCTCTTTTGTACCAAAAGAACCTTAGAAATCTTACCTAACCTTAATATAACAAGCGCAATTTAATTTAGCCTAATCCAACTAAATATATTTTAGATAAGTTTACAAAAATTTAATATACAAACACAATGAAATATATACAATACACAAATAACCCACACATGGTAGAGAGGAGCTTACGACGAAGTTTCGGTCCCACTTCGTCCGAACTTTTAATTTGTTCGAAATTTTAGGATTAAGTGGACTGCCCCACCGGGTCATGATTCCAGTACACTTTTGGAAAGACAGTAGCGGGAAGATTTGCCCGGGACTTTAACACAGTACCTTATGAATCAATGTAATTGTTACAACAATATCCAATAGACTTCCAGTCCATCCAAGTTTTACTCTAAGCTTATTGGGTGGATCTGATTTCAGAATATTAATTTTCACAATGAATTACGTCAGAATAGTATAATACATTGATTTCTTCACCCATTGTTTTTCTCTGGCACTGCCACTAGTACTGGTGCTGACTCCCATAAAAACTAAACCAGAATTATTACGATTTTATTTGTAAGTTATTAATTATCGTAAAAGTCCAAAAACATGACAGTTGTATATATTCTTTTTTAAATGTTTCGTTTCGTAAAATTTTATCGTGATTTTTGGAGGTTAGAATTTTCATTCAGTTATGTTTTGATAGATTTCGCGTAAAGGTCAGTCAGTCTTTGTTTCACAATATATACTTTTCAAAATTCTGTTCCCATTCTTTTTCAATTTTTGCCCGTCTCTGAATTGCTTTCTGCTGCTAACGTAACCGAAGCTTGTTTGTGGCCACGTCTATATGTATACATGTATCTCTCTATGTATACATGCATTTCTCTATGCCGGATACGTTTCCTTTGTCACAAAATATCTAAATTTTTATTGCTAACCTTATACCCCGGCCACATATACGACGTCACTGATGTATTTTCATGTTCTTTGGATGTACAATATTTGACTGGTGTATTATATACATGCACAGGGATCATTGTTAGTACATAGGGTATATCTGTGTTATGCATTAATTAATATGTTTAGAAACATTTTAAAAGGGCTACGGTGTTCTGTTGAGACAGGACAGTGATTTTTACCTGGCGGGTTCACGAGTCCTGATGAGAATGATATAACGCAAATTTGTCAACGTTTTTCATTTTGGAAATTCAGCGCGACACACACACACACACACACACACACACACACACACACACACACACACACACACACCTCGAAAATCAGTGTCAATATCACAAAATTAATATATTTATTTTGACCTTCAGTTTGGAGTTAGCGCGCTATATTAAACCTCGTAAAATTTTGCAACTCTAGGCTGGTTACTAATTCATTTTTGGTGTCAGTACATAAAATATAATTACGAAATAAGACAACTCTGCATTTGTGGCCAGTCTGGCGCTTTTATCACTATATATATGACACGAAGGAAACTGAAATGAAGACAGTAAATCAGGAAAGAGTCGATAGAGGTGCTGAAGTAGTGTAAAGAGAACAGTGGAGAGAAACGGTATAAAATACCGACACGACGGACTGAGACAATTGCAATATAATGCGACCCTTTTTTCTGATGTTTCGCCCACACAGTGAGCTCTGTCATGTCACAAACACATCAGATCTGTTTGTGACTTTATAAAGCCGCCCATTGCTTGGGAGAAAGGTCAGTATAGGATAGTATTATATTCCATGTGAGATTCTTCCTCCGTACACAACACAGACTGACAAGTAACACACGTGTGCAACACTTCTTTATCTTTTTTTCCGAAGTGTTTCGCCTACTCAGTAGGCTTCTTCAGTCGAATACAACAGGAAGAGTTGTATTTGACTGAAGAAGCATACTGTGTAGGCGAAAAGTTTCGGAATAAAGACACCTAGCTTTGCACATGTCTTATCAACTTGTCGTTACTGTACAATCATATTCACGTACAGAGACTGCAAAACACTAGGGATAGTGACCTTAACTTATCTTAACACCAGAATGTCACTTTATTCGTTTTTAAAAAATTAAAGTCTTTATTTTAGGACGTTTTATTCATATTGATTTTTATTAACTCAGTCCTGCCGGTTGTTGTACCCCAGTAAAAAATACCCGGCAGGATTTGTTTTGACCTAATACATCTATTATGTACACAATGTACAAAATGCACACTGTCTGACATGAGAAGAATAAATAAAAAAAGATATTTACTTTAAACAAAAAAAAAGTTAAATTACTCATGAATAAATATTAAAAAAATCATCCATAATTATGATGAGCTTCACAAAAATTAAGGCAAAAGTGTTCCATTAAACGAGAACAAGTGACATCCCGAGTGATTAACGAGGCAACTTCTGCCTACCCACGCTCGTTATTTGTGGAGGCAGGAGGGTACTCAGGGAAGGCAGCCTGTGATGCTCACCCAGTGACGTAGTGAGGCAGTGACGTAGTGAGGCAGTGATGTTGTGGAGCAGTGATGTTGTGGAGGCAGGAGGGCACTCAGGGAAGGCAGCCTGTGATGCTCACCCAGTGACGTAGTGAGGCAGTGACGTAGTGAGGTAGTGACGTTATGGAGCAGTGATGTTGTGGAGGCAGGAGGGTACTCAGGGAAGGCAGCCTGTGATGCTCACCCAGTGACGTAGTGAGGCAGTGATGTTGTGGAGCAGTGATGTAGTGAGGCAATGATGTAGTGAGGCATTGACGTAGGGAGACAGTGATGTAGTGAGGCAGTGATGTGGAGCAGTGAGGCAGTGATGTAGTGTAGCAGTGATGTAGTGTAGCAGTGATGTAGTGTAGCAGTGATGTATTGAGGCAGTGATGTAGTGTAGCAGTGATGTATTGAGGTAGTGATGTAGTGAGTCAGTGATGTAGTGAGTCAATGATGTAGTGAGGCAATGATGTAGTGAGGTAATGATGTAGTGAGGCATTGACGTAGGGAGACAGTGATGTAGTGAGGCAATGATGTAGTGAGGCATTGACGTAGGGAGACAGTGATGTAGTGAGGCAGTGATGTGGAGCAGTGAGGCAGTGATGTAGTGTAGCAGTGATGTAGTGTAGCAGTGATGTATTGAGGCAGTGATGTAGTGTAGCAGTGATGTATTGAGGTAGTGATGTAGTGAGTCAGTGATGTAGTGAGTCAGTGATGTAGTGAGTCAGTGATGTAGTGAAGCAGTGATGTAGTGAGGCAATGATGTAGTGAGGCAGTGATGTAGTGAGTCAGTGATGTAGTAAAGCAGTGATGTAGTGAGTCAGTGATGTAGTGAAGCAGTGATGTAGTGAGACAGTGATGTAGTGTAGCAGTGATGTATTGAGGCAGTGATGTAGTGAGTCAGTGATGTAGTGAAGCAGTGATGTAGTGAGGCAATGACGTAGTGAGGCAGTGATGTAGTGAGGCAGTGGCGTAGTGAGGCAGTGACGTAGTGAAGCAGTGACGTTGTGAGGCAGTGATGTAGTGAGGAAGTGATGTAGTGAGGCAGTGACGTAGTGAGGCAGTGACGTAATGAAGCAGTGACGTAGTGAGGCAGTGATGTAGTGTAGCAGTGATGTATTGAGGCAGTGATGTAGTGAGTCAGTGATGTAGTGAAGCAGTGATGTAGTGAGGCAATGACGTAGTGAGGCAGTGATGTAGTGAGGCAGTGATGTAGTGAGGCAGTGACGTAGTGAGGCAGTGACGTAGTGAAGCAGTGACGTTGTGAGGCAGTGATGTAGTGAGGCAGTGATGTTTTTAAGGAGTGATGTTGTGAAGCAGGGATGTTGTGAAGCAGTGACGTTGTGAGGCAGTGATGTAGTGAAGCAGTGATGTTGTGAAGCAGTGATGTAGTGAGGCAGTGATGTTGTGAAGCAGTGATGTTGTGAAGCAGTGATGTTGTGAAGCAGTGATGTTGTGAAGCAGTGATGTAGTGAGGCAGTGATGTTGTGAAGCAGTGATGTAGTGAGGCAGTGATGTTGTGAGGCAGTGATGTTGTGAAGCAGTGATGTTGTGAAGCAGTGATGTTGTGAAGCAGTGATGTAGTGAGGCAGTGATGTAGTGAGTCAGTGATGTAGTGAATCAGTGATGTTGTGAAGCAGTGATGTTGTGAAGCAGTGATGTAGTGAGGCAGTGATGTAGTGAGTCAGTGATGTAGTCAGGTAGTGATGTAGTGAGGCAGTGATGTAGTGAGGCAGTGACGTAGTGAGGCAGTGATGTTGTGAGGTAGTGATGTAGCGAGGCAGTGATGTAGTGAAGCAGTGATGTAGTGAGGCAGTGACGTAGTGAGGCAGTGATGTTGTGAGGTAGTGATGTAGCGAGGCAGTGATGTAGTGAAGCAGTGATGTAGTGAGGCAGTGATGTAGTGAGGCAGTGATGTAGTGAGGTAGTGATGTAGTGAAGCAGTGATGTTGTGAGGCAGTGATGTAGCGAGGCAGTGATGTAGTGAAGCAGTGATGTCGTGAGACAGTGATGTAGTGAGGCAGTGATGTAGTGAGGCAGTGATGTTGTGAGGTAGTGATGTTGTGAGGTAGCGAGGCAGTGATATAGTGAAGCAGTGATGTAGTGAGGCAGTGATGTAGTGAAGCAGTGACGTAGTGAGGCAGTGATGTAGTGAGGCAGTGATGTAGTGAAGCAGTGATGTAGTGAAGCAGTGATGTGAAGCAGTGATGTAGTGAAGCAGTGATGTTGTAGAGCAGTGATGTAGTGAAGCAGTGATGTAGTGAAGAAGTGATGTAGTGAAGCAGTGATGTAGTGAAGCAGTGATGTAGTGAAGCAGTGATGTTGTAGAGCAGTGATGTAGTGAAGCAGTGATGAAGTGAAGCAGTGATGTAGTGAAGCAGTGAAGTGAAGCAGTGATGTAGTGAAGCAGTGATGTAGTGAAATAGTGATGTTGTGGAGCAGTGATGTAGTGAAGCAGTGATGTTGTGGAGCAGTGATGTAGTGAAGCAGTGATGTTGTGGAGCAGTGATGTAGTGAAGCAGTGATGTAGTGAAGCAGTGATGTAGTGAAATAGTGATGTTGTGGAGCAGTGATGTAGTGAAGCAGTGATGTTGTGGAGCAGTGATGTAGTGAAGCAGTGATGTAGTGAAGCAGTGATGTTGTGGAGCAGTGATGAAGTGAAGCAGTGATGTAGTGAAGCAGTGATGTAGTGAAGCAGTGATGTTGTGGAGCAGTGACGTAGTGAAGCAGTGATGTTGTGGAGCAGTGATGTAGTCAGGAGATTAAAAGCATTGAATTTGTTGTGGAGGGTGGTAGCAGGTTGAGGAGCGTACTGGGGTGTGCTGGCACATACTGGGGTGTGGTGGCACTTGCTTGAGTGTTATGGCACGTGCTGGGGTGTGGGGGCGCGTGCTGGGGTGTGGTGGCACTTGCTGGAGTGTGGTGGCACGTGCTGGGGTGTGCTGGCACGTGCTAAGGTGTGGTGGCACTTGCTGGAGTGTGGTGGCACGTGCTGGGGTGTGGGGGCGCGTGTTGGGGTGTG
This sequence comes from Cherax destructor, assembly GCA_009830355.1. Classification (NCBI taxonomy): domain Eukaryota; kingdom Metazoa; phylum Arthropoda; class Malacostraca; order Decapoda; family Parastacidae; genus Cherax; species Cherax destructor. The sequence continues at coordinate 164,257 of WNWK01001183.1, read as the reverse complement.
CTGGCACGTAATGGGGTGTGGTGGCACTTGCTGGAGTGTGGTGGCACGTGCTGGGGTGTGGGGGCGCTTGCTGGGGTGTGCTGGCACATACTGGGGTGTGGTGACACTTGCTGGGGTGTGCTGGCACGTGCTGTGGTATGGGGGCGCGTGGTTGTGGGCCTTGGTGCGTTGTGGAAGACGCTGGTGCGTTGTGGAGCGTGCAGCGTTGTGGAGCGTGCAGCGTTGTGGAGCGTGTATGAGATGGGGTACTTGTGGTGTCAGCATCATTCCTTGTCTGTCACTGTCTCTGGTCTTTGAGTCACTCCGCCCTTTGGCTTGCAAATGATGTGAATCTTCATTGCGTCGTGGGTGAAGATAAGTCCAAGAATCCCAAAGAATGCGGGCAGAACTCCGCTACCGGTTCCAGCAACAAGTGATTTCCCAAAAGCGATTCCTGGTTCTGAGGTTCCGTCGCGGTGCCGTGGTCGGTAAAGGTTGTTGCAATCACTGAGACTGAGCCCGTTTCTCAGTTATCATTAGAAAAAATGGAGAAAAGGGAGCGCGGCAGCTCCGAAAGTACACGAAATGAACAGGTACTAAACCTGGACCATAGTCACCTCCACGACGACAGGTAGTGCTGTTGTTCCCTGGTAACCATCTCGAACTATTTATGTGTAACACCAGGATGACATATCCAAAACTGACTGAGCAAGACTTAGCAAAAGTGCCTGCGGTGAAGAGGACTCTTGATCCTCGGCCCTAGTAGAAGTATAGGCGCCAGCTAGGGAGACAACTCTCTCTCTCTCTCTCTCTCTCTCTCTCTCTCTCTCTCTCTCTCTCTCTCTCTCTCTCTCTCTCTCTCTCTCTCTCTCTTCACAAGAGAAATGCAGCTGGAGTGGTGCAGAGGATTGAAGTACTAGCAACAGCGGTGGAGACACTTTCGAAGCTTGTAGTCAGAATATTTCACATTCCATAGTTAACAGATACGTATTAGCCTGAGTGATGAGTGCTGCGCATAGACACATTGTGAAGGAAGAGAAGGAAATCTACTGACGTTCTTCTCAACCAGTATTGAGGTCACTTGTGAGACGAAGTTAAGGGATAGTAGACAGGAGAGACTTTTTGCCAGAGATTTAAAGAAGGCAGACTTCAATACCGAAGTACTAGGTGTAAAGAATTAGACCTGACCTGATTCGTGGCCAGAGTCTCACATTCTCTTCCTCTACCATAAAAACACACAGTAGTCTGAAGGCATTTAAAGGAATTAGTGAGAGATCAGCGTACTATCATGTTACGTTAACAGATAAAGGATTGAAAGTGAAGACGGGCAGCAGCTGTAAAAGATTACCCAACAGCTGTAAAAAGAGATTACCCAACAGCTGTAAAAAGAGATTACCCAACAGCTGTAAAAAGAGATTACCCAACAGCTGTAAAAAGAGATTACCCAACAGCTGTAAAAAGAGATTACCCAACAGCTGTAAAAAGCGATTACCCAACAGGAAAATGAGATGAAATTAATTGAATAATACAGTGTAGAAATACTTAAAAGCACTCGGTGAAGAGAGAAGTCAAATGACCTCATACAAAACTCAGTAGCCCACACGTCACCTTGCAGCCAAGTGGTAGTTCTGAGGGAAAGGGCAGACAGGCTGCGCTGAAGTAGCATTCCTCTGCAATCATAACCACAGGCAAATAACCTACACCAGTCAATCACTCTGAAATTGACGTATACAAGAGAACTTTTCCCCCCTCACAATAGATGTAGGAAAAATCAGCTTGTCGTGTAGTTATGTGGCTTATATAATCATACAACCATTACCATAAATACGAGTATATTGAAAAAGTTATATTGACTTCATGTTCACTGAAATAAGGAATAATGCATTTAATAAATTAACCTATGAAACAATTTCCAGGCCACCCGTTGTCTCCTGAAATTTGTTTGGTTATATTATCAAACTCCAGAAAAAGAAAGATGTAATTACAATCGTTAATTTTAATTTCCCAGAATCAAAGTGGGGTGAGATTATTTCTACCAGTTCTGAGCGCGTACATATACGTATATATATATAGTATATATATAAAATTATATATATATATATATATATATATATATATATATATATATATATATATATATATATATATATATATATATATATATATATATATACCCAATAAGATCACAGTGAACAGGTGATATCACAATATGCAAAATACTTACACAGAAAGATCACAGCCAGCAAGATTCGAACCCTCGTTTCGATGCTATCCACGCGGCTAGAGCTCTCGCTTCACACACGGAGGGCCCGGGTTCGATTCCCGGCGGGTGGAAACATTTCGACGTGTTTCCTTACACCTGTTGTCATGTTCACCTAGCAGCAAATAGGTACCTGGGTGTTAGTCGACTGATGTGGGTCGCATCCTGGGGGACAAGATTAAGGACCCCAATGGAAATAAGACAGACAGTCCTCGATGACGCACTGACTTTCTTGGGTTATCCTGGGTGGCTAACCCTCCGGGGTTAAAAATCCGAAGAAATCTTATCTTATCTTATCTTAACCACTAAGTTACGGATGTCTCAAAACGTTAGCTAGCGTGAGCCTCAAGTTTCATTGTTTGCATACCTTATTAAAGAAGATAACAAGCATTAAGCACTATACTCATATACAGGTGCTTATATAGTGCTTGTGGCTTATGTAAAACAAAAAGAGACTAACATTTTATTTTTTTTAATAAAATAAATAAAGTTTTATGACAGTTTAAGGAAATCTTATGGATTAATTAATTTTAAATAGTTTAGGTTGAATTAACACTATGATTATCTGTACGTTAAAATCTATATAATTACTAAAGGTTTACCTGGAGAGTTGGATTGTCTAGTGGGCACAGAATGTATGGTGTAACAGACAAGACACAAGTCAGTGGGTGGTTCAAGAAGGAAGAACCCTTGCAAGTAGCCAGTCTGCACTGTAGGGTCACATGCATATATTTAATATTAGACTGAAACGCAAAAGCTATACATATATAGAAAATGATACAAAACATATAATGTAACATGTATAGTTTAAGTCAAATAATTTCTATGGGTAAGTGGTTTTAATATGTCTTGTTGAATAATTAAACTGTTTACATACCATTTTATGTCCTGACTATACTTACACTACTTTACGAAGACAACATGGTGCGTGCAATTCGTATAAAGTTAACTTGGAATAGGTGCCAGCATACTGGCATACATCATATGCAATATGCTGATTTCTTATTCTCTTGATTAATAATACACTATTTGTAATTTATTGTTAACAGTGGACATATACTTTGAAAGGCGTATATCTATGTGTAAATACACTGAGTTAACTTTAATGTCTTGTTTTTAGGGATTACAGTATACTTTTTTGGTAAGTGTCAAGAACAGTTGCAGTCTTCAAGACAAAAAATGCCTTAAACCTAAAACGAACTAAGGGTTGCTACAAGACGTAATTCGTGAATTAAGAATTATAAAACACAAATATTTAAGATGACGCTAATATGAGTATTGGTGGGCAGCAGGTTAGAGTTCATATTACTGAAGGAGACAGTTGCAATACCTGGGTATCTTTATTGTCGAGATGTTTGGAAACCTGTGACTTTATCCATACAATACAGAGACTAATACTGAAAAAGGTGGGAGATGAAGTAGTAGTTCTAGGTGTTCAGTACATCAACCTTGAAAGGTGATGCTCACTCCATCAGTTTTGGAAGGTATTCATAGACCATCAGTCTTGAAAGGTCTTCACTCCATCAGTCTTGAAAGGTCTTCACTCCATCAGTCTTGAAAGGTCTTCACTCCATCAGTCTTGAAAGGTTTTTCACTCCATCAGTCTTGTAAGGTCTTCACTCCATCAGTCTTGAAAGGTCTTCACTTCATCAGTCTTGAAAGGTTTTTCACTCCATCAGTCTTGTAAGGTCTTCACTCCATCAGTCTTGAAAGGTCTTCACTCCATCAGTCTTGAAAGGTCTTCACTTCATCAGTCTTGAAAGGTCTTCACTCCATCAGTCTTGAAAGGTTTTTCACTCCATCAGTCTTGAAAGGTCTTCACTTCATCAGTCTTGAAAGGTTTTTCACTCCATCAGTCTTGAAAGGTCTTCACTCCATCAGTCTTGAAAGGTCTTCACTTCATCAGTCTTGAAAGGTTTTTCACTCCATCAGTCTTGAAAGGTCTTCACTCCATCAGTCTTGAAAGGTCTTCACTCCATCAGTCTTGAAAGGTCTTCACTCCATCAGTCTTGAAAGGTCTTCACTTCATCAGTCTTGAAAGGTTTTTCACTCCATCAGTCTTGAAAGGTCTTCACTTCATCAGTCTTGAAAGGTCTTCACTCCATCAGTCTTGAAAGGTCTTCACTCCATCAGTCTTGAAAGGTCTTCACTCCATCAGTCTTGAAAGGTCTTCACTCCATCAGTCTTGAAAGGTCTTCACTTCATCAGCCTTGAAAGGTTTTCACTCCATCCGTCTTGTAAGGTCTTCACTCCATCAGTCTTGAAAGGTCTTCACTTCATCAGTCTTGAAAGGTTTTCACCCCATCAGTCTTGTAAGGTCTTCACTCCATCAGTCTTGAAAGGTCTTCACTTCATCAGCCTTGAAAGGTTTTTCACTCCATCAGTCTTGTAAGGTCTTCACTCCATCAGTCTTGTAAGGTCTTCACTCCATCAGTCTTGAAAGGTCTTTACTCCATCAGTCTTGAAAGGTCTTCACTCCATCAGTCTTGTAAGGTCTTCACTCCATCAGTCTTGAAAGGTCTTTACTCCATTAGTCTTGAAAGGTCTTCACTCCATCAATCTTGTAAGGTCTTCACTCCATCAGTCTTGTAAGGTCTTCACTCCATCAGTCTTGAAAGGTCTTCACTCCATCAGTCTTGAAAGGTCTTCACTCCATCAATCTTGTAAGGTCTTCACTCCATCAGCCTTGAAAGGTCTTCACTACATCAGTCTTGAAAGGTCTTCACTTCATCAGCCTTGAAAGGTCTTCACTCCATCAGTCTTGTAAGGTCTTCACTCCATCAGTCTTGTAAGGTCTTCACTTCATCAGTCTTGAAAGGTCTTCACTCCATCAGTTTTGTAAGGTCTTCACTCCATCAGTCTTGAAAGGTCTTCACTCCATCAGTCTTGTAAGGTCTTCACTTCATCAGTCTTGAAAGGTCTTCACTCCATCAGTCTTGAAAGGTCTTCACTCCATCAGTTTTGTAAGGTCTTCACTCCATCAGTTTTGAAAGGTCTTCACTCCATCAGTCTTGTAAGGTCTTCACTCCATCAGTCTTGAAAGGTCTTCACTCCATCAGTCTTGTAAGGTCTTCACTCCATCATTCTTGAAAGGTCTTCACTCCATCAGTCTTGTAAGGTCTTCACTCCATCAGTCTTGAAAGGTCTTCACTCCATCAGTTTTGTAAGGTCTTCACTCCATCAGTCTTGAAAGGTCTTCACTCCATCAGTCTTGTAAGTTCTTCACTTCATCAGTCTTGAAAGGTCTTCACTCCATCAGTCTTGAAAGGTCTTCACTCCATCAGTCTTGTAATGTCTTCACTCCATCATTCTTGAAAGGTCTTCACTCCATCAGTCTTGTAAGGTCTTCACTCCATCAGTCTTGAAAGGTCTTCACTCCATCAGTCTTGTAAGGTCTTCACTCCATCAGTCTTGAAAGGTCTTCACTCCATCAGTCTTTCAGTCTTGAATTTACTTGTTGGCTTTTTATACTGTTAATATATATATAACAGAACTGAAGTATAAAGGTAGTTTTGTAAATATCTTTTAGTGTAATCTCTTGTGAAGAATATGAATAATATCTGAACTGTTTACTTCCAACTGTGAGTCTTTTGAGGAGTTGCTGAACTTACACTTACATAATTGTCCCGGTGTCTTCGTCTTGTCATAATTTATACGATACAGTTGTTAATATGTAAAGCAGTAATTCAGTATTACAGTTTTGTAATGATGCCTTGATAAATGTAATGATAACATTTAGTTAGTAATGTAGTAATCGAACGATATACTTATAGTGATAAAGTGGGCACTGTAGAGTGATGCAGTGAGCTGCAGTGGTATGTTGTTGCAGCTGTATGCATGGTAATTTGTTTAGTTTAAGCTCTATCGACTGCACGAGAATATTAAAGGTCACAATTCACTTTAATCATTAAAAATGAGATCAAAGTAGACTCTCAGTGTATGTATACAAGTATGTATACAAATATATACTGATGCCCCCATCATATTGCTTGCTATATACTGATGTCCCATTATATTGCTTGCTATATACTGATGCCCCCATTATATTGCTTGCTATATACTGATGCCCCCATCATATTGCTTGCTATATACTGATGTCCCCATCATATTGCTTGCTATATACTGATGTCCCATTATATTGCTTGCTATATACTGATGCCCCCATTATATTGCTTGCTATATACTGATGCCCCCATCATATTGCTTGCTATATACTGATGTCCCCATCATATTGCTTGCTATATACTGATGTCCCATTATATTGCTTGCTATATACTGATGCCCCCATTATATTGCTTGCTATATACTGATGCCCCCATCATATTGCTTGCTATATACTGATGTCCCATTATATTGCTTGTACAGTTCCTTGATAATGTGAGAAATCACGAAATCGCTTGTAATTTCCCTATTTTTTTCACAGTGGTTGTTCTGCAACCACTGCTCTGGGAATCACCTCTCCCTGGCACGATCTCTGACCAGACATCCTAAATTCGAAAGGATATCTTACTGGAAAAATAAAATGCCACAATACCGCGACTGGAACAATACACAAATAACCTCGCATATAAGAGAAGGAAATTTATGACGACGTTTCGGTCCAAGCCGGACAGAAACACCGTCATAAGTGTCTTTCTTCTACGTGCGAGTTATTTGTATACAAGTTACTGGGAAACAAATACTGTGAAACACCTAGTACAGTGAAAATGCGAGTTTAGTGAATGTAAGATGAAATGTGTAAAATTTATCAGGTTAATTGTTAAATGTTCACGAGTGCAAAATGTCCACGAGTGCACACTCACATGAGAGGACACACTCACATGAGAGGACACACTCACATGAGAGGACACACTCACATGAAAGGACACACATGAGAGGACACACTCACATGAGAGGACACACTCACATGAGAGGGCACACACATGAGAGCGCACACTCACATGAGAGGGCAGTGCTACCTACCTGTGTTGTTGTGCTCTACCAGTCTAATATCTTTTGCTGGTAATGTTCTGCAGAAACCTATTAAAGAATATTTAAGATAAGTTTACAATAATTTATTAAATTATTGTAAAGTTATCTAAAATATATTTAGTTGGATTAGGCTAAATTAAATTGCGCTTGTTATAAGGTTAGGTAAGTTTTCTAAATTTTTTTGGTACAAAATTATTAATTTTTACATTAACATAAATTAAAAAAAATGTATCTTTAAACTTATAAGATATTTTTTTTAGAAAGGACTTAATTTTAAATGAATTCTTGCTAATTGACTAGTTTTACCGATTCGTCACGACACACACACACACACACACACACAATATATATATATATATATATATATATATATATATATATATATATATATATATATATATATATAATGCAATCAGATCTAAGGACATTTCATTAGTACGTATTAATTAAAAGTTCAGCATTGTTGTAACTGCAAAAGAAGTCACTTTCTATTAGCAGTTTCGTTAATCAGTACTCCTGAACTTTATTCTTAATCGTCTTCCCTAGTTCCATTTAATATTTATTTGTAACACTATCACAAGTGCGTATGGACGACCCTAGTTACTGTGTTAGTGCTCACAGTTATCTGCATCCTAGGTGTGAGTACTACTTTGGAATACCCAGTTTGTATGACTAACCCCAAATACACTAACAAGCACGAGAGTGAAGAGTAATAGCTTGACTTAGATTTAGATTTTGCCTTTGAAGTGGCTTGTGTACACCGTATCCATCCTGTGGACGGTAGCGCAAGAGCAAATGGATACACAAAAGTCCTAGGAACTAGGTACCAAAAGAGTTAACAGGAGCAACGGAGGGAGATTAACAAAGGGAAAACACAGATGGAGATATATAAAGGGAGGAAACAGATATGAAAACAGAAATGTGGACAAATGGAGAGAAACAGAAAATGCTGGAGTGCTGGTGCAATAACCTGGCAGATCATGCGGTTACCAGGGAAGGTTTTTCTCAGGCCGCAGTAAGAGTAATAAAAAAAAAAACTCAAAGTGGTCACCAGTATGAATCTTTTTAATACCGTAACCTGCATGACCCATACGGGTTTAGCACATTTATATATATATATATATTATATATATATATATATATATATATATATATATATATATATATATATATATATATATATATATATATATATATATATATGGGGAAAGGAAGCAATATTAGTTTTATTAATGTTTCTTGAGTTTTCTTGTTACTCGCGTCTTTGTTGTTTCCCCAGATACATACATACACACACACACACACACACACACACACAAGGAAATGAGCAGAAGTGCCAGAATTTAGTATGTATGGGTATGGAGAATGGCCCAATGACAATTTGAGAATGACATCATCGGAAGCCAAATCCCACCAAAAGTTGAAAAGCAGCCACATCAGGAAGACAACGGTAAAAGACCAGGTAATCCGACTGAAGAAAGAAGGAATGGCCGGGCAGTCTGTGAGGAGCTCGGCAAGAAATCCGAGTTATTCTCAGAGGAAACAAGAATGATACCAGACAGCCAAAGCGGTAGAGTGCACAGTTAGTGCTGGACACAATATAAATGATATATATATATATATATATATATATATATATATATATATATATATATATATATATATATATATATATATATATCTCGTTAGAATAAAAAAGAATGCGCTCGCTCCCTGCAAACACACATCTGTGAGATGGTGTTTGCACACATACACACACAAACACACAATGCCATATGAAGAAAGGTTGAGGGAAATAGGACTAACAACACTGGAGGACAGAAGGGTTAGAGGAGACATGATAACGACATACAAAATACTGCAGGGAATCGACAAGGTAGATAGTGACAGGATGTTCCAGAGAGGGAATACAGAAACAAGGGGACACAACTGGAAGCTGAAGACTCAGATGAGTCAAAGGGATGTTAGGAAGCACTTCTTCAGCCATAGAGTAGTTAGGAAGTGGAATAGTCTAGCGAACGATATAGTGGAGGCTGGAATCATACATAGTTTTAAGACGAGGTATGATAAAGCTCATGGAGCAGGGAGAGCAGAGACCCAGTAGCGGACAGCAAAGAGGCGGGGCCAGGAGCTGAGTCTCGACCCCTGCAACCACAATTAGGTGAGTACAATTAGGTGAGTACACACACACACATACACACACACACACACACACACACACACACACACACTCACACACATTCACACTCACACACACTCACACTCACACACACACACACACACACACACACACACACACACACACTCACACACACTCGTGTTGAATAGAGGGGAAAAATCTTGAAAGGATTGTGCTTGCCCCTCGCTAGGGTGTAGATTGTGCTTACCCCTCGCTAGGGTGTAGATTGTGCTTGCCCCTCGGAAAGGAGGCACTATATACTATTCTCGTAAACACGGCGATACTATTCCACCATTCACGTAAACAGAAAAGCACAATACAACCATTATCGTAAAAAGGGGGGAGACACTATGCTACCATTCTCATAAAGAGAGAGAGAGGCACTATACCACCATTCTCGTAAACAGGAAGACACTGTACAACCATTCTCGTAAACAGTGAGACACTATATAACCATTCTCGAAAACAGGAAGACATTATACAACCATCATCTTCAATATGGTGATAATATACATATAATCTTCAGTAGGTTACTATATCCTCTCTTGTTTTAAAATAGCATAATACTATATTCTTATATCTTACGTATTGGTATTATAACCTACACATCTATTATACACATTATTTTACTAATACTTTATCTCATTATTTAATAAGGAAATAATCTTACCTTCAGTCTTATTAGTAAGGAAATACTACACATGACTCACGAAATCGTAGTAACACGGTGGGGTTCAAACCCCACCCGTTTTATTACATACAGTAACTTAGCCATAGTATATATACCCTTCACTTCTAGACAGTGATACTAGGATGCCCTTGCTGTTTTAAATAGGGTGATATTTTATTCCTACCTGTGTGAAATTATAACTCCACTTTTAAATAAGACGATATTTTACCTTAATATTATTAAATACGATGATACTATACCCCACTTAAATTAAGTGGATACTACTGAGACTCCGTTCTTAAAGCGTATTATAAAATCCATTCTTCCTAGGTAGGGTGATACTTGATGACCACTCTCCTAAAGAGGGTTATACCATACCAAAATTCTCTTAAATTTTATATTATACCCCCACTCATTAATTTTTTAAAATTTATTCATGAAAAAATGCTAAATCCGTTGAGGTCATACAACGGTGATATTTTGACGACTGTGGAAATATCATTGCCATTTAAAGCAGAGAAAATGCTAGGCTCTTCTTGCACGGTCTGTGCTTGTGGTAAAGCTGTCCAGTCACTCCAACCTCAAATCACATCGGCGTTTTTCTAATGCATTTATATGCGTTAGTTTCTGAATGATTTAATAAGCTGGTTACAAAATTAAATATTAGCTGTTTTACGTAAAGTAATCCACTGAATCAAACCTTTCTTACTTATCACTATCCGCAAGGCTCAGGGGCAGATGATTTAAGTTTGTACTGTGTTTTGTATATAGTTCTGCAAGGCTGAGGTACAATGTTCCGTTTATGTCCCTGGTTGGCGAAACGTCTACAAAATAAAATCAAGCAGATGTTGCACATGTGTCTAAATCATCAACTTGTCGGTATTGTTTATCATTGATGTAATGACACTGTAATCTTATACAAAAAGACTGCATAAGACAAAACTATTACAGACGGGTTTCTCCTCCAGGGGCAGGTGTGGGGACCCATACCCTCGGAGAAGTAAATAAAAACCGCTTCGAGGAAATGTAATGAAATTTTCCCTTGAGGCGGTTTAAAAATATTTATTATTAAAAAATGTATTACTGCTCAACTGTAACTAAAAAAATGATGATTAATGTGAACAGACTTTGTATAACTTACTGTTTGGTTCATTACATTGCTAACAATATACACACTTGAACAAGCACAGGATATACACACCGACAGGTGTATTTCTCTCAGCTTTATGCTGAGAGTTTACTTTTAATACTATTTTAGGGATTAAGGTATTTTGGGCTGGTAATGAAAAAGTTACATGCGAGCATAAATGACCCTAGTGTAGTCGATAGTCTTTAATTCCAACATACTCGGGTTAAAGCTTAAGTTTATAGGGTTTGATTCACCTCTGCACTAACATCACCATTACTTTATTCAATAAAATTAAGAGAATAAATTAATTATATATATATATATATATATATATATATATATATATATATATATATATATATATATATATATATATATATATATATATATATATATATACATACTATATATATATATATATATATATATATATATATATACATGTGTATATCTTAATGTATATACTCCATTCGGTTCATGTACACTTTGTAATGTGTATTACACTTACATACAGAACTCTCATTGTACATACCTCTCTGTGTATAATCTGAGATCGTCACTCACAGTATATGCTCAAAGAGATACACATTATTGGTGTATATGTCGATGTTAGGGGAGAGAATAAGCTACTACAGAACCAGCACACAGTGTTCAGTACCACCACAGTGTTCAGTACCACCACAGTGTTCAGTACCACCACACAGTGTTCAGTATCACCATACAGTGTTTAGTACCACCATACAGTGTTCAGTACCACCATACAGTGTTCAGTACCACCACACAGTGTTTAGTACCACCACAGTGTTCAGTACCACCATACAGTGTTCAGTATCACCATACAGTGTTTAGTACCACCATACAGTGTTCAGTACCACCATACAGTGTTCAGTACCACCACACAGTGTTCAGTACCACCACACAGTTTTCAGTACCACCACACAGTGTTCAGTACCACCACACAGTGTTCAGTACCACCACACAGTGTTCAGTACCACCACACAGTATTCAGTACCACCACACATTGTTCAGTACCACCACAGTGTTCAGTACCACCATACAGTGTTTGGTACCACCATACAGTATTCAGTACCACCATAGTGTTCAGTACCTACACAGTGTTCAGTACCAACACAGTGTTCAGTACCACCACAGTGTTCAGTACCACCAGTCTTCAGTACCACCATACAGTGTTCAGTACCACCACAGTGTTCAGTACCACCACAGTGTTCAGTACCACCATAGTTTTCAGTGCCACCATACAGTGTTCAGTACCACCATACAGTGTTCAATACCACCATACAGTGCTCAGTACCACCATACAGTGTTCAGTACTACCACAGTGTTCAGTACCACCACGCAGTGTTCAGTATCACCACACAGTGTTCAGTATCACCACACAGTGTTCAGTACCACCACGCAGTGTTCAGTATCATCACACAGTGTTCAGTATCACCACACAGTGTTCAGTATTACCACACAGTGTTCAGTACCACCACACTTCAGTACCATGACGCTGATCGGTACCATAGCACTGATCAATACCATGACAGACTGATCAGTACTATGTCACTACCATGGTTTTGGTATTGTTCCAGGTGTGTTAATTTATGTTGTCACTAAAATTACAATAAATCATCAAATAGAAGTTATGGAGTAAACGGTATTTTTATATATTGTAAAAAAGGTAACTTTTTATGCATGGTAATGTTAGTAAATATTTATGCATAGCCTATGCATTTTTCAAAAGTTTGGAACCAACTGAACACGGCCAATCGGCTCACGATTCAGATTAACTATTATTATTATTTTTTTGTTGTACACATGAAAAGTGTATGCCATCCCTTAAATGTATTGCTGAAAAAATATATAAAAATAAAACTAGGATATAGTTGCAGAGAAAAAAAAATTTGGTGGGAACAAAATATGACCAACTGAACGAGGCCGATCAGATGGCTCAAAGCAAAGGCTTGTAAAGAATTCATAAGACCACAAGAACAAAGGAACAGTGCAGTAGGCGTTCTGGTTCGTGCTAGGCATCTTCAATTCATACCCATCCACACCCACTCATGTACCTGTCCAACGTATATTTAAATTTACCCAAAGTTCTTGTCTTAGTGACGCTCCCTGAGAGTTTGTTCCATTCCTCTACAACTCTGGTGACAATCTAGTATTTTTTACACTGATCAGTTTTTACAGGCTAAGAGCTGTTATCCTACCTCAGCTTATTTCAAAGGCCAGCCTTGTTTAAGATATACTACCACCCATTTATTCCTGTTTTCCACTTGTACGCCTCAATTATATATCTCATAATTCTACGCCTTTCCAGAGAGTACATAGTGTCTTTAGACTATTTTCAATGGAAAGATTTCTGATATAGAGACCAGAACTGAAGATAATAATTTAATTAAGTTCTAACCAAAGATGTATAAAGTAGAAGTATAATGTTAGGACTTCTATTATTTATACTTCTTGATATAACACCAAGAATTCAAATAACTTTACAGTTGACTTGCTTTAAATTTCTGCTAACCAGAAGTCCTAGATCTTTTTCGCATTCATTTTGACTAAATCTACAGTTTTTATCTTATAAACATCATTTTTATTTTATTTTCCTCGGATTAGACCCTTACACTTGACTGCATTGAACTGCATCTGCCACTTTTCCGACCAGAGCATCAACCAATTTAGGTCATCTTCTAGCCTTCTAGTGTCCCTGTCAGAAATTATTTGACAGCCTATTTTAGTGTCATCAACAAACTTACGTTGCTCTTTATTCCCTCATCAATGTCGTTTATGTAGATTGTAAACAAGAGTCCCAGCACTGACCCTTGTGACACACCACTAGTAACAGGTTCCCCTTCCGATTTTTCCTCATTAATGTAAACTCTCATCCATGCCTCCGCCCAAGGGATAATTTCCTCTCCTTTACCAAGTGACGCTACTTTTTTAATTAATCAGTCTCCTTTTTTGGACTTTATCAAAAGCCTTACTGAAGTCCATATTCTTTATCTTGGTCTTCCGCCTTGAATACCTTAGTTAAAACGTTAGTAAATTCGTAAGGCAAGAACGGAATTTTGTAAACCCATCCTGAGATTCGTTTCTCAAATTATATATTTCAAGGTGCCTTCGAATTGCCTCAGCAATTATTGGTTCTATCAACTTTCTCATTGAGGTTAGGCTAACTAGTCCATAATTTGAAGCTAAGAACCTATCTCCTGCTTTGTAAATGAGTATTATCAGGTACGATAACTGTTTCTAGTGACATGCTGAAGAGACCAGCTAATGGTTTGCTAAGTTCCTCCTTACATTCCCTTAGAAGCCTTGAAAACAGCGCATCAGAGCCCAGTGACTTGATTGGCTGCAATCTATGTGAGGAGCTCAACTCGAGGTTCAGGAAAGTATTCACAGTGGAGGCAGGAAGGCAGCTGGGTAGACAGGATGGGGTGCATCACCAACAAGGGATGTATCAAGTGTCTACTGTAATTGTCTGAAGACCACGTCAGTTGACTTTAATATTGCATAATTTATTTTGTCCTGACCCGTATAATTATTGATTTCTAGGTTTTCGTTTATATCCTGCTGTGTAAAAATAGAAAGAAAATAAGTATTGAAAATGGTAAATATTTCTTTGTCGCTAACAGAGAACTGACTTGAGTGAAATTTTAGTGGGTCTATCTTTCCTCTGATCTTATTCCTACAGTATGTATCTGAAACTCTTTAGGTTGGTCTTTTTTTTTCCCTCGCAACCTTGTTTTTCATAATCTCTTTTCGCTTTCCTTATTTTTTATCTGACTTCTCTCTTAAAGTGAATATATTGTTCAGTAAGTTGACCCTCGACTCTTTTGATTCGCTAGTAAATGCCTCTCTTTTCACCCGAGAGACGTTTGAGTCTATTGTTTTTCCATTCTCTATTAAGAATATATGCAGCTTGACTGGCTTGTTCAATGATATGGAAAATGTCATGTTTGCACTCATCACTATCTTCTATACGCTCTCCCCTCACGATAGTCCCTAGTCAGGTTGACCCAGTCTACACTACTCAAGTAATCTCTTAGTCCTATATTATCTGTGATGCGAAAATTGGGGAACTTAACTTTCTTATCGTTATTAAGGTAATTCCATAGGATATTGAAACTAAGTGATTTATGATTACTTTCTTCAGGCTCTTCATTATCCTCAAGATTATTTATCAGAGATTCCTTGTTTGTCAGAACCAAGTCTAACAGGTTATTTCCTCTAGTTGGTTCGACACAAACTGTTTTGAAAAGCAGTCCTGGACCATTTGAGGAAGTCGATAGAATTAAAATTATGTCAAATTATTCCAGTCGATATAGCTCAAGTTTAAATCACCCATTAAAACTATATTTTTGTTTCTGGATGTCTGAACAATTTCGTCCCAAAGAAATTTACCTAGGTCACCCTCTAGGTTTTTATGACCGAGAAGTTGCAGTCAAACAGATACCGTGTCTGTCTTTTCCATCTTTATATCGTGTCTTATACAACTGTAAATTTTCCCTAACATACATAGCAACTCCGTCCCCTTTCCTGTTGACTATCAGTGCGAAGTAATTTATGCCCCTCCCTGTATGGGGAATTCAGTGGGCTTGTCCCTGATTTTCAGACTGAGCCAGGTATCAGTTATTGCAGTAATATCTATGTTTCCTGCACATGCAATTAGTATTGGTTTAACGATTTTATTTCATGCATTCCGGCTATTTGTAATAAATGCTAAGAAAGTTTTCGCCTCTTTTCTCCTCTGTCTCGTCTTGTTTGTTGACTAATTTTGCTGCTTGTATCAGGAACTACTTTATGAGCTGTCCTGTCTTCTGAGTGTTTACCTAACATATCATGTTTAGTGTTGCAACCCTTTCCTTCAGTCTACTAGCAGTTTGTCTTACACAATTAAGCAATGACTTATTCGACTTATATTGCCCATGCTGCCTCCCCAACATCATCTTAAACACATCTTAAATCATTTGACCAACAAAAAGGCTGTGGGCCCAGACAAGTTGAGCCAAAGATGCTGAGCAGATGTGCAGACCAGCTAGCAGCACCTCTAACTCGTATCTTTCAGCACTGCCTAGTACAGTGTAAATGGTCTTCTCTGTGGAAAGAGGTAAATGTAGTCCCAGTTCACAAAAAGAAGAGCAGAGCAGAAATCAGCAACTACAGACCAGTGTCACTCCTGTAAATCACTGGCAAGATCCTTGAGACAATAATCTCAAGACAAATGACAAGAGTTTTTTGACTACCACTCACTACTTTGTGACCGTCAACATGGCTTCAGGAAAGGTTACTCTGCTGCTGATTTGTTGTTAAACCTCTCCACTAAATGACACTAGTTACTGGATGAATCCAAAGTCAGCTGTGTGGTAACACTGGACATTGCTGGTGCTTTCGACCGAGTGTGGCACCAGGTCCTCTTGGCAAAACTGCAAGCACTGGGAATTGCAGGCTCTACACTATGTCTCCTCAGTGATTACCTTCATGGTAAATCTCTATGGGTAGTTCTCAATGGAACAGAATCAGCAAGACATCCTATTGTGGCAAGTGTTTCACAAGGAAGTGTGCTTGGGCCATTGTTGTGAAATGTCTACTTCAATGACCTTCTTCATCTCATCCCAGAATCCCATGCATATGCAGACGACTGTACTCTGACATTTACTTATCCAAGAGAAGAAATGCCAGCTGCTCAAAGCTACATCAATCACCAGCTAAGAGCTATATCAGCTTTGGGAAACCGATGGCAGATACCATTTGCACCTGAGAAAACACAAATGATGATGGTCTCTAGGCACCATGATGGTAATGCCGGAGTAGTAGTAAGTATGAATGGGAGAGTGTTGGTACCTGGGGAAGAAATTTGAATCCAAACTGATCATGAAGAACCACGTTGTAAATCTTGCAAACAAGGCAGCCAGGAAGCTTACAGCACTTCGACGTATCTCGCATCTGCTTGACAGTAGGGGTTGCAAGATTCTGTGTGAGGCACAAGTACGCTCACACCTTGAGTATGCTCCACTTTCTTGGTTTGCCTGCCCCCCTTCCCTCTCTCTCGCCTGGACCCATCCTGTTATGTACACGGCCACTTCGAGGACAGCGAGAAGCAAGCTTCTAAACCACAAGACGGGCAGCAAGCAGCAACTTTACTCTGGCTGTACTCTTCTCCAGAACATCACTTCATATGAGATCATGTATCCCCAGGATGACTCGAGTCTGGAACACATTCGTACAGTATTATGATCTCAACGAGATAAAGTCAGTTGATCAAATGAAAATGCTGGTCCACAGATGACTCCAACTTCCTCTTGTTCCCTACTTGTATGTTTCATAACAATAAAAATGCTTTCAAATGAACTGATGTAGGTAACAGCTCTTAGCTTGTCAATAAAGTTAGGAATCCTTAACTTGTCAATAAAGTTAGGGATCCTTAACCTAACCTTGTCAAACCCTGTGTAAAAAAAATGCATCCCATTTCTTGGATACGTATCATTTTTGCCATAAAAATTATCCCAGGTGTCAGTGAATGGAATTCCAAGTTTCTTGCAGTACTTGGCTGGCCAGCAATTTACCCGAAATGCTCTAGACATTTATTGCCCTCTCCCAGGCAAAATGTAACTTTACGATCATAACCTAATTTTGATCAGTAGCACCATGTACTTGGCCAGCAACTCTTCTCTCTTGTGTTTCCTAACATTATTCCCTTCAACAGTGAGGTTGTTTCCGTTACCAGACATGATGTGATCAAACCTGTTAACTACTTCACCCACACCTGCTCAAGGAAAATACATATGTCTTACCTTCTTATCCCTATTATAGGAAGCTACATCCATGTATCGAATTTGTGAATCTCGAACAACAAAAAAGTCCTTTTTCTTACATGGTGCGGTATTTGCCCTACCTGTCTCCTTATTCACAACTGCACACACGTCCTGAAGAACAGCAAAGTGATTTCTGTTCTCTAACTCTGCTTCAACCTTCCTCAATTTCATTATCCTCCCACCTCTGGAAATCAGTTTTCATTCGTTACATCCATCATATTTTCTTTCGTTACTACCAACTACCTCACATTCCTTATTACACTTATTACCATTCTTGTCCAAATGAGTTTTTAATTTCTCATTCTCCTCCCAAGAACTAGAACCTTATCCTTGAGAACTGGAACCTTATCCTTGAGAACTGGAACCTCATCCTTGAGAACTGGAACCTCATCCTTCATAAAAAAATAAACAATACCACGGGCGGGGATAGAACCCGCGATCAACGTCATAATCGTGTCATTACGATTTCGTGACTCATCCTTCATCTCTAGAACAACTCTTAACACTACTTCTCAAACTCTACAACACTCCTGAAAGATTATTACACAAGCCATTGTTACAAACACTTTACTTCAAATTCGCTGAGAAAGTCACACAGCTCTGGATAGGTCCACACAGCTTCCTTTAACCACTGACTTGTGTAGTCTACATGACAAAATATTTTGTATGTGCATATATTAAATGACTAGAAGTAGCATAATAGTGTCACTTAACTATGTTAACTTAACAACTTTTTAAGTAATTTGAAAATAAGAACTTATCACAGATGTTAGTTGCCAGATTCACCAACAAAAAATAATATTTCTGTTTTTTCTTACTATTACTTTTCTCTTATTCGTCTTTATCATTGATATTCTAGATTATATAAGGGATTATTAAAGAGTGCACCTGTTCTCGTGGCTCTGTTGGAGTGCAAGGAGATCCACCAAGCTTAATAAGGATATATTGTTCCAGTTTCTGTTTTTTTTTATGGAGGAAACTTTGTTTCCTCTTCTTTTCCAGAACAGATTTGGGCAATATATTTTTACCCGGACTGCCAGGAGGCAGGGCTCCATAAGGCGTAAGCTTTAGTGGCACTCAAAACTACCAGCAACAGCACCTCGTCTCCGTTTTCCGTGAAGTTGTGGTTATATTTCAGCCCTGTCCTCTTAATGACTGTTGTAAAGACACACAGGAGACTGTTCAAGTGACCTTAAACAGTGAAAAACTGACAGTTGTATCTGCCGCCCTCAGTGGCTGACCGGTTTCTTCTCCTGCCAGAACTTTTGATCGACATTATCTTATATATTTTTTTTCGTTGTGGCATGTTTTAATTGTTTATTTTTATGGTTAGAGGACAATCTGATCTAACTTTAATTAACCGAGAAGTTTGCTGCATATGGTACATGAAAAATCCACACAGTTTTTTTTTATGGGAGTTAAGAGGATAGTAAGTAAGTAAGTTTATTCAGGTATACACAAATACAGTTACATAGATTGTCATACATAGCAGCATATGTGTAGAAAACCTAGGATAACCCAAAAAAGTCAGACAGAGTGACTTATTTCCATTGGGGTCCATTTAATACCTTAATATTATACACTGTAGTAGATACTAGTTATTATACTATAATTAAAAGGAATAAGGTAAAAAAAAAGTTATTTACATGAACATATATGTTAGCTAAAAAAAAAAAATCATTCTCCTCCGTTTCTGCATCAAAATACGGACTTCAGCATCTCACAGGTATGCAATAACTCTTTTATATATTTATAACTTTTTATGACGATTGAGGGTTCGTTAAACTTATTCAACGTTGAATGATACACGAATATAATAAAATTGTCTCATTACTCAGTAGTCTAGTAATAAACAAACAAAAGTTTATTTCTTTGCAAATGTTACAATGTGTTTATATTTCATAATTTGATTGGTACAAAGAAAGCCACTGTCATGCCGGGGTATTTCGGGCAGTGTATACTGGAGTGTAGCTGGAGTGTATACTGGAGTGTATACTGGAGTGTAGCTGGAGTGTATACTGGAGTGTAGCTGGAGTGTATACTGGAGTGTATACTGGAGTGTAGCTGGAGTGTATACTGGAGTGTATACTGGAGTGTAGCTGGAGTGTATACTGGAGTATAGCTGGAGTGTAGCTGGAGTGTATACTGGAGTGTAGCTGGAGTGTATACTGGAGTGTAGCTGGAGTATATATGGAGTGTAGCTGGAGTGTATACTGGAGTGTAGCTGGAGTGTATACTGGAGTGTAGCTGGAGTGTATACTGGAGTGTAGCTGGAGTGTATACTGGAGTGTAGCTGGAGTGTATACTGGAGTGTAGCTGGAGTGTATACTGGAGTGTAGCTGGAGTGTATACTGGAGTGTAGCTGGAGTGTATACTGGAGTGTATACTGGAGTGTAGCTGGAGTGTATACTGGAGTGTAGCTGGAGTGTATACTTAGGACTGTATATTAAATGTAACAAAATATATCGGCAAAAATTATATGTATAACAGTTATAACAATTGTTAGCCAGCATAGTAACCGGCCTCCTACTCTAACAATCATTATAGTAACATAGTTAATCATATAGTACATAGTTATATTTATAAATGTTTTAATACATACTGAATCAATAAATCTGTTTTATAATAACCATTAAATACTGAGACTCTGGTAAAATTGATACTAAATCAGCTGGTGAATATAATAGTACCATGTTCTCTACCTGGTGAATATAGCAGTACTTTGTTCTCTACCTGGTGAATATAATAGTACCATGTTCTCTACCTGTTGAATATAGCAGTACCTTGTTCTCTACCTGGTGAATATAGCCGTACCTTGTTCTCTACCTGGTGAATATAGCAGTACCTTGTTCTCTACCTGGTGAATATAGCCGTACCTTATTCTCTACCTGGTGAATATAATAGTACCATGTTCTCTACCTGGTGAATATAGCAGTACCTTGTTCTCTACCTGGTGAATATAATAGTACCATGTTCTCTACCTGGTGAATAGTACATTGTTCTCTACCTGGTGAATATAATAGTACCATGTTCTCTACCTGGTGAATATAGCAGTACCTTGTTCTCTACCTGGTGAATATAGCCGTACTTTGTTCTCTACCTGGTGAATATAATAGTACCATGTTCTCTACCTGGTGAATATAGCAGTACCTTGTTCTCTACCTGGTGAATATAATAGTACCATGTTCTCTACCTGGTGAATATAGCAGTATCTTGTTCTTTACCTGGTGAATATAGCCGTACCTTGTTCTCTACCTAGTGAATATAGCAGTACCTTGTTCTCTACCTGGTGAATATAGCTGTACCCTGTTCTCTACCTGGTGAATATAATAGTACCTTGTTCTCTACCTGGTGAATATAGCCGTACCTTGTTCTCTACCTGGTGAATATAATAGTACCATGTTCTCTACCTGGTGAATATAGCAGTACCTTGTTCTCTACCTGGTGAATATAGCAGTACCTTGTTCTCTACCTGGTGAATATAGCAGTACCTTGTTCTCTACCTGGTGAATATAATAGTACCCTGTTCTCTACCTGGTGAATATAATAGTACCCTGTTCTCTACCTGGTGAATATAGCAGTACCTTGTTTTCTACCTGGTGAATATAGCAGTACCTTGTTCTCTACCTGGTGAATATAATAGTACCCTGTTCTCTACCTGTTGAATATAATAGTACCCTGTTCTCTACCTGGTGAATATAATAGTACCCTGTTCTCTACCTGGTGAATATAATAGTAACCTGTTCTCTACCTGGTGAATATAATAGTAC
This sequence comes from Cherax destructor, assembly GCA_009830355.1. Lineage (NCBI taxonomy): Eukaryota > Metazoa > Arthropoda > Malacostraca > Decapoda > Parastacidae > Cherax > Cherax destructor. The sequence continues at coordinate 142,478 of WNWK01001183.1, read as the reverse complement.
ATTGTTCTCTACCTGGTGAATATAGCAGTACCTTGTTATCTACCTGGTTAATATAATAGTACCCTGTTCTCTACCTGGTGAATATAATAGTACCCTGTTCTCTACCTGGTGAATATAATAGTACCCTGTTCTCTACCTGGTGAATATAGCTGTACCTTGTTCTCTACCTGGTGAATATAGCAGTACCTTGTTCTCTACCTGGTGAATATAGCAGTACCTTGTTCTCTACCTGGTGAATATAGCAGTACCTTGTTCTCTACCTGGTGACTAGAACAGTGCCCTGTGCTCTAACCTTGTTCACTAAGGTATTCGAGACAATAGACCAAAATACAGAATACAATAGTGTACAAAAGAACCACTGTGAAAAAAATAGTGAAATACCAAATGCTTCGTAATTTTTCACATTATTAAGGTACAGGTTCTTAATAATGTGAGAAATCACGACAGCGCTTGGAATTTCACTCATTTTTTTCTCAGTGGTTATTTGTATATTGTGATATCACCTGTTTACTGTGATCTTATTGCAACAATACAGTGTATATGGTCTTCAGTAAGGCTTTTGACAGGGTCCCACACAGCGACTCCTGGGTCGAGTTATGACTGACCGACAGGCAATAGTGTGTGTACATAAATGGGGAGAAATCAGTATAGAGACCCGGTACAAGTTATGCCATAGGAGTCAGTATTGGGACCTCTTTTCACAATCTGTATAAACGACATAAACAAACTTGTCGTTGACACTAAAATAAGCCATTAATTTTTGAAGAGGACACTAGAATGTTACAAGATGACCTGGTTGATGTTATGATTGGAGATGTGGCATATGTAGTTCGGTTCGGACAAATGTAACCTTAATACAGGAAAATAAAATAATAATTCTACTTTTAAGCTAGGTAGTTTACATGAAGTCAAAATGAATGAAAAAAATTATCGTGGCGTTCTAGTTAGCAGAAATTTAAAGCCAAGACAACAATGCATAAGTGTTCAAAATAACGCTAATACAATTCTAGGCTTCATATCAAGAATTATGTATAAACAACAGAAGTCCTAAGGCTATAATTCAACATTATATATCTTTGCTAAAACCATAAGTAGATTATTCTGCTTGGTTCTGGTTTCCATATGAGAGAATGGACATAAATATGCTGAAAAACAGAAAAGGATGAGGAAGGTGATTCCACGTATCAGAAGCCATTCCTACGACAATAGACTGAAGGCACTGAACTGGCTTTCTCTAGAAAGAAGTAGAATTAGGGAAGATATGACTGAAGTGTACAAATGGAAAACAGGCATAAAAGGGGATTTAAATAATGTGGTGAAAGTAATTAAGACATAACTCGCAGCAAAAGCTTCACATTGAGCAAAAACCAATTTAGAATGGCATAGAGAAGTACTGGTTTGGCAGTAAGTTGTAGATGAATGGAACAAACTCCCAAATAGCATTACTACTAGAACGAGAACTTGAATTACACCTGCAGAGTATAGCACAATGGGCCTACTGCAGGGTTCTTTTATTCGTGTGCTATTATTTTGATAACGACAAACTAATGCTAAACTCAATCTTGTAATTAATTTACATAACCAGGATATGTTTAGTAACTAGCATATGTTTTATTTGTTACTAGGATATGTTGTTTGTAACTAGAACAGGTTTTTATTTGTAACATCATGTTATTTCTAACTAGCATAGGTTTCAAGGATAGATTTTATTTGTAACTTGGATAGGTTTATTTGTAGCTAGGATATGTTATTTGTACACAAATAACCCTAGGCAATATTCCAGCCTAGATAGATTTTATTTGTAGCTAGGAAAAGTTTTATTTGTAGGTAGGTTAGGTTTTATTTTTAACGAGGATAAATTTTATGTATAACTAGATTTGTAACTAGGATATACTTTATTTGTAACTAGGATATGTTTCATTTATAACCTTCTTCTTGTAGGTTCGCCGGTACGTCCGGCCCAGGTCTTCTCCAAATGGTGACCCGGCCAAATATATAACCAGAAATGTTAAAAGCAGGTGTGGATATAGTTTTGGAGTGGTTAGTGCTTTTATTTAATAAATGTATGGAAGAGGGTAAGGTACCTAGGGATTAGCAGAGAGCATGCATAGTTCCCTTGTACAAAGGCAAAGGGGACAAAAGGGAGTGTAAAAATTACAGGGGAATAAGTCCGTTGAGTATACCTGGTAAAGTGTATGGTAGAGTTATTATTGAAAGAATTAAGAGTATGACGGAGAGCAAGATAGAAGATGAAGAAGGAGGCTTTAGGAAGGGTAGGGGGTGTGTAGACCAAGTTTTTGCAGTGAAACATATAGGTGAACAGTATTTAGATAAGGGTAAAGATGTTATTGTGGCATTTATGGATTTGGAAAAGGCGTATAATAGGGTGTATAGGGGCAATGTGGCAGATGTTGTAATTGTATAGAATTGGAGGCAGGTTATTGAAAGCAGTGAAGAGTCTTTACGAGGATAGTGAGGCTCAGGTTAAAGTATGCAGGCGAGAGGGAGATTATTTCCCAGTAAAAGTAGGCCTTAGACAGGGATGTGTGATGTCACCATGGTTGTTCAATATATTTATAGATGGAGTTGTAAGAAAAGTGAATGCTCGGGTGTTGGCAAGAGGTGTGGGGTTAAAAGATAAAGAATCTAACACAAAGTGGGAGTTGTCACAGTTGCTCTTTGCTGATGACACTGCTTTTGGGGGATTCTGAAGAGAAGTTGCAGAGGTTGGTGGATGAGTTTGGTAGGGTGTGTAAAAGAAGGAAATTAAAAGTGAATATAGGAAAGAGTAAAGTGATGAGGATAAAAAATTAGGTAACGGAAGATTGAATATCAGATTGGAGGGAGAGAGTATGGAGGAAGTGAATGTATTCAGATATTTGGAGTGGACGTTTCAGCGGATGGGTCTATGAAAGATGAGGTGAATCATAGAATGGACGAGGGGGAAAAAGTGAGTGGTGCACTGAGGAGTCTGTGGAGACAAAGAACTTTATCCATGGAAGCAAAGAGGGGAATGTATGAGAGTATAGTTATACCAACGCTCTTGTATGGGTGTGAAGCATGGGTAGTGAATGTTACAACAAAGAGAAGGCTGGAGGCAGTGGAGATGTCATGTCTGAGGGCAATGTGTGGTGTGAATATAATGCAGAGAATTCGTAGTTTGGAGATTAGGAGGAGGTGCGGAATTACCAAAACTATTATCCAGAGGGCTGAGGAGGGGTTATTGAGATGGTTTGGACATGTAGAGAGGGTGGAACGAAATAGGATGACTTCGAGAGTGTATAAATCTGTAGTGGAGGGAAGGCGGGGTAGGGGTCGCCCTAGGAAAGGTTGGAGGGAGGGGGTAAAGGAGGTTTTGTGTGCGAGGGGCTTGGACTTCCAGCAAGCGTGAGTAAGCGTGTTAGATAGGAGCAAATGGAGACAAATGGTTTTTAGGACATGTACTGTTGGAGTGTAATCAAGGTAACACGAAGGGATTCAGGGAAACCGGCAGGCCGGACTTGATTCCTGGAGATGGGAAGTACAGTGTCTGCACTCTGAAGGATGCATGTTAAATGCTGCAGTTTTATACCTGTAGTGTAAGCATGCCTCTGGCAAGACAGTGATGGAATGAATGATGATGAAAGTTTTTCTTTTTCGGGCCACCATGCCTTGGTGGGAAACGGCTTATGTGTTAATAAAAAAGTAATAAATGTTTTATTTCTAACTTGGATTTCGTTTTTTTTTTCTATCCGTTTGTTTGAAATTACATTTATTACGCCCAAGTTGGAATCAATTTAGTTATGGTTGTTACTCACTCATCTGTGTAAACTAATTCACTGAATATTGACAAGCGTCGCATTGTTCTTTCCGCCCGTTAAGTTACTCCATGAAATGTAATGAAATATTTAACGTGAAGCCTATTCAACGTTCATTAATAAAACACCATGAAGTTGTGTTTGGTTAGGATAAAATGTATTGTTCTAAATATCTTCAAAGTGCTTAAAACTAGCCTGGCATATACGCTGTTTGATACTGACTGTTTGATCAACATTAATGAGTCCACAAATCATCAGTAATAATAATAATAATAATAATAATAATAATAATAATAATAATAATAATAATAATAATAATAATAATAATAATAATACATCATACCTATAATAAGACACATGCTTGGATATCTTTATTGTTGAAACGTTTCGCCTTCTCAGCAGGCTTCATTATTAGAATATAGAGGTGATTACAATACTGGAGATATTACTGAAATCACCTCTGTTTTCGACTGATAATACCTACAACATAGTTGAAACTTTGCACTTGTGTCTTACACATCATGTTGTGGTTAGAAAGACACGTGAACAAACACTAGGACATATTTATTAGAAAACGTGTCGGACCTGGGACCGTGATGACTACTAACATACAGAGGTTGAAAAGATACTAGTAGTATATATATAGGTGGGGAGTGAGGTGCGAGTGACGCATAGTGACCTGAAGAATGCCATATTGGGATCCTGTGACTCCTGTCATGTTAGGTAGGTGGTGCTTTGGCTGGTTGATGATCATGTATGCTAATGTTTTTTAAATTTTTGTAGTTTCCAGTATTATGTTCTATGGTGTCGGTGACGGCGATTAACGAGCCTTCCAGAGATCGTCAGCGTCTAAGATCTTATTCTGTGAGGACGAGCTGTGCCTCATCCCAGTTCATCAAATGTCCTGTGGAGGACACAGACGTACCTTAAGTCGTCTAATTGTCTCTGTTGCTGGTGTTTCGATGTTCGTTGAAGCGGACATTAAGATTTCTGCCTGTTCCCCCTACATATCTCTTGGGACAGTATCCACAGGGGATGGTGTAGACGCCCACTGTGGAAGTTAGATCACTTCTAACATACTTCTGTCTGGTTAGGTAGGTGGTGCTTTGTCTTGATCACTTCTAACATACTTCTGTATGTTAGAAGTGATCAAGGTACCAGGACCGAAACATTTTCAAATAAATATGTCTTAGTGCTGGCTCACGTGTCTTTCTAAATAAATTTGTCGGTTTATACCATATTAATGTTGTATACCATTTATAATGAGATGGCTCCTCCTCGTCTTCTTCTTTTTATTATTTGCGATTAACAAATTTTTTTTTTTTTCTAATTTACCCCAAATGTTTCAAGACACATCTTTTAGTTACTAGCGCAAGTCATGAAAATATCAAGAAAGAAATAGCTTGTTTATTATATTTGCTTTGAATTTCAACACATCTCTAGAAGTCCTTAATGATGGCAACTTTATTGCATCCCTAACATCATGGCTACAAAGGCTAATATAAAGTTAAAATTGTATGATATTAGTCTAAGGTAATTTTACATGAGGGTTTAAATTTATCTTTGTTAATAAGACTCAATTTGCGGTTAGTGATATTTTGTTGAGACATCGTTTTGTCTACCAGCGACTTTATCGGTTCACTGAGAACTGATAAAATCCCTGGTAAACGGAACGTCTTGTTAATAAAATGTCATAAACTGCATATTGAGTGTTATATACATGTCTGTATGGTATACAACTGATATAGAAAAATGATCTTGAATGTGAGCCTTTAAACCGTTGAAAAAAAATGAGAGCATGTAAGGATCCCTGTCATTGTGAAGACCATCGATAAGTTTAGAAAAAATGGAAGGAGGATGTCAGATCCGGCCCACTAAATCTGAAAATGAACTTGAGGCGCTAACGTTGCCTTTGATCTCGTTTTCTAAGTCATATGGGAAAAAAATCTCATTCGACCCTAATTTTCAGATGTAAACAAGTCATCATGGGTGAGACGTGTGTTTACTTCACTAATATTTGCAGGCTTTGATACCTCAAACACAGACAATTTTAATACTTTAAAGTGCGATAAATACTTCAGTTATAATTATTATTAGTGCATTTATCAGCCTTGCCCAACACCTCACCCATGTTTCTTGTTCACATCTGGACGATCAGTAGTCCACGGTGTTTTATTTCTCACCCCGCAAGTGCCAGGGTCAAAGCTAAAGTTAATTTTTTTATTAGCGTAATATCAAGGAAATATGTAGGTGAGACATCCAGTACTCACACGTTAATAGGAGGCGTATAATTTCCAACGAACTGGAAGCAAAGTAACTGGATAAAAATTAAGGGAAAAGAAGACATTCCAACTAGGACCTCGTACAATAATAATAGGGGGTTCTTGCCATACAAAAGGAGAACCTACAAAGCAGGATTCCGGGCAATATGACGCTTTTGAAATCACTGCTTTTGAGATTATTGCTTTTGAAATATGTTCATATCGCCTGTAGAGAAACCAAATTCAAAGATTGTTGACACGTTATGTAATATCACCCTTATGTAATGTGGCAGTATAGTTTTAGTGGTGGGGCCCTAGTCATAGGGCTCCTACTAGTTACTTACCCAAGGGCCCCTACAAGTTGCATGCCTTGAGGCTCTCACAACTCTTCTAACGCTTTTGTATTAACGTAAATTTTGGTAGTCACATGTTTACGTTTTGTTAACCACATGTTTACATTTACAGACCTGTTGTTGTCATGCCTCTAACTCATTTACAGACTGCTATCATACATGAACTCGTTTATCATATATAAACCTATTTCAAAGCCTAACCCTGTCTAGGTTATACCACCACCTCACAGGATGTCATCCCATAGCGGTCAACTAGCACCTTGGTATCTATTTATTGCTAGGTGAACAGGGGCTTCAGGTGTATGGAGTCATCCCCATAAATCGCACTCAGCCTGAATATCGAACCTGGGTCCCTTTGGTTGAACCGAGTTTTCTACCACTGAGTTATTATAAATCGTTCACTCCTTAACGAATAATTCTGTAGGAATTTAGAGTAACAAAATACTGTTTTTTTGTTAATATTAAGAAAGAAGGTGATACAAGTCATGTCTATAAATATTAATGGATTGTATAGGATCGTAAACTGGTATTTATGGTATTGTTGTACAGTATCATAAACTACAGTGTTTATATTGTTGCATACGATCGTAAACTAGTATTTATATTGTTGTATACGATCGTAAACTACAGTTTATGATATTGTTGTATACGATCGTAAACAACAGTGTTTATGATATTGTTGTATGCGATCGTAAACAACAGTGTTTATGATATTGTTGTATACGATCGTAAACAACAGTGGTTATGATATTATTGTATACGATCGTAAACAACAGTGTTTATGATATTGTTGTATACGATCGTAAACAACAGTGTTTATAATGGTGTATATGTAAAAAGAGCACAGTTTTCCTGCAGTTGCAGCGTTGATGACATTGTTAAGCATGTACCAAGTCCACATTGTGCTCCTGCAGGACCAGTGCTGGGGTTGATAACATTGTTGTACGTATACGACGTGCACACACTTCCTGCAGGATCACAATCTGGTGCACTATAAGAGGTTGGGTTACACATATTTCGCTAACTGCGAGGTTAAAGGGTGTAGTCATCGAGGTGGTTTATACCTGGAGGGGGTTTCGGGGGTCAACGCCCCGGCGGCCTGGTCCGTGACCAGGCCTCGTGGTGGATCAGAGCCTGATCAATCATGCTGTTACTGCTGGCCGCACGTAAACGTCATCAAGGTGGTGTAGTTATCGAGGTGTAGTCATCAAGGTGGTGTAGTCATCAAGGTGTAGTTATCAATGGTGTAGTTATCAAGGTGTAGTAATTAAGGTGGTGTAGTTATCAAGGTGGTATAGTTATCAAGGTGTAGTTATCAATGTTGTAGAGACCAAGGTGGTGTAGTTATCAAGGTGTTGTAGTTATCAAGGTGGTATAGTTATCAAGGTGTTGTAGTTATCAAGGTGTTGGAGTTATTAAGGTGGTGTAGTTATCAAGGTGGTATAGTTATCAAGGTGTAGTTATCAATGTTGTAGTTACCAAGGTGGTGTAGTTATCAAGGTGTTGTAGTTATCAAGGTGGTTTAGTTATCAAGGTGTTGTAGTTATCAAGGTGTGGTTATCAAGGTGTTGTAGTTATCAAGGTGTGGTTATCAAGGTGGTGTAGTTATCAAGGTGTGGTTATCAAGGTGGTGTAGTCATTCTAATACAGGATACATGGTAATTTTTAGCACACAGATATGAAAGTGGGATTGATGGGACGATTTTGCGTGTTGATGATTGTAGGATAGGTAGATTGATGACGCTTGTGTGTACAGTACATGCACCAGCGGTAGGGGAACTGTGTACAAAGAACGAGTGTTTTTTTTTTTAAATGATCTAGTGTATTTTTTTTAGATGTTTACCCCCACGTTTGCGGCAGTAACTGGAGACTGGAACTGTGTTTGCACGAAAAAAAATGTAGAACCCATGGGGGAAAGACATTTTTCCCTGTATTGAATGAATTGTAAGGGGACGTGTGTTTGAGGGATGCATGTGTGTGTAGGAGGCCTCGACACTGCACACGTTGATACAGCAGGGGTACAGTGCATGATTATATAAGGTTTATGTTAGTGACGAGGCTAGGGTGTTGGCCTGATCATCTGGCAATGTTAACAGTGTCTTTGGATAGATTAGCAGTTCGACATCAAGCTTATTGGAAGTTGAACCTAAGTAGTACCTAAGAAGGTTCCAACAATGGTGGAGTAACAGCAGTTACAAGTGGTTGGATTAGGGTGTTATAGAATGGTAGGTGAGGTTGTTAAACCAGAGTTAAAGAAACTATTTATAAAGGAATGTCGAAAGTGTAATGCGGGGGAAAATATAGTATGATAAATTATAATGATGCGTCTGAGGCAGAGCTGTGGGGGCGGAGCAGTCACTAGGATGTTCAGTATGAAACAAATTGGAACTCTTGAAGAAATGGATCATAAATCAGATGCTTGAAACTTATACGGTGGTTTGCGTTCAGTCAAAGGTAAGCGAGGTATCGTGGGAAGACAAACCGTCTACCTGGAGGGCATTCGGGGGATCACCGCCCCTGCGGCCCGGGCCATGACCATGCCTGGTGGATCAGGGCCTGATCAACGAGGCTGCGTTTTAAGACCACAAAAAAACGATGAAAAACGACAAAACACGAGATGTAAAATGACAGAAATGATAGGAATGTATGCACACAGGTAGTATGAAAAATATTGGATGCAGGCGGGGTGAGGGTAGGGGAGGATAAGAAGAGGGTTGAGAATGAAGATGGAGGGAGACAAGCGAGGCTATGTCAGCTATAGCAAGAGAAAAAGTGGCAAGGATAAATGGCCTGCAGGTAGAATTTTACAAAGCGCATTAGGAAAACTTGGGAAGGAGATTTAAGGTAATATTAACAAACGAAATGAAAAAAATATTAAGAGACTGGAGCTTGAGCTGCGAGGGCGGTAGTAGCCGCGGTACTGGTGCCGGATGGAAAGATACAGGAAGGTTTGGAGGATTATATGGCGTTCCCCTTAACGTGTGCAGATTACAAAAAAATTTGCGAAAATTCTGGGGAACATGTTATCTGACAGGGTTAGTATGACTCCAGGGACGATCAATAATTGACGAGTACGTGCACCCGGTGGGGAAGAGAGCCTTAATATCTCTAGAGTGGACGGGAACGTCAAACAATGTGAGAAACGTTGAGAGTAGTCCTATTAAAGCATGACTTTAGAGAGGAAATTGCGAGATGGTTGGAGACATTGTGTAGTGAGGTGAGGGCAGCATCAACAGTCTTGTTGATCAGGTCCTGATCGACCTGGGGGCCTGGTCTAGGAACAAACCGGTGGGCGTTCACCCCAAACACATCCTTGAAGTAGATGAATGGTTCAGAGAACCGACAAGTTGATAAATTAGACACATATGCAACACTTGGGTATCTTTATTGAGGAAACGTTTCGCCACTCAGTGGCTTCATCAGTCCATACAAAGGAGAATCGTGAATAACAGGAGGAGTTTGAGGTAATCAGTCCCTCAACCTTGAGTCGATGTTGTCAGTCCATCAATCTTGAATAGAATACAGCAGGAGAGGTGCAGCAGTCGTAGGTGGTGTCACATTTAACCAATGTGGAAGTAGGTCGTGCCCAAGGGTTAGGAAAGTGAAGAATTCCCTGTATTCACTTGCCTAACCCTTGGGCACGACCTACTTCCACACACACACATATATATATATATATATATAATCGAACCTAAGATATTTACTTTAATCTTCGTCTTAATTAAAAGTACTTTTTGATTAGTGTAAACAGACATTAAGGACCCCGTGTAATCGACAGGCTTTAAACTTAACAAACCAACCTTAACGCTAGTTAGATGCCTGTAATTCTAGCAGGAAGAAAAATCACGGAGGTATATCTACACATGCAGTCAGAAAAGTGGTTTAGGAGGCTATCTCAACCCCACAGCAGACGAGTGGTAATGTTAGGAAAAACTTGCGTTATTCGAATACATTGTTTCTGAGACTGGTAGTGGATGATGGCTATATGCCTTTGTAGTCTATAGAAGAGTTTCATGGAGGCCTCAAGAAGCAGCTTGAATTAATGTCGTGGAAGCTTCAAGATGAAGATTGTGGAAGCCTTAAGGAACTTGAATTCGAGTGTCGTATAAGCATTAAGCTGAGGCTTTAATTTGGGTGTCGTGGAAGACTTAAAATGATGTATTCTGAAGAATACAAGCCCCATTTGTATTCCTCAGAAAAGCATCTAAATACATCCCACATAGACTGTGATCAAGTTTGGTTGCCAGAGTAAATAAAAATTGATATGTTTGGGCATGTAGACCAACGGTGTATCTTGCACAAATAAAACGTGCAGCGTGTGCCGAGGAGGTTAGTGGGCCGGCTGTGAAACATGGCAGGCGGCTGCTCTGGTGTATAGCCTGTACAACTCTCACTTGTTTTTGAATATGTTTTGATCTGAGGTTGTGTTTCAACATTTGTTTCTGGCTTTCTTGGGAAAATTTTGAGACTTACAAATTCCAAAACACTCCAGGATATTTTGGTAAAAACTTTCCCTCTAATGTTCCAGGGCTTTGGCTTAGTCGTTAAGAGTTTGTTTAGAATACAGGTTCCAGGAGAGAAGCTTGTATGGCTGCTCCCAGCAGAGTACAGCAGAGAGCAGTAGGGACGCCTGTGTGTGGCAGGTGAGGAAGGCTAATGGACACACCTGCACCAACACTCAGGACATCACTCCATCCTAATATCCTGTAGGGAGCTGTGTGGGAAGCTCCAGGTGGGAGTGGTGGTGGTGGTGTTTCTGTGATGGTGGTAGTGAAGATGATTCTGTGATGGTGCAGTGGTTTTAGTGAGTCTGTGATTGTGGTGGTGGAGATAATGATGTGATGGTGCAGTGGTTGTAGTGATTATGTGATGGTGCAGAGGTTGTAGTGATTCTGTGATGGTGGGGGTGATGGTGTTAATGGAGGTGCTTCTGTAATAGCGCGGTGATGATAGTGTTTCTGTGATGGTGGTGGTGATGGTAGTGTGGTGGTGTTAGTGGTAGGGACAGTTATTCTGTGATGGTGTTAGTGGCGGTGATTCTGTGATGGAGATTTTGTTAGTGGGGAAGGTATTAGTGGGGGGGGGTATAAAACCAAGGGAAAGATTTACAGTTTATTTCAAAAGCGATTATAACATGTATGAACCATCACCGTCTATTGATAAGCAGATTCTTAAGCCTCTCATAATCTGTCTTCAGCGATGATTGAGTTTCCTAGACTGCCGTCTTTAACTCGGCCTGCCAGGAAACATTACATGTTTCGTACCTGTAGTCACTTGGAGTACAGTATTTGTAACTGAGAGAGGTCTCACACGGGTGTTGGGAGGTTCTTGGAGGTCCTCACAGGTGTTGGGATGTTAATGAACATCCAAACACAAGTGTTGGTAGGTGCTGGTTCACACATACAGGTGTCGGGAGCTGCTGGTTCATACACAGGTGTTGGGGCTTTATTGAAGGTGCTCACACAGGTGTTGGATGGTATGTACGTTGAGTGTTATCATTCGCAGTTTTCCCTTGTTTGCCTTGGTTATATTTCTCAACATTGATAGAGAGCGACAAGAATAATTTTTCTAATGATAGTCATCTACTGTCGTTGGTGTATCTGGGAGGTGGTGCGGCGCCTCCAGCCCTGCTGTCCCTCCATATCACTCTCCGTTATGGAGAATTCTTATGCAGGTGAATCATTAAATCACGCCCCCACTCGCGTTTCTAATTTATGACCAAAATTTTTTTTTTTTAGAACCGCCGTCTCCCACCAAGGTAGGGTGTCTCGATAAAGGAAACACGTTCAGCATTATTCATTCAATCGCTGTCTTGCCAGAAGTGTAGCGACATCACATTTAAGATTATTACCCTTTGTAACATCTCCACCCCCCTTTTTTTTTTAGAGTGCAGGCATTGGCCCTCCAGGATTCATGTCCTGCCAACTGGTTTCCCTGAATGTCGTCGTCAGTGTCACACTCCAGCAGCACGTAAACATTTAAACTTATTTTAATCTCATAATAAACAAATATGTTTGTTAATAGTGGGTCTCTGAAAAGAAGTGGTGCCTGGATACTAGTGAGGGGCTCTTGATCCAAGGAAGTGAGCTCATCCTACTCTTTTGGACCGCACCTGCTTTTTTCCCATTCCCCATGACCTGTATATCCCTTATGCGTTTAGCGCCTCCTTAATAATAATAATAATAATAATAATAATAATAATAATAATAATAATAATAATTGTTGTTGAAGGGGACTCAAAAGGCGAGGTATCCCACTTCTTGGTTCATTCAGTCGACGCCATGACAAACAACAGATCCCACAAAACGAAATGTAAATGATATGATATATAATATTACCTCAAGGATTGAAGTTTCTCTTCATTCCTGATATAGGATTACATTCACTGCTCTGTCAGTTATCAGTACCCAACAACACCACCACATACAACAACAACAACAACAACCAAAAAAACACCAACACCATCAATACCACCAACAACAACTAATACTATTACTGCCAATCCCTCACACATACACACCATATATATATGTCGTGCCGAATAGGTAAAACTTGCGATTTTGGCTTAAATAGCCAAATTGCGTTTCTTTATTATCAAATTATTGTAAACTTATCTAAAAAAAAATTTAGTTAGATTAGTCTAAATTAAATCGCACTTGTTATAATAAGGTTAGGTAAGTTTTGTAAGGTTCTTCTGGTACAAAATTATTAATTTTTACATTAACATAAATGAAAAAAAATATATTTTTAAAAGTTTAAGAGAAAATTTTAGAAAGGACTTAATTTTAAATGAGTTCTTGGTAATTGACCAGTTTTACCTATTAGGCACGACATTTTATATATATATATATATATATATATATATATATATATATATATATATATATATATATATATATATATATATATACACATATACATACACAGTGTTGAGGGGTGATGAAGCACTGACGCTGGTTTCAAAGGAAAGATTCGGTGTGGGATTATAGCATGTAAATCTGGGATAGAGGGAAGTAAGGATAGGGGGGCTGTCACAGACAAGGTTGGGAGGAGGAGGTAAAAGAGGTTTGAAGTACTAGGGGCTTGAACACCCAACAAGCTTGTGTGAGCGCGTTAGATCATCACAGTGCCATGTGCCTAAATACATTTAAGATGAAAAGTAACATAATAATCATGAACAACAAAATTATCATCGAAATTATTATTTTCCAAGGGTTTTACGTAAGAATTTCATCTAGGTAATTCAGTGATGAGTTTCAACGTTATTCGCTGTGATTATAATAATTATATACAATGATGAATAAGACACGTGTACAACAATTGTTTTCAAAATGTGTCACCTACACAGTTGGCTTCTTCAGTTGAATACCCAGATGATGAAAGTGGAAGACAACAGTGTAGTGTAAGTGCTTGTAGTGTCAGTATAGTGCCTGTAGTGTCAGTATAGTGCCTGTAGTGTCAGTATAGTGCCTGTAGTGTCAGTACAGTGCCTGTAGTGTAAGTGCTTGTAGTGTCAGTATAGTACCTGTAGTGTAAGTGACTGTAGTGTCAGTATAGTGCCTGTAGTGTAAGTGACTGTAGTGTCAGTATAGTGCCTGTAGTGTCAGTATAGTGCCTGTATTGTCAGTATAGTGCCTGTAGTGTCAGTATAGTGCCTGTAGTGTCAGTATAGTGCCTGTAGTGTCAGTATAGTGCCTGTAGTGTCAGTATAGTGCCTGTAGTGTCAGTATAGTGCCTGTAGTGTCAGTATAGTGCCTGTAGTGTCAGTATAGTGCCTGTAGTGTCAGTATAGTGCCTGTAGTGTAAGTGCTTGTAGTGTCAGTATAGTACCTGTAGTGTAAGTGCTTGTAGTGTCAGTATAGTGCCTGTAGTGTAAGTGCTTGTAGTGTCAGTATAGTACCTGTAGTGTAAGTGCTTGTAGTGTCAGTATAGTGCCTGTAGTGTAAGTGCTTGTAGTGTCAGTATAGTGACTGTAGTGTCAGTATAGTGCCTGTAGTGTAAGTGCTTGTAGTGTCAGTATAGTGCCTGTAGTGTTAGTGCCTGTAGTGTTAGTGCCTGTAGTGTTAGTGCCTGTAGTGTTAGTGCCTGTAGTGTCAGTATAGTGCCTGTAGTGTCAGTATAGTGCCTGTAGTGTCAGTACAGTGCCTGTAGTGTCAGTACAGTGCCTGTAGTGTCAGTACAGTGCCTGTAGTGTCAGTACAGTGCCTGTAGTGTCAGTACAGTGCCTGTAGTGTCAGTACAGTGCCTGTAGTCAGTACAGTGCCTGTAGTGTCGGTACAGTGCCTGTAGTGTCGGTACAGTGCCTGTAGTGTCAGTAAAGTGCCTGTAGTGTCAGTACAGTGCCTGTAGTGTCAGTACAGTGCCTGTAGTGTCAGTACAGTGCCTGCAGTGTCAGTACAGTGCCTGTAGTGTCCGTACAGTGCCTGTAGTGTCAGTACAGTGCCTGTAGTGTCAGTACAGTGCCTGTAGTGTCAGTACAGTGCCTGTAGTGTTAGTACAGTGCCTGTAGTGTCAGTACAGTGCCTGTAGTGTCAGTACAGTGCCTGTAGTGTCAGTACAGTGCCTGTAGTGTCAGTATAGTGCCTGTAGTGTCAGTATAGTGCCTGTAGTGTCAGTACAGTGCCTGTAGTGTCAGTACAGTGCCTGTAGTGTCAGTACAGTGCCTGTAGTGTCAGTACAGTGCCTGTAGTGTCAGTACAGTGCCTGTAGTGTCCGTACAGTGCCTGTAGTGTCAGCATAATGCCTGACGTGTCAATATATTGTACTTAAATGTCACTATAGTGCCTGAAGTGTCAATATATTGTGCTTAAATGTCACTATAGTGCCTGTAATGTCAGTATAGTGCCTGTAGCGTTACTTCGGGCACCATGTCAAGGATACGTCTGTCTTTATCATTATAGATCCCCTTAGTGTGAGGTTCGTTGATGCTGGTGATGGGTTCTTGATCCAGTGAACTGGATTTATCCTTACCTCTTTTTTAATCGACCCTGATTGACATTCCTCTACTCTGTATGACGCTACGGTCCAGTCCTCCACCCTAAACATAGTATTCTTAAGAATAATAATATAGCCATAAAGAAGCTAAAATAAATATGGCGTTTTCAGGGAAAGTGGTCATTTCCCGACCTATTTTATATTCACGTGACTATTCTTGCTTCATCTCCTCCTAAATTTAATTTCAAGAAAACATATTTGGAATTTCCTCGCGTCCCGTCAGGTTAGTTCTGTCTCGAGAAGACAGATGATGAAGAACCTGTAGATGTCTCAGGTCGTCATCTCAACCCCCCACTGAGACCAGGCTCCAGGTAAGGCCCTCACGTTGACGGCCTGATCAAGTCATGCTGTTGGTGTTCGCTTGACGCAGTCCGACGTGAAAAACCACAGCCCGGCTGATCAGGAATGTCTTTCGGAAATTAGACATAAATTACCATGGTTTGTGAAGGTGCTTTCTGTAATCACTGTATAAACAAAACAAAAAATGGAAAAAGAAAAGCAGGAAGAAGCTAAGAAAAACACACTGTTTTCATAGCAAAGATACAATTGACCAGATTCAGCTTAATAATAAACGAAAGTTTACATACCCAACTCAGTAACCTCCCACATACGTAGTGTTGAAATTTACATTACTTCAAAGACTTGAAAATGATGAACTCATCTCAGCCAAGGAGCAGACGAAATTGCTGGTCCACGTCAGTGTCACGTTACAAACGAAATAATTAAGTTTCTTAAAGATCACAGCTGCAGTAGATTAAGCTGAAGTCTTGGATGTCTCCAAAACTTCTGGAAATTTATGCACGTCATTCCCATTCCCGAGGTAAGGCGCCTTAGATATTTTAAGAGGTTGCCCTAAGGAGCGACTCTTTGGGCAGCAATACTGTGAGTCAACCTGCCACCATCAAGACAGTATTGGGTAGCACCACTCACTCTGTGAGTCAACCTGCCACCATCAAGACAGTATTGGGTAGCTCCACTCACTCTGTGAGTCAACCTGCCACCATCAAGACAGTATTGGGTAGCACCACTCACTCTGTGAGTCAACCTGCCACCATCAAGACAGTATTGGGTAGCTCCACTCACTCTGTGAGTCAACCTGCCACCATCAAGACAGTATTGGGTAGCACCACTCACACTGTGAGTCAACCTGCCACCATCAAGACAGTATTGGGTAGCACCACTCACTCTGTGAGTCAACCTGCCACCATCAAGACAGTATTGGGTAGCACCACTCACTCTGTGAGTCAACCTGCCACCATCAAGACAGTATTGGGTAGCACCACTCACACTGTGAGTCAACCTGCCACCATCAAGACAGTATTGGGTAGCACCACTCACACTGTGAGTCAACCTGCCACCATCAAGACAGTATTATGCAGCACCACTCACACTGTGAGTCAACCTGCCACCATCAAGACAGTATTGGGTAGCACCACTCTGTGAGTCAACCTGCCACCATCAAGACAGTATTGGGTAGCTCCACTCACACTGTGAGTCAACCTGCCACCATCAAGACAGTATTGGGTAGCACCACTCACACTGTGAGTCAACCTGCCACCATCAAGACAGTATTGGGTAGCACCACTCACTCTGTGAGTCAACCTGCCACCATCAAGACAGTATTGGGTAGCACCACTCACACTGTGAGTCAATCTGCCACCATCAAGACAGTATTGGGTAGCACCACTCACACTGTGAGTCAACCTGCCACCATCAAGACAGTATTGGGTAGCACCACTCACACTGTGAGTCAACCTGCCACCATCAAGACAGTATTGGGTAGCACCACTCACTCTGTGAGTCAACCTGCCACCATCAAGACAGTATTGGGTAGCACCACTCACACTGTGAGTCAATCTGCCACCATCAAGACAGTATTGGGAAGCACCACTCACTCTGTGAGTCAACCTGCCACCATCAAGACAGTATTGGGTAGCACCACTCACACTGTGAGTCAATCTGCCACCATCAAGACAGTATTGGGAAGCACCACTCACTATGTGAGTCAACCTGCCACCATCAAGACAGTATTGGGTAGCACCACTCACTCTGTGAGTCAACCTGCCACCATCAAGACAGTATTGGGTAGCACCACTCACTCTGTGAGTCAACCTGCCACCATCAAGACAGTATTGGGTAGCACCACTCTGTGAGTCAACCTGCCACCATCAAGACAGTATTGGGTAGCTCCACTCACACTGTGAGTCAACCTGCCACCATCAAGACAGTATTGGGTAGCACCACTCACACTGTGAGTCAACCTGCCACCATCAAGACAGTATTGGGTAGCACCACTCACTCTGTGAGTCAACCTGCCACCATCAAGACAGTATTGGGTAGCACCACTCACACTGTGAGTCAATCTGCCACCATCAAGACAGTATTGGGTAGCACCACTCACACTGTGAGTCAACCTGCCACCATCAAGACAGTATTGGGTAGCACCACTCACACTGTGAGTCAACCTGCCACCATCAAGACAGTATTGGGTAGCACCACTCACTCTGTGAGTCAACCTGCCACCATCAAGACAGTATTGGGTAGCACCACTCACACTGTGAGTCAATCTGCCACCATCAAGACAGTATTGGGAAGCACCACTCACTCTGTGAGTCAACCTGCCACCATCAAGACAGTATTGGGTAGCACCACTCACACTGTGAGTCAACCTGCCACCATCAAGACAGTATTGGGAAGCACCACTCACTCTGTGAGTCAACCTGCCACCATCAAGACAGTATTGGGTAGCACCACTCACTCTGTGAGTCAACCTGCCACCATCAAGACAGTATTGGGTAGCACCACTCACTCTGTGAGTCAACCTGCCACCATCAAGACAGTATTGGGAAGCACCACTCACTCTGTGAGTCAACCTGCCACCATCAAGACAGTATTGGGAAGCACCACTCACACTGTGAGTCAACCTGCCACCATCAAGACAGTATTGGGAAGCACCACTCACTCTGTGAGTCAACCTGCCACCATCAAGACAGTATTGGGTAGCACCACTCACACTGTGAGTCAACCTGCCACCATCAAGACAGTATTGGGTAGCACCACTCACACTGTGAGTCAACCTGCCACCATCAAGACAGTATTGGGTAGCACCACTCACTCTGTGAGTCAACCTGCCACCATCAAGACAGTATTGGGAAGCACCACTCACACTGTGAGTCAACCTGCCACCATCAAGACAGTATTGGGTAGCACCACTCACTCTGTGAGTCAACCTGCCACCATCAAGACAGTATTGGGAAGCACCACTCACACTGTGAGTCAACCTGCCACCATCAAGACAGTATTGGGAAGCACCACTCACACTGTGAGTCAACCTGCCACCATCAAGACAGTATTGGGTAGCACCACTCACTCTGTGAGTCAATCTGCCACCATCAAGACAGTATTGGGAAGCACCACTCACTCTGTGAGTCAACCTGCCACCATCAAGACAGTATTGGGTAGCACCACTCACTCTGTGAGTCAATCTGCCACCATCAAGACAGTATTGGGAAGCACCACTCAACTTACCATCATCAACACTTGCATCACAGATCAAACAATTGACGCACCATTGATGATATTAATTTTATTCCTTATTTTTTCAACATTAAAGTATTAGTTCCTACTAGTGCAAATTATCCTCATTTAATTTTAGCATATCCTGCGTATTTGTAAAACAAAAATTATTTTATATTTAAAGTAAGAGACACTGAGGAGAATCATAACTTATACACTTATGTTTTGTTGACCTTATGTGAACTCGTCTGACCTTATGTGAACTCGTCTGACTTGTTGACGTGTAACTTTGCTCTTAGCTTGTACTTGTACCCCTTATGAGAGTTTCCTTGATGTTGGTCAAGGGTTTTTGATCTAAGGAGTTCGACCTATTCTCCCATTGGATCAAACATCGGAGCCCACCCATTCCGTAAGTGCTCCCTCGTATGTGTATTAATAATAATAATAATAATAATAATAATAATAATAATAATAATAATAATAATAATAATAATAATAATAATAATAATAATAATAATAATAATAATAATAAAACATTAGTAGTTCCCAGCCTCAATCAAAAGTCAGTCCCTTTCCAAAACTTAAAAGTCATCACTTAACTCATCCAGATTATAATTTAAAACCGGAGAGAAAGGTGTTTCTTTCCGCTGCCTTAATTAACTGTAGCTTGTCTGGTCTCTGTAAACGACTGAGAGAGACTGAAGCGGATGATTGCCACACTCCGCACTAGTGAACCAGCTAATAATCAAATGTAACTCTGTACCACATTACCAGAATAACTAGACAACAATAAAACTCACTCTCGCTATTTTGGTACACTCCACATTTTCCAGTAAGTTCTCAACATACGGTGCTTAATTTTACTTGGTGGGTCAGCGATACTGGTGAGGATGCTGCCTCTCTCTCTCAGACTTGTCTGCTGACGCCACCTCGCAAGAGCATCAACCCAGCCTAGCAAATTCTATGTGGTTTTTTCACACTCGGTGTGCAGAAAATTTCTCGATATTCATTAGTTAGGTTAGATACACAAATAACCCGCACATAGGAAAATGAGACTTAAGAAGACGTTTCGGCCCGACTTGGACCATTAACTAGTCACAATATGACTAATGGTCAAAGTCGGACCAAAATGCAGTCATAAGTTTGTATCCAATGTGTGGGATATTTGTATATTATTCCAGTCATGGTATTGTGCCTTGATATTCTTTAGTTACGTTGGGTTAAATTAGGTTAGATTAAGTTAGATTACCTTATATTAATATAATTTAACCAATTATAGAGTATTACAACGGCAGTAAATGAAATATAAGATAAAGGTGATAGAAGTTCTGACGAATAAACAGAATAGTAACCCCGATCAGCGCAGAAGAAAGATCTAAGTCAGATAGTCGCCGTTTGAGGTAATTTCATTCTACTACCTGTTTGGTGTACTAGCCCAACGAACAGTATTTTATATTATTGTAACCATGTTTGGCTAGTACACCAAACAGGGAGTAGAATGAAATTAGCTCAGACACCCACACCACGATATGTCCGGATGACGGTAAAACACCTAGCTTGGCTGGGTGCGTCATTCTTGTAAGATTGTGTGGTCCTGTGAGTTAAAGCGTCATGTGTTTTCGCTCACCATGAGGCGGGACAAAGCAGCATGGGCTCGAGTCCTTGGCTAGTCGCAGTATTGTTATTGATTATATATATATATATATATATATATATATTCAGATGTAATTTGTTAAACTTTTCCGACCTAGTTTCTGGGTCTTATGTATATCCACAAATTCTTGAACTACCGTTCACAATATAAATAAATGGTGTACTCTAAACTAGCCGCTTCAACGAAACAATATAAAACCTAATCTCGCTTTGCTGAAAATTACATTTTACGTGTTGGATTTAAAGTAGCAACATAGACCTAACACAGAGTAAATGAGGCCTAAGGACTGTGAGTATGGGGGTGGCACCCTGTGGAAGGTGAGTATGGGCGTGGCATCCTGTGGAAGGTGAGTATGGGTGTGGCACCCTGTGGAAGGTGAGTATGGGTGTGGCACCCTGTGGTAGGTGAGTATGGGTGTGGCACCCTGTGTAAGGTGAGTATGGGTGTGGCACCCTGTGGAAGGTGAGTATAGGTGTGGCACCCTGTGGAAGGTGAGTATGGGTGTGGCACCCTGTGAAAGGTGAGTATGGGTGTGGCACCCTGGGGTAGGTGAGGATGGGTGTGGCACCCTGTGGTAGGTGAGGGTGGGTGTGGCACCCTGTGGTAGGTGAGGGTGGGTGTGGCACCCTGTGGTAGGTGAGTGTGGGTGTGGCACTATGTGGTAGGTGAGTATGGGTGTGGCACCCTGTGAAAGGTGAGTGTGGGTGTGGCACCCTGTGAAAGGTGAGTATGGGTGTGGCACCCTGTGAAAGGTGAGTGTGGGTGTGGCACCCTGTGAAAGGTGAGTATGGGTGTGGCACCCTGTGGTAGGTGAGTATGGGTGTGACACCCTGTGGTAGGTGAGGGTGGGTGTGGCACCCTGTGGTAGGTGAGGGTGGGTGTGACACCCTGTGGTAGGTGAGTGTGGGTGTGGCACCCTATGGTAGGTGAGTATGGGTGTGGCACCCTATGGTAGGTGGGTGTGGCACCCTGTGGAAGGTATGAGAGGTAATTCACATCAGGAATGGAAGAGATTGTATGGAAGACAATGATGAAGGTAACTAGAGGAGGCAGCTGCTCCTGCTGATGTGTTAAAAGCAGATGAGGCATACTACTATTTTTACTATCATGTTAATATAATATACAATACCTACAAGTTGAAGATTAAGTGCAGCACTTAGGTATATTTACCATCAATACAACACAAGTGTTCCTCTCACTCATCAACACAGTACATGTTGTTGTTGACTTTGAGAGGAGCCTTGTTCATGGTCGTATGTTGTCGTCTCCCACGCTACTCCCAAGAAAACACCCTTCATAGCTCAAACACCATTCATTGTACCTACACAGACACCATTGTACCTACACAAACACCATTGTACCTACACAAACACCCTTCATTGTACCTACACAAACACCATTCATTGTACCTACACAAACACCATTCATTGTACCTACGCAAACACCCTTCATTGTACCTACACAAACACCATTCATTGTACCTACACAAACACCATTCATTGTACCTACACGAACACCATTCATTGTACCTACACAAACACCATTGTACCTACACAAACACCTTTGTACCTACACAAACACCTTTGTACCTACACAAACACCCTGCATTGTACCTACACAACCACCCTTCACTGTACCTACACAACCACCATTGTACCTACACAAACACCATTGTACTTACACAAACACCATTGTACCAACACAAACACCCTGCATTGTACCTACACAAACACCATTATACCTACACAAACACCCTTCATTGTACCTACACAAACACCATTGTACCAACACAAACACCCTTCATTGTACCTACACAAACACCATTATACCTACACAAACACCCTTCATTGTACCTACACAAACACCATTATACCTACACAAACACCCTTCATTGTACCTACACAACCACCATTGTACCTACACAAACACCATTATACCTACACAAACACCATTGTACCTACACAAACACCATTATACCTACACAAACACCCTTCATTGTACCTACATAAACATCCTTTATATTACCTACACTTCAGTACCACCATCTCCTCTTCATCTTCCCTCTCTTCCTCCTCCTCCTCCTCCTCTTCCCTCTCTTCCTCCTCCTCTTCTTCCTCCGCTTCTTCTTCTTCCTCCTCTTCTTCCTCCTCTTCCTCTTCCTCCTCTTCCTCTTCCTCTTCTTCCTAGCTTTCAATATTCGACATCGATTTTCATTAATGTATATCGGAACTTTTCCAGAATCGCTGTCTTCCGTTTATGTACAGTGTCACAGTGATGGTCTTGTAAGTCTTGTAGTCTTCCATGTATATATTGTCACAGTGATTGTCTGGTAATATAGCTAGTCTTGCAGTCTTCCATGTGTATATATTATCACTGATGGTCTAGTAATATAGGTATATTGCTAGTCTTGCAGTCTTCCATGTGTATAGTGTCACAGTTATGGCCTCCATATCTTACATGTCTTCTCCCTCTGTATATTTAGTGTCATGGTGATGACCTGGTAATAAAGTATTGGTCTGGTAATAAAGTGTTGGTCTAGTAACAGAGCTAGCTGGCCTACAAATTAAAACATCTTTAATTTTTAAAGGAGTGGACCAGTGAGGCAGAGAATAACATCGGTAACACGACCAAAAAGTTCAGTGGCGGGTCATAGTCTGACTAATACCAGCCAGGAGTAACCATTTGTCCTGTTTCCTCAAGAATTTGACCTAAGTTAACCTAACCTAAGCAAACCTTACTGTGAGTTTACAGGTGATATGCAGCCTCACTGTGAGTGTACAGTAGAAACTCGAAATATTTTAACTTTATGAGTACCCGTAGACTCGTAAGAATTCTGAAGAATTAATGAAACAAACAATGATTCTACAGAGCAAGTTGTCATATAAGTGACACCTGCCTCTGAAGAAATATTCCATGACCACTAAAACACCATCTCCACTACCCGTCCTGGAACCCAGGTCGGCACCACAGCCACTTCACCTTGGTGTGTAGTTCTCAAACGCCAGGATTTTGTTTTGGAATTGTACTGTGTCGTGGTTTCATTTTTCCCCACGTGGGTTTGTCCTGAGGTGTAGCTGAATAATTTTCCTCTGTATAGTTTATTTGACCTTCTATTGCTGGGATAGCTTGTCTATTTTGTGCTGTTCCATGGGAGTGTTTGTGAGGGAGACAGTGGGACAGGGGATAAGGTTTGTATGTGCGTATACGAGGATGGTTGTGTATGTGTGAGAGTGAGGGGCGTTTGTGTAGAGGTGTGTGTGAGTGCTCAATTATCTATTTGTAATTACCTATCCATTGGTTTCCTTGTCCTCAAGTGTATAATCATAGCTGTGCGTAGATCGTGTATCTTCTGCCATATTGTATGTAAATAAAAGCACCACAGAGCTGTTGTGTTTCTGCATTTCTCCATAATATATTAAATACGTTATTCTTTCTCCAGAAAATTATGCATATTAATAATTTCCTTCACTTTTAGGGGATACCACTCCCATAAAACTCTTTACTCCCTACGCAACAAAATAGGCACAGTCCTTTTTTTTTCCAAATGAGGTGGGTGACGTCTGTCCTAAGGACCCCAATGGAAATAGGTCACTCTGTCTGATTTTTTTTTAGGTTATCATAGGTTCTTTACACATATGTTGTTATGTATGATAATCTATGTAACTGTATTTGTGTTAACCTGAATAAACTTACGTACTATCCCTGTGGCTTAATTGAATGTGTAATTGTCAACGATGTCCACTTGTGCTGTTCCATACCTAATTAACAACTTCATCCTTGTCTAGCCTCTCTATGTTCTGTATAATTTTATATGTCATAACTGTATCCCCTTTTGTTCTTAAACACTCGTACTTCTTTACCCTCAGCCCAAGCACCAGTATAGATGCTCTCCTTTGAACCGTCTCAAGTTTCATTTTGTGTTTTGGATGTTTACTTGGCTGGCAGCTGTGCAACGAACAGCTTCTTAAAAGCTATATTTACACTGCAGTCGGGTAGTGGCCAGTTTATAGCTTACGTTACGTGAACCTATGAAACGTACGTTTAACTACAAAAGAGAAAAACTGAAAATCAACGACCGAGACATGTCTAGTATCGCGGCTCAGTGTCAGTTTAGTGTTGGAGTTTGGGCGACCAGCCAACACCTTGTGTTTCACTATGATAGGTTCCTAACGGATGTTGCTGCCTCAAGAATGAGTCGCACGTGTAAAGTAAAGAATGTTTTCAACCAGACTATTTCTTTTTCCTCTGTTTCTGAATGTCAATATTATTTTTATCAGCTTAGTGATGATGGAGGTGCTCTTCTATTTGTGTGTGCTTCTTCATACAAGTCTGAGGTAAGGTTTATTCTAAGGTGGTTACACACTTAGGTAATGTCTGTCAGGAAAAAGGACAAGTATTTCCTGAAGCGGGTATTAGTCATATGATGATCCGCAGCTGGAGCTTTTGGTCAGCTAACCGAGGCCTTCCGCTGGCTTCCCCGTCCACCCCTTTAAAAATTATGGTAGGTTACACACTGAAAGTTAACACACTAGCACACTTAAGCTCATGGTATCCCGTCTTCAGTGTTTAGTTTTTTAGCATTATTCAAATGTGTTGTTGTTGTGGCACATACTGCCTCCAGCATCCCAGGTGTTGTGGCACACACTGCCTCCAGCATCCCAGGTGTTGTGGCACACACTGCCTCCAGCATCCCAGGTGTTGTGGCACACACTGCCTCCAGCATCCCAGGTGTTGTGGCACACACTGCCTCCACCATCCCAGGTGTTGTGGCACACACTGACTCCAGCATCCCAGGTGTTGTAGCACACACTGACTCCAGCATCCCAGGTGTTGTAGCACACACTGCCTCCAGCATACCAGGTGTTGTGGTACACACTGCCTTAACCATCCCAGGTGTTGTGGCACACACTGACTTCAGCATCCCAAGTGTTGTAGCACACACTGCCTCCAGCATCCCAGGTGTTGTAGCACACACTGCCTCCAGCATCCCAGGTGTTGTAGCACACACTGCCTCCAGCATCCCAGGTGTTGTAGCACACACTGCCTCCACCCTCCCAGGTGTAGCACACACTGCCTCCAGCATCCCAAGTGTTGTGGCACACACTGCCTCCAGCATCCCAAGTGTTGTGGCACACACTGCCACCAGCATCCCAGGTATTGTAGCACACACTGCCTCCAGCATTCCAGGTGTTGTAGCACACATTGCCTCCACCATCCCAGGTGTTGTAGCAAACACTGCCTCCACCATCCCAGGTGTTGTAGCAAACTGCCTCCAGCATCCCAAGTGTTGTAGCACACACTGCCTCCACCATCCCAGGTATTGTGGCACACACTGCCTCCAGCATCCCAGGTGTTGTAGCACACACTGCCTCCAGCATACCAGGTGTTGTAGCACACACTGCCTCCACCATCCCAGGTGTTGTAGCACACACTGCCTCCAGCATCCCAGGTGTTGTAGCACACACTGCCTCCAGCATCCCAGGTATTGTGACACACTGCCTCTAGCATATCAGGTGTTGTAGCACACACTGCCTCCAGCATCCCAGGTATTGTGATACACTGCCTCCAGCATCCCAGGTGTTGTAGAACACACTGCCTCCAGCATCCCAGGTGTTGTAGCACACACTGCCTCCAGTATCCCAGGTATTGTGACACACACTGTCTCCAGCATCCCAGGTATTGTGACACACACTGCCTCCAGCATCCCAGGTATTGTGACACACTGCCTCTTGCATCCCAGGTGTTGTAGCACACACTGCCTCTAGCATCCCAGGTATTGTGACACACTGCCTCTAGCATCCCAGGTGTTGTAGCACACACTGCCTCTAGCATCCCAGGTGTTGTAGCACACACTGCCTCCAGCATCCTAGGTATTGTAGCATATACTGCATCAAGCATCCCAGGTATTGTAGCACACACTGCCTCCAGCATCCTAGGTATTGTAGCACACACTGCCTCCAGCATCCCAGGTGTTGTAGCACACACTGCCTCCAGCATCCCAGGTATTGTAGCACACACTGCCTCCAGCATCCTAGATATTGTAGCACAAACTGCCTCCAGCATCCCAGGTGTTGTAGCACACACTGCCTCCAGCATCCTAGGTATTGTAGCACACACTGCCTCCACCATCCTAGGTATTGTAGCACACACTGCCTCCAGCATCCTAGGTATTGTAGCACACACTGCCTCCACCATCCTAGGTATTGTAGCACACACTGCCTCCAGCATCCTAGATATTGTAGCACAAACTGCCTCCAGCATACCAGGTGTTGTAGCACACACTGCCTCCAGCATCCCAGGTATTGTAGCACACACTGTCTCCAGCATCCTAGATATTGTAGCACACACTGCCTCCAGCATCCCAGGTGTTGTAGCACACACTGCCTCCAGCATCCCAGGTGTTGTAGCACACACTGCCTCCAGCATCCCAGGTGTTGTAGCACACACTGCCTCCAGCATCCCAGGTGTTGTAGCATATACTGCATCAATCATCCCAGGTATTGTAGCACACACTGCCTCCAGCATCCTAGGTATTGTAGCACACACTGCCTCCAGCATACCAGGTGTTGTAGCACACACTGCCTCCAGCATCCCAGGTGTTGTAGCACACACTGCCTCCAGCATACCAGGTATTGTAGCACACACTGCCTCCAGCATCCTATGTATTGTAGCACACACTGCCTCCAGCATCCTATGTATTGTAGCACACACTGCCTCCACCATCCTAGGTATTGTAGCACACACTGCCTCCAGCATCCTAGATGTTGTAGCACACACTGCCTCCAGCATCCAAGGTATTGTAGCACACACTGCCTCCAGCATCCAAGGTATTGTAGCACACACTGCCTCCAGCATCCCAGCTATTGTAGCACACACTGCCTCCACCATCCTAGGTATTGTAGCACACACTGCCTCCAGCATCCTAGATGTTGTAGCACACACTGCCTCCAGCATCCCAGGTGTTGTGGCACACACTGCCTCCAGCATCCCAGGTGTTGTAGCACACACTGCCTCCAGCATCCCAGGTGTTGTAGCACACACTGCCTCCAGCATCCTAGATGTTGTAGCACACACTGCCTCCAGCATCCCAGGTGTTGTAGCACACACTGCCTCCAGCATCCTAGATGTTGTAGCACACACTGCCTCCAGCATCCCAGGTGTTGTGGCACACACTGCCTCCAGCATCCCAGGTGTTGTAGCACACACTGCCTCCAGCATCCCAGGTGTTGTAGCACACACTGCCTCCAGCATCCCAGGTGTTGTAGCACACACTGCCTCCAGCATCCCAGGTGTTGTAGCACACACTGCCTCCAGCATCAGATAACCTACCATTCTATGTATGAACACATATTTTGAAGTATTTTAACCCCACCATTGTGGTCTGTTGTTTTTCCTAGTTGATGTGAAAATTTCATGTCTTCAATTATTTTTATTTTTCTGATCTTGATAGTCTTCTGTTTTCTTGTTATCGGTCAATAAAGACAATTTTAAGTGTTGTTTTCGTGGTTTTCTTACTAATGCGAGGTATTTTATAACACCCTCCTTGTTTGTCATTGTGGCATACACCCCGTACTTCACCTATGTGTTCTTCCCGTATGAAGGATGTTTGTCATTGTGGCATACACTCAGTAATTCACATATGTGTTCTTCCCCGTGACAATCTTCTTACCGCTAGATCCTTCTCTCTCTCTCTCTCTCTCTCTCTCTCTCTCTCCAACGCTTTCAATATTTTATCACAGTTTATTTTTCTTTTGGCTTGCTTTTGTTTGCTCTCCTGTAATTTCCACTAAATTTAGTTTTTTTTTCCCTTGCCACACGGCCGTTTCCCACCAAGGTAGTGAGTGACCCAGTTAGTAACCCACACTAAGCTATAGCTCTGAAGCATACATACGGGTGTTCTTACTGTGACTGTAATATTAATAATATAATAATGAGAGACTCCATACCATATTGGAAGGAGTATGGAGGAAGCAAATGTATTCAGATGTTTGGTAGTGGACATGTCTGCCGATGGTTCTGTGATGAGGTTAACCGTAGAATTAACGAGGGGGTAAAAAAGGTGAGTGGTGCATTGAGGCATCTGTGGAGACAAAGAACTTTATCTATGGAGGCAAAAACGAGAATGTGCCAGAGAATGGAAATACCAACAATGTTGTATGGGTAATGCGTAGGTTTTGAACGTTGCACTGAGGAGGAGGCTGGAGGCAGTGTAAATGATGTATTTGAGAGCAAGGTGAGGTGTGAATTATATAAAGAATTCGGAGTTCGAAGATTAGGAGCAGGTGCGGATTTATGAAAAGTATTATTCAGAAGGATGAGGAGGGGTTGTTGAAGCGGTTTGGACATTTAGAGAGGATAAAGCAAAATGGAATGACTAGGAGGGCATATAAAAATGGGGTGGGGAAGGAGGGGTAGGGGTCGTCCCAGGAAAGGGAGGGAGGGGTATTGGAGGTTTTGAGTGCTAGGGGCTTGAACATAAAACAGGCGTGTGTGACAATGATAGACAGGAATGAGTGGAGGCAAGTGGTTTTTATATCACATGATGTTGGATTGTGAGCAAGGTAACATTTATGAACTGATTCAGGAAAACCGGTTAGCCGAACTTGAGTCCTGGAAGTGACAAGTACAGCGCCTGCACTAAGAAGAAGGGGTGGGGATGTTGTGGTTTGGTCTGTGACGTCAACCAGCTTCTGGCAAGAGGGATTGAATGAATGACGGTGAAAGTGTTTTCCTCTTTGTTGAGTCACCCTACCTCGGTGGGAGACGGCTGGTGGTAAAACTAGTATAATAATAATAATAATAATAATAATAATAATAATAATAATAAATTTTATTATTATTCCACTGGATTACTGTTTTGTGTATATTGCGTGTATTAAGACAGTATTTGGTTATACTACACATGCATATATACACAAAGATTTCTCTCTCTCTCTCTCTCGCGATTTTGGCTTAAATAACAAGGCTCTTCTTGCCGAATAAGCCAAGCGAAAATTTGTGTATGCAATAATTTTGCAAAAATCATTCTGAACCTAACGAAAAACAAATATTTCTTTATGTTTATTATTAAATTATTGTAAACTTATCTGAAATATATTTAGTTGGATTAGGGTAAATTAAAGTGCGTTTGTTATAATAAGGTTAGGTAAGTTTTCTAAGGTACTTTTGTTACAAAATTATTAATTTTTACATTAACATAAATGAAAAAGAACTTAATTTTAAATGATTTTTTGCTTATTAACCAGTTTTACCTATTCGGCACGACATACACACACCACATACACACAAACACACACACACACACACACACACACACACACACACACACACACACACACACACACACACACACCCTGAGAGCTTACTGTCACTACTATTTCAGAGATTACAGTATTCTTGACTTGTAGTGAACAGGTTACATGCAGCTTTAATGACCCTTGTGTAGTCGGCAGGCTTAACCCTCATTAACCAAACTTGCTAATACACAAACCTACAGGAAATACAGCAGAGCCTGCACCTGAAACACGATACAAGTCACGCCTGTGGTTTCTCAACGACACACCACTCTCTGTGCTCTAGACGAAACCTGTGTCAGCCAGGCTGTTGGTGGCCAGCCAACAGCAGCAGTCTGACTGACCAGGCTACCATTTTTTTTATTTGGTCAGGGTATAAGGTGTCACATAAGCACTGAAGGTGAGAGTACTAGGGTATAAGTTGACAAATAAGCACTGTAACAGTGCCAGGGTATAAGGTGCTTGTAAGCACTGTGACAGTCACCGGATTTAAAGTCACACGTAGTCACTATAGGTGACAGTACCTGGGATTGAGGTGACTTATAAGCACTGAAGATGACATTGACATTACTACTGACCGTGGCACTGCAGTTGACAGTGACATAACTAGTGCCTGCGGTACTGCAGTTGACAGTAACATAACTAGTGTCCGTGGCGCTGCAGGTAACAGTGACATAATTAGTGCCTGTGGCACTGCAGGTAACAGTGACATAATTAGTGCCTGTGGCACTGCATGTAACAGTGACATAACTAGTGCCTGTGGCACTGCATGTAACAGTGACATAACTAGTATCCTGGTCAAAGTTACATAACAATTAGTCAGGGGAAATGACTATTAGCACAGTAATGAACCCAACTTTCAGAGAGACTTAATTACTACCTGACGAGGTCGTTGTATTTTAATTACAGGTGAGATGATTTAATAATGATCTTATGATGTATTGATGACACCACCCAGGCATCAACTGTGTTGATGACACCACTCAGGCATCAACTGTGTTGATGACACCACCCAGGCATCAACAATGTTGATGACACCACCCAGGCATCAACTGTGTTGATGACACCAGCCAGGCATCAACTGTGTTGATGACACCAGCCAGGCATCAACTGTGTTGATGACACCACCCAGGCATCAACTGTGTTGATGACACCAGCCAGGCATCAACTGTGTTGATGACACCAGCCAGGCATCAACTGTGTTGATGACACCACCCAGGCATCAACTGTGTTGATGACACCACCCAGGCATCAACTGTGTTGATGACACCACCAAGGATCAACAATGTTGATGACACCAGCCAGGCATCAACTGTGTTGATGACACCACCCAGGCATCAGCTGTGTTGATGACACCATCCAGGCATCAACTGTGTTGATGACAGAACCCAGGCATCAACTGTGTTGATGACACCACCCAGGCATCAACTGTGTTGATGACACCACCAAGGGATCAACAATGTTGATGACACCACCCAGGCATCAACTGTGTTGATGACACCACCCAGGCATCAACTGTATTGATGACACCACCCAGGCATCAACTGTGTTGATGACACCAGCGAGGCATCAACTGTGTTGATGACACCACCCAGGCATCAACAATGTTGATGACACCACCCAGGCATCAACAATGTTGATGACACCACCCAGGCATCAACTGTGTTGATGACACCACTCAGGCATCAACAATGTTGACGACACAACCCAGGCATCAACTGTGTTGATGACACCACTCAGGCATCAACAATGTTGATGACACCCAGGCATCAACTGTGTTGATGACACCACCCAGGCATCAACAGTGCTGGTGATGACACCACCAAGGCATCAGTGGTACTGTTGATGAGACCACCCAGGCATCAGCAGTCTTGATGACGCCGCCCAGGCATCAACAGTGCTGTTGATGACACCACCAAGGCATCAGTGGTGCTGTTGATGACAGCACACAGGCATCAGTGGTGCGGTTGATGACAGCACCAAGGCATCAACGGTACTGTTGATGACATCACCCAAGCATCAACGTTGCTGTTGATGACACCACCAAGGCATCAGTGGTGCTGTTGATGACACCATCCAGGCATCAACGGTGCTGTTGATGACAGCACACAGGCATCAGTGGTGCGGTTGAGGACAGCACCAAGGCATCAACGGTACTGTTGATGACATCACCAAGGCATCAACGTTGCTGTTGATGACACAAACAAGGCATCAGTGGTGCTGTTGATGACACCATCCAGGCATCAACGGTGCTGTTGATGACAACACACAGGCATCAGTGGTGCAGTTGAGGACAGCACCAAGGCATCAACGGTACTGTTGATGACATCACCCAGGCATCAACGGTGCTGTTGATGACACCACCCAGGCATGAGAGGTGCTCTTGATGACTCCACCCAGGCATCAACGGCACTGGTGTTGATTACACCACAGAGGCATCAGTGGTGGTGTTGATGACTCCATCTAGGCATCAGTGGCAGTGTTGATGACACAACCCAGGCATCAGTGGTGGTGCTAATGACACCACAGAGGCATCAGTGGTGGTGTTGATGACACCACCCAGGCATCAGTGGTGGTGTTGATGACACCACACAGGTATCAACGGTGCTGTTGATGACACCACCTAGGCATCAACACAACAGGATACCAATGTAGCTGTGTTGATGGCGTTGATACTACTGCCTGGACAAAAAACAGTGTTGTTTTGACAATGTTAACACAACGGTCATCAACAGTGTTGACACCACTACCCGGTCATCAACAGTGTTGACACCATAAACCCGGTCATCAACAGTGTTGACACCACTACCCGGTCATCAACAGTGTTGACACCACTACCCGGTCATCAACAGTATTGACACCACTACCCGGTCATCAACAGTGTTGACACCACTACCCGGTCATCAACAGTGTTGACACCATAAACCCGGTCATCAACAGTGTTGACACCATAAATCCGGTCATCAACAGTGTTGACACCACTACCCGGTCATCAACAGTGTTGACACCACTACCCGGTCATCAACAGTATTGACACCAATACCCGGTCATCAACAGTGTTGACACCACTACCCGGTCATCAACAGTGTTGACACCACTAGACGGTCATCAATGGTATTGACACCACTACACAATCATCAATGGTATTGACACAACTACACGGTCATCAATGGTAATGACGCCACTACACGGTCATCAATGGTAATGACGCCACTACACGGTCATCAGTGTTATTGACACCACTAAACGGTCATCAATGGTATTGACACCACTACACTGTCATCAATGGTATTGACACCACTACACGATCATCAATAGTATTTACACCACTACACGGTCATCAATGGTATTGACACCACTACACGATCATCAATAGTGTTGGCACCAGTACCCGGTCATCAACAGTGTTGACACCACTACACGGTCATCAATAGTGTTGACACCACTACACGGTCATCAGTGGTATTGACACCACTACACGGTCATCAATAGTGTTGACACCACTACACGGTCATCAACAGTGTTGACACCACTACACGGTCATCAATAGTGTTGACACCACTACACGGTCATCAGTGGTATTAACACCACTACACGGTCATCAATAGTGTTGACACCACTACACGGTCATCAACAGTGTTGACACCACTACACGGTCATCAATAGTGTTGACACCACTACACGGTCATCAATAGTGTTGACACCACTACACGGTCATCAGTAGTGTTGACACCACTACACGGTCATCAACAGTGTTGACACCACTACACGGTCATCAATAGTGTTGACACCACTACACGGTCATCAACAGTGTTGACACCACTACCCGGTCATCAACAGTGTTGACACCACTAGACGGTCATCAATGGTATTGACACCACTACACAATCATCAATGGTATTGACACAACTACACGGTCATCAATGGTAATGACGCCACTACACGGTCATCAATGGTAATGACGCCACTACACGGTCATCAGTGGTATTGACACCACTAAACGGTCATCAATGGTATTGACACCACTACACTGTCATCAATGGTATTGACACCACTACACGATCATCAATAGTATTTACACCACTACACGGTCATCAATGGTATTGACACCACTACACGATCATCAATAGTGTTGGCACCAGTACCCGGTCATCAACAGTGTTGACACCACTACACGGTCATCAATAGTGTTGACACCACTACACGGTCATCAGTGGTATTGACACCACTACACGGTCATCAATAGTGTTGACACCACTACACGGTCATCAACAGTGTTGACACCACTACACGGTCATCAATAGTGTTGACACCACTACACGGTCATCAATAGTGTTGACACCACTACACGGTCATCAGTAGTGTTGACACCACTACACGGTCATCAACAGTGTTGACACCACTACACGGTCATCAATAGTGTTGACACCACTACACGGTCATCAATAGTGTTGACACTACTACACGGTCATCAATAGTGTTGACACTACTACACGGTCATCAATAGTGTTGACACTACTACACGGTCATCAATAGTGTTGACACTACTACACGGTCATCAATAGTGTTGACACCACTACACGGTCATCAATAGTGTTGACACTACTACACGGTCATCAATAGTGTTGACACTACTACACGGTCATCAATAGTGTTGACACTACTACACGGTCATCAATAGTGTTGACACTACTACACGATCATCAATAGTGTTGACACTACTACATGGTCATGAACAGTGGCGACAACACTACACTGGCATCAACGGTGTTGACACCACTACCCCGTCATCAACAGTGTTGACACCACCACCACCTGGTCATCAACAGTGTTGACAACACTACCCGGACATCAACGGAGTCACACAAAGACTCATTTGTTTCAGCAAAACAATATCCTAACGTGAACTATTGTTTCTCAAGGTTAGAAAACCTTACAACAGATCACTGTTAATTTGGCTGCTGTTGTTAACCTCTGTTTTCCAAACCTTTATCTGATTGACTGTTGTTGTTACTTGTGTTTTCCAGTTCCATGTCTGATTGGCTGTTGTTGTTACATGTGTTTTCCAGTCCCATGTCTGATTGGCTGTTGTTACTTGTTTTCCATTTCCATGTCTGATCGACTGTTGTTGTTGTGTTTTCCAGTCCCATGTTTGATTGGCTGTTGTTACTTGTTTTCCAGTTCCATGTCTGATCGACTGTTGTTGTGTTTTCGAGTCCCATGTCTGATTGGCGTGAGGACACACATCTGACAATCAGGTTAGGTTTCTCTCACGATAGGTTTCTTCAGTGTTAACTGTTAATCACCAGTTTAGACGTGACGGTTGTTAGAAAATGTTAAGAGGCAGGGCCAGGAGCTAGGTCTCTACCCCATCAAGCCCAAACTAAGTGAACACAAGTAATGCTTATATAAATGCAAGAAGCACATGTTCAACGTTATCTTGTTAGTAACATGGTGCATGTAACACTGTGTTATACTGTAACACTGTGTGTGATACTGCAAGAATGTGTAGTACTGTGTAATCTGTAACAATGTTCGTGGTACTGTAACACTGTGTGATAATGTAACACTGTATTATACTGTAACATGGTGCTTGATGTTGTGAGATTGTTTGACACTGTTACAGTAATGATCCAGTAAGCCACGACTACTGGAGGACACAGTGTGTCAAGAAGTTTGTTATAATGTAATGAAAAAAACAGTACTCAACAGTCTTTCTGTTAAGTTAGTGATGAAGCAGTACTCAACAGTCTTTCTGTTAAGTTAGTGATGAAGCAGTACTCAACAGTCTTTCTGTTAAGTTAGTGATGAAGCAGTACTCAACAGTCTTACTGTTAAGTTAGTGAAGGAGCAGTACTCAACAGTCTTACTGTTAAGTTAGTGAAGGAACAATACTCAGTAGTCTTACTGTTAAGTTTACACTTCCTTCACCGAGTAATACTCTAAATAAGTCAGCCACGAAGGACAACGCCATTTTAGAACTTCAAGAAGAACCTGTTTTTTTTTTTTTACAAAATATGTGAAATGTGTACATATAGATATTAAATATGTGTTTGAAGTTAGAAGCAGCACACTGAGGCTGCAACACTTCTAAGTTATGTACTCGGTGGAGAGCTACTTAAGTCTTCACACACACACACACAATACAACTGTGACAGGACGTGATGATAGAGGCTAACTCACCTGGGGTTCATGAGTGTGACCATCCGGCCCACCTGTCAGACTAATACACCTATCTCCTGCATCGTACGTCGTGATTAGCCACGTTCTTTGACGTATCAGCACTGCGCGGAACACACAGTGTCTGGCGAACACCACGTGATCTCTGCATCAACACGCAGTGTTACCCCAACACAGTTTTGTGAAGAAAAAACGAAGAGAACGTTTAAAGTATTCTTTATTTTCGGTTCAAGAGCCTCAAGATATGATTGAGAAGTACGAATATATCTTTTGTTTCACTTAGGCATCCATGGTAATCAAAACGTATTGACGCATGCGGCCATGCGCGGGTTGGATTGAGGCACTATTATCATTCAGGAGGTGAGGGCGAGTGAAGAGGTCAGACCAGGAGGTGCAGTGTTGAAGACACGGCCACCACGAGGGGACTGCTGCCTGCTGCTGCTGCTCCACACGGGCAGCACGAGGGGACTGCTGCCTGCTGCTGCTCCACACACCACCAATACCTGCACCCCGAGACAAAGCGCAACGCCCACCATGCACCCAGAGAGAGAGAGAGAGAGCAGAGAGGAGGAGGCAGTGTGACTGTAGCAGAGAGAGAGGGAGAGCGTGCGTAAGGCATCCAGAGAGACACCAGGCGGAAGAATGACTATGGGAGAGAGACCGTTGAGCATAGAGTGAATGAATGAGTCTGCTATTTCATTTAGTACAACTGGATACATCAGCAGTGTGCTGCTACTCTATCCTATATGATAGTTCCACAGTGGGAACAAAGGCTAGCTATGTTTCCTTGTTATACTCCATCATACAGGATGTGTCACATAGTGGTAAAAATCTGTGATGAGTGTAAGCATGCGTATGCAGTGTTCTGGTAGAGGTGCGTGAGGTGCGGTGGGCTGGTAGAGGTGCGTGAGGTGGTAGAGGTGCGTGAGGTGGTAGACGTGCGGTGTGCTGGTAGAGGTGAGTGAGGTGGTAGAGGTGCGGTGTGCTGGTAGAGGTGCGGTGAGGTGGTAGACGTGCGGTGAGGTGGTAGACGTACGTGCGTGAGGGTGCGGGTGAGGTTGGATTAGAGGTGCGTGCGTAAGGTGCATTAGGAGTGCGTGCGGTCGAAGTGGAGAGGTGAGACGAGTGCGCGGTGTGCTGGCAGTGCAGGAGAGGGAGGTGGTAGAGGTGCGGTGTGCTGGGAGGGGGTGCGTGGTGGTAGATACTGCGGCTGCGAGACAGTGCGTGAGGTGGAAGCGGAGGTAGAGTGCGGTGTGCTGGAGAGGTAGCGGTAGAGGTGCGTAGAGGTGGTAGAAGCGTGCTGGTAGAGGTGCGGTGGCTGGTAGAGGTGCGTGGTGCTGGTAGATGGTGCGGTGTGCTGGTAGAAGTGCGTGAGGTGGTAAGGGCGTGCAAGGTGCGGTGTCTGGTAGAGGTGCGGAGGTGGTAGAGGTGGATGGCTGGTAGAGGTGCGGTGTGCTGGTAGAGGTGCGTGAGGTGGTAGAGTGCGGTGTGCTGGTAGAGGTGCGGTGAGGTGGTAGAGTGCGTGAGTGGTAGAGTGCTGGGGTGGGGGTGCTGGTAGAGGTGCGTGAGGTGGTAGAGTGCGGTGTGCTGGTAGAGTGCGTGAGGTGGTAGAGTGCGGTGGCTGGAGGTGGTAGGTAGACGTGCGGGGTGGTAGAAGTGCGGTGGTGGTAGAGGTGCGGTGTGCTGGTAGAGGTGCGTGGTGGTAGAGGTGGGGTGTGTGGTAGAGGTGCGGTGTGCTGGTAGAGGTGCGGTGTGCTGGTAGAGGTGCGGTGTGCTGGTAGAGGTGCGTGAGGTGGTAGAGGTGCGGTGTGCTGGTAGAGGTGCGGTGAGGTGGTAGACGTGCGGTGTGCTGGTAGAGGTGCGGTGTGCTGGTAGAGGTGCGTGAGGTGGTAGAGTGCGGTGTGCTGGTAGAGGTGCGTGAGGTGGTAGAAGTGCGGTGTGCTGGTAGAGGTGCGGTGTGCTGGTGGAGGTGCGGTGTGCTGGTAGAGGTGCGGTGAGGTGGTAGAGGTGCGGTGAGGTGGTAGAGGTGCGGTGTGCTGGTAGAGGTGCGGGGTGGTAGAGGTGCGGTGTGCTGGTAGAGGTGCGGTGTGCTGGTAGAGGTGCGTGGCTGGTAGAGGTGCGGTGTGCTGGTAGAGGTGAGGTGTGCTGGTAGAGGTGCGTGAGGTGGTAGAGGTGCGGTGTGCTGGTAGAGGTGCGGTGTGCTGGTAGAGGTGCGGTGTGCTGGTAGAGGTGCGGTGTGCTGGTAGAGGTGCGGAGGTGGTAGAGTGCGGTGTGCTGGTAGAGGTGCGGTGGTGGTAGAGGTGCGGTGGTGGTAGAGTGCGGTGAGGTGGTAGAGGTGCGGTGTGCTGGTAGAGGTGCGGTGTGCTGGTAGAGGTGCGGTGTGCTGGTAGAGGTGCGGTGTGCTGGTAGAGGTGCGGTGAGGTGGTAGAGGTGCGGTGTGCTGGTAGAGGTGCGGTGGTGGTAGAGTGCGGTGTGCTGGTAGAGGTGCGGTGTGCTGGTAGAGGTGCGGTGTGCTGGTAGAGGTGCGGTGAGTGTGGTAGAGGTGCGGTGTGCTGGTAGAGTGCGGTGTGCTGGTAGAGGTGCGGTGTGCTGGTAGAGGTGCGGTGTGCTGGTAGAGGTGCGGGGTGGTAGAGTGCGGTGGTGGTAGAGGTGCGGTGGCTGGTAGAGGTGCGGTGTGCTGGTAGAGGTGCGGTGTGCTGGTAGAGGTGCGTGAGGTAGAGTGCGGTGTGCTGGTAGAGGTGCGGGGTGGTAGAAGTGCGGTGTGCTGGTAGAGGTGCGGTGTGCTGGTGGAGGTGCGTGAGGTGGTAGAGTGCGGTGTGCTGGTAGAGGTGCGGTGTGCTGGTAGAGGTGCGGTGTGCTGGTAGAGGTGCGGTGTGCTGGTAGAGGTGCGGGGTGGTAGAGGTGCGGTGTGCTGGTAGAGGTGCGGTGTGCTGGTAGAGGTGGGTGTGCTGGTAGAGGTGCGGTGAGGTGGTAGAGGTGCGGTGGCTGGTAGAGGTGCGGTGTGCTGGTAGAGGTGCGGTGAGGTGGTAGAGGTGCGGTGTGCTGGTAGAGGTGCGGTGAGGTGGTAGAGGTGCGGTGTGCTGGTAGAGCGGGGCTTAGAGGTGCGTGGTCTGGTAGAGGTGAGGTGTGCTGGTAGAGGTGCTTGTGCTGAGGTGGTAGAGGTGCGGTGTGCTGGTAGAGGTGCGGTGTGCTGGTAGAGGTGCGGTGTGCTGGTAGAGGTGCGGTGTGCTGGTAGAGGTGCGTGAGGTGGTAGAAGTGCGGTGTGCTGGTAGAGGTGCGGTGTGCTGGTAGAGGTGCGGTGTGCTGGTAGAGGTGCGGTGTGCTGGTAGAGGTGCGTGAGGTGGTAGAAGTGCGGTGTGCTGGTAGAGGTGCGTGAGGTGGTAGAAGTGCGGTGTGCTGGTAGAGGTGCGGTGAGGTGGTAGAGGTGCGTGAGGTGGTAGAAGTGCGGTGTGCTGGTAGAGGTGCGGTGTGCTGGTAGAGGTGCGGTGTGCTGGTAGAGGTGCGGTGTGCTGGTAGAGGTGCGTGAGGTGGTAGAAGTGCGGTGTGCTGGTAGAGGTGCGTGAGGTGGTAGAAGTGCGGTGTGCTGGTAGAGGTGCGGTGAGGTGGTAGAGGTGCGTGAGGTGGTAGAAGTGCGGTGTGCTGGTAGAGGTGCGGTGAGGTGGTAGAGGTGCGGTGTGCTGGTAGAGGTGCGGTGAAGTTGTAAAAGTTGATGCGAGTTGATGGGAGAGACACAAAGGAACAAAGAGCTAGATGGTGTGTGGTCACTGAGAATACACAAGCATCAAGTGACCTGCTCACTAGCCCCTCCAAAGGTGCCTTTGTGCTGAGCAAGGGCTCTTCATCCAAGGAACTGGAGCTACTGCACTAACACACACACACAACTAGACGAGGCAGCAATACACTACGCAGAATCTGAGAAGCAGGCACTGTTACGTACGTCACTGTTCTCACTACTTCTGTGATGTGTTGTGTATAGCACTGTTCTCACCACCTCTGTGATGTGTTGTGTATAGCACTGTTCTCACCACCTCTGTGATGTGTTGTGTATAGCACTGTTCTCACCACCTCTGTGATGTGTTGTGTATAGCACTGTTCTCACCACCTCTGTGATGTGTTGTGTATAACACTGTTCTCACCACCTCTGTGATGTGTTGTGTATAGCACTGTTCTCACCACCTCTGTGATGTGTTGTGTATAACACTGTTCTCACCACCTCTGTGATGTGTTGTGTATAGCACGGTTCTCCACCTATGTGATGTGTTGTGTAGCACTGTTCTCACCATCTCTTGTGATGTGTTGTGTATAGCACTGTTCTCACCACCTCTGTGATGTGCTGTTTGTGGCACCATTCTGAGTGTTGGACGTGGCATTGTCCTAGTCACTTATAGCTCGTTTTAATATGTGGCACTTACCTTGTCACCTCTGGCTATTGTACGTGGCACTCCTGGTAATTTGTGTTTGAGGTTTTATGTGGCACTCCGCTGGTCACGTATGACTCAGGTTGTATGTGGCACTCCGCTGGTCACGTATGACTCAGGTTGTATGTGGCACTCCGCTGGTCACGTATGACTCAGGTTGTATGTGGCACTCAGCTGGTCACGTATGACTCAGGTTGTATGTGGCACTTCTCTGGTAACGTATGGCTCAGGTAGCGTATAAATCAGGTTGTACGTGGCACTCCTCTAGTAACGTATGACTCAGGTTGTATGTGGCACTCCTCTAGTAACGTATGGTTCAGGTAGCGTATAAATCAGGTTGTACGTGGCACTCCTCTAGTAACGTATGACTCAGGTTGTACGTGGTACTCCTCTAGCAACGTATGACTCAGGTTGTACGTGGCGCTGGTTAACTGTGACTGACGTTGTACGTGGCATTCCTCTCGTTATCACCGTTGGAAATACTATATGTCTTGAAGAGCGTTGTTGGGCAGCTGGGAAGGGAAACAGATTTTAGCCAAATTGCCTCAGAGACTTTGTAGATTTGAGCAAAATGGTAAAACAGTAGTGAAAATTTATTTTCTATCTAATATCAGAACAATTACGTATATCTACTCAAGTTTAAGGGTATTTGTTTAATATACGTACAGATACGACCGTATGACCAGGATTCTAACCCAGGCAAAAGTGTCCTTGTGAACAGAGAATTAAGGATGGGATGCCTTAGTTCATTACACCTCCATGCCTCATAAATCTGGGCTGTCAGCGAGACCACTGGACATATTCCCCTCCCCCAGAGCCAGGCACATTCACGGTACGATCCACAGCTATTTCGTTCTCCTCCATTCTATCTAACCTTAGCAGTACAAATATCAATGCATCCACGGGTCTATACATCCATACTTGCATGGAGAGTTGTCGCCTGAGTTCGAGTCCTGGTCACGCCGAAGTATTTCTCTGTATATATCCACTTGTTTTTGTGGAAACAACAACAAAAATTCTATATATGCAACACACTGGAATATACTGGACTGTCATATGAAACTTGTATGGCAAACATTCAAATATCAATAGTGAATGGTGGTGGTGGAAAAGGTTGTTGATCATTCTCCGACAGGAAGATTTAAATTCGTCTGTTACACTGTATGAACACAAGTAATTATCATTTTTTTCATCTGTTTTCACCCTTCAGTACATCAATAAAACATGTTTCAGTTTTCACTAGGAGTCTGTGAGCAGAAATGTTTTCTTAAGTGCTTGCACGATTTTTTCACACACTTGTAAAAACATACTTAAACTTACTCTTACTTATTACACATACAAGTCGATGGACGACTACACTTCATAATCCCTCTTTGTCTGCCGTTATACTTATATCAGTGTATTTATTTATTCTATTACCAATCTTCCTATCCATCCTTACCAATCATTTGGTTACGTTACATTATGTGTCTTTCTCACTGCTGGCTTATGCCATCGTTCATCCTGTTGTTTGCCTTAACGAAAGTTTTATGAGTGGACTCCAAGAAAAGGATTTGTTGTTGTACGTTTATGAATGCTGGTCAAGGGCTCTTGAACCAAAAAATGGGAAATTAATGTACTTGCCATTCCCGACATTCCCCAGCCACTGTATGAACCCTAAGGGTTTAGGGGTCATATAGTGCTGGGGAATGGCTTTGTGACCTTCCTTGAGGAAAAACACGTTGTCCCATTGACAGCTTAATCTGCAGTCTGTCTTTTTTCACTGTTGTCCCCAGTTCATTTGGATGCAACATGTATTATCTGCCTTTGCACAGGACATTAACAATCTCTTCTCTGCTTTATTTCCAGGTAGGTCTACTACTGTGTCCTGAAGCTCCATCGACCATCTATATGTAAGTTAAATTTTCTGTGTTAAGTATTACGTAATTTTTATTTCTATATCATATAAAAATACCATAGTGAAAATAGGAAAAACACCTTAGCGCTTTAATGTGTATACACGTATATTTTCAGAGGAAGACATGTGTGTAAGCAACATAGAAGCGCTCAGGTGTTTTTCTTATTTTCACTAGGGTATTTTTATATATTTGCAATCACACGATTATTGTGTTCATATATGTTACTTGTTTTATCTGCATGACTGCTGAGAGAGTCTGGATTCAAATCACTCTTCAAATCTCACAGTTTCTTGGAACAATAAGCTGGTCAGTGTCTCACTACTAATTTGGCCAGTAGCTCCGTAATTTGACCAGTCGTTCACCAATAATTTGGCCAATGTTTCACTAGTAATTTGACTAATGGGTCACCAGTAGAGAGAGAGAGAAAAGAGAATATTGTTGTTAGCATTCACTCTGCACTTGATATTAAAGTTCAGAGTTACAATACAGTACAGAAATTATTAGTATAAGATCAGTAATAGGCTAGTATGTACTGATACGTCCACACACAGAGGTGCCTTGATGCTCTTGATCCAGGGAGCTGGAAATATCCTCCCCTTCCTTGGATCGAATCTGAATGCTTACTTTTCCCCAGGCCCTCTGTGACTCCTACAGGTTTAACGATTCCCACAGATTAACATTAATAAGTTCTGATGCGTGATATATGCAACAAATATTATCACTTCCACAAGAACGGATGGGGACTGGAACCATGGCCCTTGCATATAGCAGCTCCAGCGTTGTACTAGTGAGCCACGCACCTCACTAGTTGTACTAGTGAGCCACGCACCTCACTAGTTGTACTAGTGAGCCACGCACCTCACTAGTACATAAAGAGCACTTCTGTGATGTTTGTGTCAGCAGCATCGACTGTGAGTCTACTGGTTCATCCCACAGCTGTAGGACCTCACATCTGTAGGACCTCACATCTGTAGGACCTCACATCTGTAGGACCTCACATCTGTAGGACCTCACAGCTGTAGGACCTCACATCTGTAGGACCTCACATCTGTAGGACCTCACATCTGTAGGACCTCACATCTGTAGGACCTCACAGCTGTAGGACCTCACATCTGTAGGACCTCACATCTGTAGGACCTCACATCTGTAGGACCTCACATCTGTAGGACCTCACAGCTGTAGGACCTCACATATGTAGGACCTCACATCTGTAGGACCTCACAGCTGTAGGACCTCACATCTGTAGGACCTCACATCTGTAGGACCTCACAGCTGTAGGACCTCACAGCTGTAGGACCTCACAGCTGTAGGACCTCACATCTGTAGGACCTCACAGCTGTAGGACCTCACAGCTGTAGGACCTCACATCTGTAGGGGGTGACACAGTACAGAGATCGGGGAATGGCAGGTAATCAGATTTGATCCTAGGAAGGTAAGTGTAGCTCCAG
Source organism: Cherax destructor (assembly GCA_009830355.1). Classification (NCBI taxonomy): domain Eukaryota; kingdom Metazoa; phylum Arthropoda; class Malacostraca; order Decapoda; family Parastacidae; genus Cherax; species Cherax destructor. The sequence goes on along the minus strand of WNWK01001183.1, from coordinate 98,666 downwards.
TTCTTTGGATGGAGAGCCCTTGAGTATCAACTGGTTGGAGTGCTGGAGCGTCAGAGCCACAGATTTACCTCCCCTGGTGAGATAAATTAACATTACGAGCCTCGTGTACTTAACATTAATTACACACACCAATAAATCCTCTCCACTCATAATTTTCCTCCGTTAAAAAACTGGCAACTAATAAATCCGTTCAGTGAGTAAATCCTTTCGCAATACTTCATTTTTAATAAAATGTCCCATTAATTTCAGAGTCAATTATTTTCCTCTATAAATCCCACCACTCAGTAATTCCTGTCACTCGATAATTCCCGTCACTTGATAAATCCCGTCACACAATAAATCCCGTTACTTAATAAATCCCGTCACTCAATAAATCCCGTCACTCCGTCCATTTGTTACAGTTTCGTAGGCCCATCTAAGGTTTTCGTTTATAAATTCAGAACGTCTTATCCGATAGACTTCAAATTTTAAACCCTGGTCAACTATTACTAAGTGAAGGTTCGTAGAGCACTTGACAAGTGCAGGTGCTCTCTCATGACTTATAAAGTGACTTCCACGGGAGCGCTGAGCACAGCATCCACCTCACAATTTTAAGCATCTTAGGTTAGGTTAGGTAAGGTTTGTCAGGAAACAGGACAAGTGTTTTCTGATGCGGGTCTTAGTCATATGATGACCCGCAGCTGCATTATTATTATTAATAATAATATTATTATTATTATTATTATTATTATTATTATTATTATTATTATTATTATTATTATTATTATTATTATTAATAATAATAATCAAAAGTAAGCGCTGTACCTAGCAGGGTCATACAGCGACCGGAGTGGAGCTTTTGGTCATACGACCGAGGCCTTCCTCTGGCTTACCGGTTCACCCCTTTAAAAATTAAGGTTATAATGTATATATTTTTAAGTATCGCTGAGACATTGATATATTATTATAGCTTATGTATACACGTGCATGTGATGATAGACACATGTATACATAAACATGTATACATACATGTGCATGTGATGATAGACACATGTATGCATAAACATGTATACATACATATATACAATACATGCATATACATATACACACATAAATAAGCAAAAGTGTGCATGCACACTTGTAAACATATGCACATGCATAAATAGATCCATATATCCATATATGGATCTATTTATGCACGTGCACATGCATAAATATATCCATATATACATAAATACATATACACATGAATACATGTACACTTGAATACATATACACATGAATACATATACACATACATACAAAAAATACATACATGCATACATTACTACTTGCATACATATGCACACATGCATACGCAAGTCTAGAAAAACACATGCATGCATAAATATATCTGCACACGCATACAAAATTGCATTCACGTGGAAGCAGTAAACCTTTTCGGATCATCCAGCATCTCTAGAATGGGATTCAATCAGTTTTGATGCCAGGAAGGACAGGTGTGTAATCTCCACACATGGACAATTTATACACACTGAGCAGCTCTCAGGTGTTTTCCATGACTGGTTATGTACCTTCACTCACCAAAATACTTGGAACTAACTTCGTGAAGGTATATATATATATATATATTACATAATATGGTACACAAATTTTAAAAGATACATTGCTGGTACATGAGGTTTGAGGAATACATCTCAAGTACATCTCAACTACATGTTTTTCCAGCTGAGTCGCTGGAACAGAAAGCTAACCATCCTGGGATCCATAGTTACCCTAATGAGTCTTTTACCTAGCTCTTTAAGGAACTTAGACGCACTCTTTTCCAATGGGCCAATGATCTCTGAGCCTATAGGAGCAAACATGTAATGATGGGTAAGTATGAACACGTACTTATACACACACACATACATATGCATAAGTATACATCTGCACATGAATACGTACAAAAATGTCATGTAAATACACAAATACATGTATGCATACACATGCACACATGATTACATATGATAGTGTACATAGGTACATAAATTTAGACGCGCATACACACAAGTGTTTTTTTTATTTGACTTCATTAGAAATTCATAACCACCCTCCACTATTCCTTTTAAGGTAGAGGAGGCTGGGCTTGTGCAATGCTGGGATACCGTTCTTGGTTCGCTCAGCGACTGAAATACATCTAATATTATTATGTTATTACAGATATACAGTGGCCCTTCAATGTTAGTGGATATTATCACAAAAGCACGTCAGTCATGTCATGAAATTCACTTGCCTCCACTCCTGTGTAAGACGCTCACATACGCCTGTTGGATGTCAAAGACCCTCTCATACAAAACCTCCTTTACTCCCCTCCCTCCCACCTTTCTTAGGACGACCCCTTCCCCTCCTTTCCTCCACTACAGAATTATTCCCACACACTATTGGTTATTTACTAAGTTACAGTCTCAACAAATAACAGTTTATTCATCTAGCTGTTGCTAGTTGAATAAACTGTGGATGCAGTGTCAAGATTTCGGATTTCTTATAATTAATAGTGAAGTGAGTTGCCATTTCCAGTATATGATATATAATGATTTTTATTTCAAGAAAAGTTTTGGCATGTACGAAGAGTGTCCCTGGGAGTATCTGATACGGATTTTAGAAGGGCATTGAGTAACATACTAAATCCTACACTGTTTAATATATTAAATATTATAGGATTATTACACCGCTTTGGGAATATCGAGCTAAAATTCTTTAGTTTCACTGTTGTACGCTTGGTTTTCTGTTAGTGAGATAGCCTTTTACACCCTTGTACAGTTAAGAAAAATTGTTGCAGAGGCTAGCCTACTTAGTATTTTTGTTAATATCCTTTCATATTGGAGGGAATGTTTTGATTAATTTCACTGACAAATACTTAACAGTCATTTTGCCTAAGCTCAGTCATTATTCACAAGAGTTCTGAAATAATGCATCTTAGAAGCCCTGAGTCGAAATATAATCATACCCTCTTTATCTAGCTATTGATTTAAACACAAAGTTTGGGGTCATCTTAATACTTATGTTTTTCAGTGTGCAGATTTTTTTCTGCTTTTCGTTTGTTTAATTAAAAAAAAGTGACTTGTAGCTACAAGATCACAATTATTTTTGCATTCTTAGGTTCATAATCATTATACCAGGACTTCCTATTCATTTTTGCAACATTGCAAGCTCTTGATGGTGTTTTGATTGCAACACGAAAGGCCTAGAACTATCATTCAACTCCCTCTGGTTATATTGCATATCATACCATGTAGACGGTGCTAGAAAGTACAAGTGGGCAGGATACGTGTAAACCCGTGTCAGTGAGCATAAATACGTCTGCCATCTGGACATTGATGATAATGCTAATGTTAATTCACGAAAATAGCCACTACTACTACTACTTGATGAAGTGGAGTAATACTAAATTAATCATGAAGGAAGAGTCTTAACAGCAGCGTCATTACCTGACATCTGCGCTCATTCGTCTCGCCAATACAAGTGTTTAAAACAACAGAAGCATTAGCATTTCCGTTGTTTTGAGTAAATTGATCTTAGACCGAGTACACAGCTGTCAAATGACGTTGGTTTTCATTTAGAACACGTTTATCTATTTGTGTTTGTTTGTATTAATAATAATAATAAAATGCTAATAATAATCTTTATTTCTACAAGTACTTGTACAAGGTATACAGACCTAGCTGACATCAATGACATACTATATAGAAAGCCAATTGTTATGCAGAGTATTTCGGGCAAATTAGGTTAATTTTGTCCCCCAGGATGCGACCTACACCAGTCGGCCAACACCCAGGTACCTAGTTACTGCTAGATGACCAGGAACAGGAGTATTTTAAGGAAACACGTCCTAATATTTCCACCCGTATCGGGGATCGAATCACGGACCTCAGTGTGTGAGTTGAATGCGCTACCAACCGAGCGACGAGTTGATAAAAACACCTGGCGAGTAAAACGTTTATTTATCAAGTTACACAACGTTACAAACGTCTCTCTTATGCATCAAGTTTTCTGAAAGAAGCAGAAGCACTGCATGAACTGCTAGCCAATGAAAGAAAGCAAACTGTCAGAACTTTGGATAAGAGGGAATGCAGTGCCAGTGGTCTGACAAGGAGAAAGACAGGTACTGTTCAACTGTCTGAAGTCAGTTTACTGAGTTGTAGTGGTTTTCAGGTCACATTGTTATAGTAGTCAGGTCAATGTGATGTGGTGGTGGTCAGGTCAGTGTGATGTGGTGATGGTCAGGTCAGTGTGATGTGGTGGTGGTCAGGTCAGTGTGATGTGGTGGTGGTCAGGTCATTGTGATGTGGTGATGGTCAGGTCAGTGTGATGTGGTGGTAGTCAGGTCAGTGTGATGTGGTGGTGGTCAGGTCATTGTGATGTGGTGATGGTCAGGTCATTGTGATGTGGTGGTGGTCAGGTCATTGTGATGTGGTGATGGTCAGGTCATTGTGATGTGGTGATGGTCAGGTCAGTGTGATGTGGTGGTGGTCAGGTCAATGTGATGTGGTGGTGGTCAGGTCAATGTGATGTGATGGTGGACAGGTCAATGTGATGTGGTGGTGGTCAGGTCAGTGTGATATGGTGGTGGTCAGGTCAGTGTGATATGGTGGTGGTCAGGTCAGTGTGATGTGGTGGTGGTCAGGTCAATGTGATGTAGTAAGTCAGGGTCTTGTTATTAATTTGACAATTGGTGCAATTTACTTAACTGCAAATACCATTCATTTTTTTTCATTAGACTGTCATGTGATGTTCCTCTCTCATTACGTCAGGTAATTCTGCCACCAAACTTTGGTAGAATGAGTGTAATTAGTTAATGTGTTGTGCTAGTGAAGGTGATGTGCTCGCCCGCCAGATGCTTCACTATTTGTGGAGATGGTCGCCGGAGACATGCAAGCGCACAGTAGCAAATATACAACACCTTACTCACCAGGGATAAAAATATTGCTGCTACGTGATCGTCTGCTGCTGGTGACTAGGTTAAATGACTGGCAGTGTGGCGGTGGTAGGGTGTGCCTGGTACTGTGGCTGTAGTAGGGTGTGCCTGGTACTGTGGCTGTAGTAGAGTGTGCCTGGTACTGTGAATGTAGTAGAGTGTGCCTGGTACTGTGGCTGTAGTAGGGTGTGCCTGGTACTGTGGCTGTAGTAGGGTGTGTCTGGTACTGTGGCTGTAGTAGAGTGTGCCTGGTACTGTGGCTGTAGTAGGGTGTGCCTGGTACTGTGGCTGTAGTAGAGTGTGCCTGGTACTGTGGCTGTAGTAGAGTGTGCCTGGTACTGTGACTGTAGTAGGGTGTGCCTGGTACTGTGGCTGTAGTAGTGTGTGCCTGGTACTGTGACTGTAGTAGGGTGTGCCTGGTACTATGGCTCTAGTAGGATGTGCCTGGCACTATGACTCTAGTAGGGTGTGCCTGGTACTGTGGCTGTAGTAGTGTGTGCCTGGTACTGTGAATGTAGTAGGGTGTGCCTGGTACTGTGGCTGTAGTAGGGTGTGCCTTGTATTGTGGCTCTAGTAGGGTGTGCTTGGTATTGTGGCTCTAGTATGGTGTGCCTGGTACTATGGCTCTAGTAGAGTGTGCCTGGTACTATGGCTCTAGTAGGGTGTGCTTGGTACTGTGGCTCTAGTAGGGTGTGCCTGGTACTATGGCTCTAGTAGGATGTGCCTGGTAATGTGGCTGTAGTAGGGTGTGCCTGGTACTATGGCTCTATTAGAGTGTCCCTGGTACTATGGCTCTAGTAGGGTGTGCTTGGTATTGTGGCTCTAGTATGGTGTGCCTGGTACTTTGGCTCTAGTAGAGTGTGCCTGGTACTATGGCTCTAGTAGGGTGTGCTTGGTACTGTGGCTCTAGTAGGGTGTGCCTGGTACTATGGCTCTAGTAGGATGTGCCTGGTAATGTGGCTGTAGTAGGGTGTGCCTGGTACTATGGCTCTAGTAGAGTGTCCCTGGTACTATGGCTCTAGTAGGGTGTGCTTGGTACTGTGGCTCTAGTAGGGTGTGCCGGGTACTATGGCTCTAGTAGGGTGTGCTTGATACTGTGGCTGTAGTAGGGTGTGCCTGGTACTGTGGCTCTAGTAGAGTGTGCCTAGTACTATGGCTCTAGTAGGGTGTGCCTGGCACTATGGCTCTAGTAGGGTGTGCCTGGTACTGTGGCTCTAGTAGAGTGTGAATGGTATGGTGTGATTGTAGTAAACTGGGGCTGTGAATGAGTGTAGGATCGGTAGAATGTATGTGACCGGCGTCCCGTAGCTCGGTTGGTAGAGCACTCATCTCTCACATTGAGGTCCGTGGTTCGATCCCCAATACGGGTGAAAACATTGGGAGCGTTTCCTTGAGACACCTATCAGTAAGTAGGTACCTGGGTATTAGCCGACTGGTCTGGGTCGCATCCTGGGTATAATTAACCTAAGTTGCCCGAAATGTTCTATATAGTATGAAAAAAAAAATTCTTGCACCCTCATTCAGTCAGTCGCTGCCTTGCCAGAGGTGTGCTGACAATACATTTCAGATGAGCCTCGGAGCTGCAACATTCCCACCCCTCCTTCAGAATGGACTTTGTGTACTTCTCACCTCCAGGACTTAAGTCTGGCTTTCCGGTTTCCCCTGAACCCCTTCATAAATATTCCCTTCCCCATACTCCAACAGCACGTAGTCATAAAAACCACTTGTCTCCACTCCGATCTAATGAGCTCACACAAGCTTGTTAGATGTTCAAGCCCCAGCACTCAAAACCTCCTTTATCCCCTCACTCCAACCCTTCGTGGGGACGACCCCTACGCCTCCTACCTAGTACCCTCCACCCTAGATATATACACCCTCCTAGTCATCCTATTTCGCTCCAGCATCCCAACAACCCCTCCTCAGCCCTCTGAATAATACTAATGGTAATCCCACACCTTAATACCACACATTGCTCTCAAACACTACGTTTCCACTGTCTCCAGCCTCCTCGTTGAACGTTTAAAACCTATGCGTCACACCCAAATAATAGTGTTGGTATAACTATGCTCTGATGCATTTCCCTGTTTTTTTTCTCCATGGATGAAGTTCTTTATCTCCACAAATATCTAGGTGAACCATCCATCTTTCTTCCCTCGTCAATTCTCTGATTTACCTCATCTTTCATAGAACCATCCGCCGATATGTACAATCCGAAATATCTAAACACATTTACTTCCATACTCCATCCCTCCATCCTGATAACCAACCTTTCACTGCCTAGACTTTTTGTTACTCTCATCACCTTCCTCTTTCCTATGTTCACTTTTAATTTACTTTTATAACATACCCAGAATTCTTTACCACTCTTTGTAGCCTCTCTTCAGAATATCTCGACAAAAGCTTTTACACACACAAAAAAAAAAAACAGGATTCGAACCCTGCACACACTGTATCAAAGTACACAGTGCACAAATATGGGATCTGGCTAAGTGGCAAAAGTACTGTGTACTTTTGATTCAGAGTGTGCAGGTTCGAATCCTGCTGTGGACTGTCAGCACAGCTGAATGACAACTGAACTCTTGGCTTACGTTTAATTGATTTTCCATGTAGATCTCATGAGGTGTATTGCATCGTGAAGCGCATGTGCATGTTGCAATCACCATTGTAGTAATAGAAATTAAGATGGAAGCAACAATAAGTTACAATACCATTGCTACCACCACTACCGCTACTAGCAATACCAATAACAACCAACAACAATCATATTAACCAAGCACTATTACTACCACCATTACCACTACTTGCAGTACCAATAACAACCAACAACAATCGTATTAGCCAAGCACTATTACTACCACCATTACCGCTACTAGCAATACCAATAACAACCAACAACAATCGTATTAGCCAAGCACACTATTACTACCACTATTACTGCTACTTGCAATACCAATAACAACCAACAACAATCATATTAACCAAGCACTATTACTACCACCATTATCGCTACTAGCAATACCAATAACAACCAACAACAATCATATTAACCAAGCACACTATTACTACCACTATTACTGCTACTTGCAATACCAATAACAACCAACAACAATCATATTAACCAAGCACTATTACTACCACCAGTACCGCTACTAGCAATACCAATAACAACCAACAACAATCATATTAACCAAGCACACTATTACTACCACTATTACTGCTACTAGCAATACCAATAACAACCAACAACAATCATATTAACCAAGCACTATTACTACCACCAGTACCGCTACTAGCAATACCAATAACAACCAACAACAATCATATTAACCAAGCACTATTACTACCACCATTATCGCTACTAGCAATACCAATAACAACCAACAACAATCATATTAACCAAGCACACTATTACTACCACTATTACTGCTACTTGCAATACCAATAACAACCAACAACAATCATATTAACCAAGCACTATTACTACCACCATTACTGCTACTAGCAATACCAATAACAACCAACAACAATCATATTAACCAAGTACTATTATCTGAGGAAATGAAGCGAGCGTATTCTATTTCATCCTGACAATTACTGTCAAGAAATGTTCTGCCTCGCTGACGTATACAAATTTCACATAGGATTTGACGGCGATGTTGTAAGGCAGGTAAGAGAAAATCTAACCCATCCTCGCTCCACGGGTGATATACGTACATGTTGTTACACCTTTCACGGGTTTTTTCGTAGTTAAATGTACTTTTTATAGGTTTATGTATGCTGACCAAACATATCGTAAACTTAATATTTTTTTTAATTGCTGGAAGGGTTCAGTAAATGTCACTGGGGTTCACACTTATTCAAGGAACATGAAAGGTATGTACAGCTGACCCTTAAGAGGCGCGTGAGTTTCCCTGTCTCCTAATATCATGTTTATTTTTCCCCTATAATCTACCTTGTCCATAATTACTATCGCATTTGCTTTGTCTGGTGAAGTCCAGGCTCTTTCCTTAATTCATGGTATAACTTAACAAATCTTTGAGGACAATTGTGTTGCAGAGGTCTGAACTTTGCTCAGACCTCTGCAACAATGTATTCTCTGCAACAATATATTTTCTGCAACAATGTATTTTAACAATAACTATGTCCCCCTTCAAATATTTACTTCTTCTGGTACTCTTTACACCCATGAGGTAGAGAACACTGCGCGTTTATTATTATTTTTACATAGACCAGTTTTACAGACTAAGATCTGGTATCTTACCTCAACTCATTTCAAAGTCCAATCCTATCTGAGGTATACTTACATAAATAGTGCTTTTATGAACAATATCATTATGTTCAAAACTTGTTCAGTTCCAGTGATTGCATATGAAATTAACCAAAATTCATCACCTTGGTGGCACCGAGGTGCAGTGTTAGTCATTTTCAACAGCATTGACTCCATTATATATCTTCGTAATCGTAACTGTAATGGATTACATTAGCATCAGCGTCTCCTCTGTTATTACAGCAGATGAGAAATCCTCTGTGTTATGATCTACAAAATGATCAAATAAAGCACACAGTGCACACTTCTCTAACATTGTTATCATTTAAATAAAGACACCAGACTCACATTATAACCTGCGATAAAAACAATTACCATTTTGTGAACAAATATGTGTATGTTAATATAGATAGATTGTAGAATTCAAACATATGTAGAAGATTGTGGGAATCAGACACATATAAAAGACTTTGCGAATCAGACATATGTACAAGACTGTGGGAATTAGACACACTGTGTGGGCGAAACGTTGTCAGTAAAGGAGCACATTATACTCCATTTGTGTTTTTATCCATTCTGATGAGTAGTTGTGCTCCTAAACCTCATAATGTGACCACATGTGCTAAAGTGTCGGACACATACATTGTTCACATCATCATGACTGCAGTAACATCTGTGTTCCTTAACACAACTAAAAATTTAAGTTTCCTTATTTTGTTATTACGTGTCATCTCCCTGAAGGTAACTGTTAACAAGTAAATAGCAAGAAACATCGAACGGCCTTCCCCTTCTTTCCTAGATAATATTGAAGCTCACTCTGCGTCAGTCAGGATGCCTGGTATGTTCTTTAAGAAGCTCACTCTGCGTCAGTCAGGATGCCTGGTATGTTCTTTAAGAAGCTCACTCTGCGTCAGTCAGGATGCCTGGTATGTTCTTTAAGAAGCTCACTTTGCGTCAGTCAGGATGCCTGGTATGTTCTTTAAGAAGCTCACTCTGCGTCAGTCAGGATGTCTGGTATGTTCTTTAAGAAGCTCACTTTGCGTCAGTCAGGATGCCTGGTATGTTCTTCAAGAAGCTCACTCTGCGTCAGTCAGGATGCCTGGTATGTTCTTTAAGAAGCTCACTCTGCGTCAGTCAGGATGCCTGGTATGTTCTTCAAGAAGCTCACTCTGCGTCAGTCAGGATGCCTGGTATGTTCTTTAAGAAGCTCACTCTGCGTCAGTCAGGATGCCTGGTATGTTCTTTAAGAAGCTCACTTTGCGTCAGTCAGGATGCCTGGTATGTTCTTCAAGAAGCTCACTCTGCGTCAGTCAGGATGCCTGGTATGTTCTTTAAGAAGCTCACTCTGCGTCAGTCAGGATGCCTGGTATGTTCTTCAAGAAGCTCACTCTGCGTCAGTCAGGATGCCTGGTATGTTCTTTAAGAAGCTCACTCTGCGTCAGTCAGGATGCCTGGTATGTTCTTTAAGAAGCTCACTCTGCGTCAGTCAGGATGCCTGGTATGTTTTTTAAAAAGCTCACTCTGCGTCAGTCAGGATGCCTGGTATGTTCTTCAAGAAGCTCACTCTGCGTCAGTCAGGATGCCTGGTATGTTCTTTAAGAAGCTCACTCTGCGTCAGTCAGGATGCCTGGTATGCTCTTTAAGAAGCTCACTCTGCGTCAGTCAGGATGTCTGGTATGTTCTTCAAGAAGCTCACTCTGCGTCAGTCAGGATGCCTGGTATGTTCTTCAAAGCTCACTCTGCGTCAGTCAGGATGCCTGGTATGTTCTTCAAGAAGCTCACTCTGCGTCAGTCAGGATGCCTGGTATGTTCTTCAAGAAGCTCACTCTGCGTCAGTCAGGATGCCTGGTATGTTCTTTAAAAAGCTCACTTTGCGTCAGTCAGGATGCCTGGTATGTTCTTTAAGAAGCTCACTTTGCGTCAGTCAGGATGTCTGGTATGTTATTTAAGAAGCTCACTCTGCGTCAGTCAGGATGCCTGGTATGTTCTTTAAGAAGCTCACTCTGCGTCAGTCAGGATGCCTGGTATGTTCTTTAAGAAGCTCACTCTGCGTCAGTCAGGATGCCTGGTATGTTCTTTAAGAAGCTCACTCTGCGTCAGTCAGGATGTCTGGTATGTTCTTTAAGAAGCTCACTCTGCGTCAGTCAGGATGCCTGGTATGTTCTTTAAGAAGCTCACTCTGCGTCAGTCAGGATGCCTGGTATGTTCTTTAAGAAGCTCACTCTGCGTCAGTCAGGATGCCTGGTATGTTCTTCAAGAATGCACTCCCGATAATTTTAATATCAGTTTATGCAAATTATTTCAACATTTATCGAGAAAAACTGACTTACGAGACTACTTTTAAGTGGTGGTCAGCATCTGTATTTTCTCTCTTGTTTTGTAACTCGATGAAGCCTCATGTGAACCCCTTTAAATTTTTACCACTGGTGCATTGCAACTGGGGAAAAGTTCATGCAAGTGAAGGTGAGTGCAGATGCTCTCTGCTCAGTTCTATATAGACCATTCCTTTTTTTGGCATCCATGTGATAACTTTAGAAAGCCTCTCCTAATCGGCCTCAAACTTGCAACACTTGTGTATCATTCACGAGGAGGTTGAGAGTATTAGTGCAATATGTAAGGTGTCAATTTGCCATTTCTGTTTGATTTCAAACTTTTAGATTCACTTCGGTTTCGGGTTTAAATTTTATTTAGCAATTTAAATTAGTCTCGTGTAATAAACTGAAAATGCCTCTACTGATCGGCTTGAAACCTTACTGAAAAGGTTTTGATTGATTTTGGGCTGTGTGAGTGCCACTTTGCAAGTTATATTGAAGAAATTGGGAAAATTTATCTTGCTTTTCATGCGATAATTTGTAGACACCTTATTCATTTTTTTTAACGTTAGTAACTTGAGAATGCAGTTTCTGAGTGGCTTCAAACTTATTGCTGGTGAAGTTCTGGAATATTGGTCTTATTATAGTGCACTTGCATAGCGAATACCTCCTCTGATTTATGTTGCATAGAAGGTTGGAACTGGTTTTGGACCGTGGAGGTGAAAATTTAAGGGTTTTGAAGACATTGTCGTAGCTTCTGAATGTCGCTTACGACTGCATTTGAATTTTTAATGCTCATATTACAATGAATTAGGATTATTAGAGTGAAGTGCTAGGTAAGGCAGTAAGGTGCTAGGTAAGGCAGTAAGGTGCTAGGTGATGCAGTGAGTGCTAGGTGAGGCAGTGAGGTGCTAGGTGAGGCGTGAGGTGCTAGGTGAGGGCGTGAGGTGCTAGGTGAGGGCGTGAGGTGCTAGGTGAGGGCGTGAGGTGCTAGGTGAGGCAGTGAGGTGCTAGGTGAGGGAAAGGTGCTGGATGAGTCAAGGTGTGAGGTGGCAGGTGAGTCAGGGAGGTGTACCAGGGACACTGTCAGGTAATAAGTAACATTCACTGGGCAAAGATAGCGTGACTGTGGAGACACGAGAAGAGAACAGTGGTGCCGTTACTAATGAAAATATCCCTGACACTCTTCTAGTTTGTTTGTGTGGACCAAGTTTACTGCAGACAAACTATTAGATGATCATTATTGTTTCAGTAGTCTAAATAAAAGCTTAGATCATTTCTGTGATAACTGGATCCAGATGGGGTTCGTGCTTCCAAGAATAGTTAAGACATGTTTCAGTACCTGCTTGGGACAACGTTTTGCTCTGTGTAGAGCTTCATCAAATCAGTGAATGGCGAAACGTTGTCAACTGAACTAGTATCCCAACACGTGGCTTCACCATGTGACAACAGATCGGTTTTTAATTCTGGTAGAAAGTGAGTGTTTATCAAGTAATTCTTTTCCCTAAGTAATATACTTTGTTTGTCTGGTGGTGGTGGTGGTGGTGGTGGTGGTAGTAGTGGTGGTGGTGGTAGTGGTGGTGGTAGTGGTGGTGGTACTGCTGCTGGTGGTGGTGCTGCTGCTAGTGGTGGTGTTACTGGGGGTGGTGGTGCTGCTGGTGGTGGTGGTGTGTTAAGATAAGTGACTATTACCAAGCAGGAGAAGTGATTGTTTTAAGGAGACGAAGTTATTTTGAGAGCGAGGCTGTGGCTGTTACACGTCACTTGTTGCATCCTCTGCTGCTAAACACCCATGCAACACTGCACGTCACTTGTTGCATCCTCTGCTGCTAAACACCCGTGCAACACTGCACGTCACTTGTGGCATCCTCTGCTGCTAAACACCCGTGCAACACTGCACGTCACTTGTTGCATCCTCTGCTACTAAACACCCGTGCAACACTGCACGTCACTTGTTGCATCTATGAGATTAATTTAAAGGGTCTCACATTGCTAGTCATTCTTGAGAAATACTCTGATACATACATCTTTTGATGGTGTCGATTCAGTTTATGAGTCTCCAACACTCGCTGCATTACGTGAGTCTCCAATATTCGCTGCATCACATGAATCTCCAACACTCGCTGCATCACGTCAGTCTCCAACACTTGCTGCATCACTTATCCCTTGGGTCTCCAACACTCGCTGTATCACATGAGTCTCCAACACTCGCTCTATCACATGAGTCTTCAACACTCGCTGTATCACATGAGTCTCCAACACTCGCTGTATCACATGAGTCTCCAACACTCGCTGTATCACATGAGTCTCCAACACTCGCTGTATCACATGAGTCTCCAACACTCGCTATATCACATAAGTCTCCAACACTCGCTGTATCACATGAGTCTCCAACACTCGCTGTTTCACATGAGTCTCCAACACTCGCTATATCACATAAGTCTCCAACACTCGCTGTATCACATGAGTCTCCAACACTCGCTATATCACATAAGTCTCCAACACTCGCTGTATCACATGAGTCTCCAATACTCGCTATATCACATGAGTCTCCAACATTCGCTGTATCACATGAGTCTCCAACACTCGCTGTATCACATGAGTCTCCAACACTCGCTGTATCACATGAGTCTCCAACACTCGCTATATCACATGAGTCTCCAACACTCGCTGTATCACATGAGTCTCCAACACTCGCTATATCACATAAGTCTCCAACACTCGCTGTATCACATGAGTCTCCAACACTCGCTAAATCACATGAGTCTCCAACACTCGCTGTATCACATGAGTCTCCAACACTCGCTGTATCACATGAGTCTCCAACACTCGCTATATCACATGAGTCTCCAACACTCGCTGTATCACATGAGTCTCCAACACTCGCTGTATCACATGAGTCTCCAACACTCGCTGTATCACATGAGTCTCCAACACTCGCTATATCACATGAGTCTCCAACACTCGCTGTATCACATGAGTCTCCAACACTCGCTATATCACATGAGTCTCCAACACTCGCTGTATCACATGAGTCTCCAACACTCGCTGTATCACATGAGTCTCCAACACTCGCTGTATCACATGAGTCTCCAACACTCGCTGTATCACATGAGTCTCCAACACTCGCTAAATCACATGAGTCTCCAACACTCGCTGTATCACATGAGTCTCCAACACTCGCTGTATCACATGAGTCTCCAACACTCGCTGTATCACATGAGTCTCCAACACTCGCTAATCACATGAGTCTCCAACACTCGCTGTATCACATGAGTCTCCAACACTCGCTGTATCACATGAGTCTCCAACACTCGCTGTATCACATGAGTCTCCAACACTCGCTGTATCACATGAGTCTCCAACACTCGCTGTATCACATGAGTCTCCAACACTCGCTGTATCACATGAGTCTCCAACACTCGCTGTATCACATGAGTCTCCAACACTCGCTGAATCACATGAGTCTCCAACACTGCTGTATCACATGAGTCTCCAACACTCGCTGTATCAATGAGTCTCAACACTCGCTGTATCACATGCCAGTCTCCACCACGCTTACACAGAGCCAGGACATTGATACACGATGAGTGCAGAAATAGCTGACATGAGTTAACAGCATACGCTTACACTGCGAGGGAGAGGAGAGGAGAGAAGAGAGAAGAGAAGCGAGAGAAGAGGAGAGAGAGAGAGAGAGAGAGAGAGAGAGAGAGAGAGAGAGAGAGAGAGAGAGAGAGAGAGAGAGAGAGAGAAATCTAGAGTGGGGGAGGGGGAAACAAAAGTATGAATCGATCAAGTGTGCTAAAGTCAGGCAGGTGAGTTTGGAGTTACCTGAATCCTCATTAAATTATCCGGGGGAAAATCTTTTCGAAAGTCGATCTTTGTCCTCTAATGATTAATAATTAATCTTTATTTATTAATGTTGCGGAGAAGCCCAGTGTGAAGCGACGAGGTGCGTGAATGTCATTTAATATTAAAATATTTATTAATGGAAAGGAATTAAATGATACTCTTATTACCTTCGTATTGGCTTGTCATTATGTTTTCCTCTGAGGAGGAAATGAGGATGGACCTAGCACACACTAACTCCCTATTCCATTTGTGTGTCAGCGTCATCCCTTATGTTAAAGCTCTTAATTATTGTTCACTGAGCTCACTGCCGTGGCTCGTCAGGAGACACATGGTCATCTCTCCCACACAGTCAACAAAACTCACTCTGTGTGAATGAATCCCAGTCATTCCCCGTGTAATGCCCCATGTAACATGTCTTTCAGCACATCTTCCACCCCATCCGGCCGCTCTCTCCCCCTCATTACTGCGCCTTCTACAACCCTATAATATATCTTCTTGGCCGTGGTCCCCTTCGTCAGCCATTCCACATGGCCAACCCATCTCAACCTTCCTCCATCAGCATGTCCTGCATCCCACCACCACGTACTCTCTCACTATTAACCTGAAATGGAAACTATTACACTGATACTTTATTTTTTTTTTAAATTCCGTACCGGAGAAACCTTGAGTCTGGTAATTCTTCATGACATCTGGGAGTCACTACCACTTAATACACGTTCCTTATACATGCCTCTCTTAACTTCATCCCATTATTGCTAATTACTGTAAGTGATTTACTCGGAGGCACGTCAAGAGGAACAAATGTGACTGTTGCAGATTTGTGCACCGCCAAACAAAGATCACAACCAGCCTTCATATGTGTGCACCACCAAGCATTTAATATCTACACATATTTAATATCTACACACACATTTATATATGTTATAAAACAGACAAGCGAAGATCAGCAGGCGCTGGAAGCTGGAAAAGCAAGAGACCATAACCTGATCTCTCTCTCCTGCCTCCACACATTCTTTACGCTCTGCCTCCAAACATTTTTTACGTTCTGCCTCCAAACATTTTTTACGCTCTGCCTCCACACATTCTTTACGCTCTGCCTTCAAGCATTATTTATGCTCTGATTTCAAACACTCTTTCCCTTGCCTCCAAATATTTTTTTTCCCTTGGCTCCAAACATTCTTTTCCTTGGTTCCAAACATTCTTTTCCTTGGAACCAAACATTCTTTCCTCCTGCCTCCAAACAGTATCACTTCCCTGTCTTCAAACCTATTTTTTTCCTGCCTCCCCAAAAAATTCTTCCTTCAAAGGTTCTTTTCTTTATCTTCAAATGTCCCTTTCTCTGTCTCCAAACATTTTTTCTCCAATCTCCAAATATTTTTCCCGTTTCTGAACATCTTCCTGCTCCAAAATATTCTCTCCCCTGCCTCTAAACATTCTCTCCAATGCATCTAAACATTCTCTCCCCTGCCACCAGACATTCTCTCCCCCTGCCTCTAAACCTCGTGTCTCCAGTAACAGAGTAAAAAACTCTTGGTGAGCGTCCATGGCGCCATCCTGTTATTCTATGAGAAGTGTTGCAGCTGTGTAGGAACTTAGATAAGCTGATTACTCTGTGTTCACTCATACAGAACACAAGTGTCTTCGCTCCTCCTTGACCTCCGGAACACAAATGTCTTCACTCCTTGACCTCCAGAACACAAGTGTCGTCACTACTCCTTAACCTCCGGAACACCCGTGTCTTCACTCCTTGACCTCCAGAACACAAGTGTCCACACCTTCTTGACCTCCTTAGCACATACGTCCTCACACCTCCATACAACTCATTCTGAGTGATAGTACATAACAGGAGAACATAACTAGTTCTTCCTAATAGAGATACCCAAGTGCTGTACTTGTCTTAGTCATCTGCTTCATGATTTTATATTCCTTTAATATAATTGATTTTGTTCAAACTATGTACCTAGTAGAGTGTTGCAGCACACTGCTAGTGGTCCCACTGTGTACCTATCATATAGTAGAGTGTTGCAGCACACTGCTAGTGGTCCCACTATGTACCTATCATATAGTAGAGTGTTGCAGCACACTGCTGGTGGTCCCACTGTGTACCTATCATATAGTAGAGTGTTGCAGCACACTGCTAGTGGTCCCACTATGTACCTATCATATAGTAGAGTGTTACAGCACACTGCTGGTGGTCCCACTGTGTACCTATCATATAGTAAAGTGTTACAGCACACTGCTGGTGGTCCCACTATGTACCTATCATATAGTAGAGTGTTGCAGCACACTGCTGGTGGTCCCACTATGTACCTATCATATAGTAGAGTGTTACAGCACACTGCTGGTGGTCCCACTGTGTACCTATCATATAGTAAAGTGTTACAGCACACTGCTGGTGGTCCCACTATGTACCTATCATATAGTAGAGTGTTACAGCACACTGCTGGTGGTCCCACTATGTACCTATCATATAGTAGAGTGTTACAGCACACTGCTGGTGGTCCCACTGTGTACCTATCATATAGTAGAGTGTTACAGCACACTGCTGGTGGTCCCACTATGTACCTATCATATAGAAGAGTGTTGCAGCACACTGCTGGTGGTCCCACTATGTACCTATCATATAGTAGAGTGTTGCAGCACACTGCTGGTGGTCCCACTGTGTACCTATCATATAGTAGAGTGTTACAGCACTTTGCTGGTGGTCCCACTATGTACCTATCATATAGAAGAGTGTTGCAGCACACTGCTGGTGGTCCCACTATGTACCTATCATATAGTAGAGTGTTACAGCACACTGCTGGTGGTCCCACTATGTACCTATCATATAGTAGAGTGTTACAGCACACTGCTGGTGGTCCCACTATGTACCTATCATATAGTAGAGTGTTACAGCACACTGCTGGTGGTCCCACTATGTACCTATCATATAGTAGAGTGTTGCAGCACACTGCTGGTGGTCCCACTGTGTACCTATCATATAGTAGAGTGTTACAGCACACTGCTGGTGGTCCCACTGTGTACCTATCATATAGTAGAGTGTTACAGCACACTGCTGGTGGTCCCACTATGTACCTATCATATAGTAGAGTGTTGCAGCACACTGCTGGTGGTCCCACTATGTACCTATCATATAGTAGAGTGTTGCAGCACACTGCTGGTGGTCCCACTGTGTACCTATCATATAGTAGAGTGTTACAGCATACTGCTGGTGGTCCCACTGTGTACCTATCATATAGTAGAGTGTTACAGCACACTGCTGGTGGTCCCACTATGTACCTATCATATAGTAGAGTGTTGCAGCACACTGCTGGTGGTCCCACTGTGTACCTATCATATAGTAGAGTGTTGCAGCACACTGCTGGTGGTCCCACTGTGTACCTATCATATAGTAGAGTGTTACAGCACACTGCTGGTGGTCCCACTGTGTACCTATCATATAGTAGAGTGTTGCAGCACACTGCTGGTGGTCCCACTGTGTACCTATCATATAGTAGAGTGTTGCAGCACACTGCTGGTGGTCCCACTGTGTACCTATCATATAGTAGAGTGTTACAGCACACTGCTGGTGGTCCCACTATGTACCTATCATATAGTAGAGTGTTACAGCACACTGCTGGTGGTCCCACTGTGTACCTATCATATAGTAGAGTGTTACAGCACACTGCTGGTGGTCCCACTATGTACCTATCATATAGTAGAGTGTTACAGCACACTGCTGGTGGTCCCACTATGTACCTATCATATAGTAGAGTGTTACAGCACACTGCTGGTGGTCCCACTATGTACCTATCATATAGTAGAGTGTTACAGCACACTGCAGGTGTTCCAAGTATGTAATTATCACATAATCTGGTTGTTCTTACGATTCTCTCTCTTATCCAGGTTATATTTAACAATATTTGATATTTCAAGTAAGATATGGTCGTTTTTTCTAAGAGATTTTAGATAGTTTGTCGATAATTCTTCCTCTGTTCCTGTAGCTGTAGTATTGGCAGTGTGTTGCCTTCTCTCAGGGGTCATTGTATTTCGGACCTCCCGATTTATCACCTTAACCCGGGGGGCAGTGTGTGGTTTGTGAGTAAGGGTAGGGTGCGTCTTTTTCCTCTTTCCTGGGGTGCTTGCCTAAAGGCATAAATGGTGGGGATATTTCCCTTTTCGTCTAAACTTCGTGACACGACCGATGATACGGAATGAATTATGGATATGGCTTGCAGAATGTGAAAAATAGACTGAATAGTTTTACTTTGAGATCATTTATGTAATAGAGCAAATTGGTCATGACAGTAGCAAGTTGATAATATTAGACAGTGTTTATCTGACGATATTGGAAATGGAATATGATTAAAGCAGTGAATAACCACATGGTTCCAGTGCTATGTAAAATTAATATAACAAACAATACAACCAGGAATTTTTGTCTACATCCACAAATGTGACGTTTCATATTTGTCTTGGGTGGATGTAAATGTCGTGATGCCGACACTAGTAAAGTCACTCTTGGTAGAGCAAACTTTTATTGGCATAACATTTGTGTGTGTTAAGACCTTTATTAACTCATGATCAAGATCTTAACAGAATGAAACACTGCAGACTCTCTCTTATCTTTACAATGTCTACCACTTTTTGTTTTTTATTTAAATTTCTGCAGCATATAGTGTTTATTTTACTAATATTGCCAAGCCTCGAACCGTAGTCTGGAACTCGAACCGTAGTCTGGAACTCGAACCGTAGTCTGGAACTCGAACCGTAGTCTGGAACTCGAACCGTAGTCTGGAACTCGAACCGTAGTCTGGAACTCGAACCGTAGTCTGGAACTCGAACCGTAGTCTGGAACTCGAACCGTAGTCTGGAACTCGAACCGTAGTCTGTCAGGTAGCAGGCCCAGTACCGTACCACTGAGCTTAAAACATAAGAATGGAGGAGCACTACAGCAGACCTACTGGCCCGTACAAGGCTACGGGGCTTTCTGTCATTCCTACCCTCTCCCTCCACTACGCTGACAACAGTTACCCTCTCATTTAGAGTAGTCTGTAATAATGTTGATAGAATTACCGACAACATGTTAGGTAAAAGGACAGAAGTGCAACTAATGTGGCATTTTATTGTGGCAACGTTTCGCTCTCCAGGAGCTTTGCCAGACTTTACCACAGTAAAATGTCGCATTAATTGTACTTATGGCCTTTTACCTAACATAGAGTAGTAGTCTGTACTCCACTTTGGTTTCAGACTGTCAGGTTTCTTATTGTATGTGTGCGCGCGTGCCTCTGCGTACGTGCCTGTACTCACCTATTTGTGGTTGCAGGGGTCGAGTCATAGCTCCTGGCCCCGCCTCTTCACTATTGCTACTAGGTCCTCTCTCTCCCTGCTCCATGAGCTTTATCAAACCTAGTCTTAAAACTATGCATGGTTCCTGCCTCCACTATGTCGCTTTCTAAGCTATTCCACTTCCTGACAACTCTATGACTGAAGAAATACTTCCTAACATCCCTTTGACTCATAGGAGTCTTCAACTTCCAATTGTGACCCCTTGTTTCTGTGTCCCCTCTCTGGAACATCTTGTCTCTGTCCACCTTATCTATTCCTCGCAGTATTTTATATGTCGTTATCATGTCTCCCCTAACCCTCCTGTCCTCTAGTGTCGTCAGGCCGATTTCCCTTAACCTTTCTTCGTAGGATAATCCCCTTAGCTCTGGGACTAGTCTTGTTGCAAACCTTTGCACTTTCTCTAATTTCTTGACGTGCTTGACCAGGTGTGGGTTCCAAACTGGTGCTGCATACTCCAGTATGGGCCTGACGTATATGGTATACAGAGTCTTGAATGATTCCTTAGTGAGGTATTTGAACGCTATTCATAGGTTTGCCAGCCGCCCGTATGCTGCAGCAGTTATCTGATTGATGTGCGCCTCAGGAGATGTGCTCGGTATTATACTCACCCCAAGATCTTTTTCTTTGAGTGAGGTTTGCAGTCTTTGGCCACCTAGACTATACTCTGTCTGCGGTCTTCTTTGCCCTTCCCCGATATTCATGACTTTACATTTGGCAGGGTTAAATTCAAGGAGCCAGTTACTGGACCAGGCTTTCAGCCTGTCCAGGTCTCTTTGTAGTCCTGCCTGATCCTCGACTGATTTGATTGTTCTCATTAACTTCACATCATCTGCAAACAGGGACACTTCTGAGTCTATCCCTTCCGTTATGTCATTCACATATACCAAAAACAGTACAGGTCCTAGGACTGACCCTTGTGGAACTCCACTCGTCACAGGTGCCCACTCTGACATCTCGTCACGTACCATGACTCGTTGTTGCCTCCCTGTCAGATATTCTCTGATCCATTGCAGTGCTTTTCCTGTTACGTGTGCCTGATCCTCTAGCTTTTGCATTAACCTCTTGTGAGGAACTGTGTCGAACGCCTTCTTGCAGTCCAAGAAAATGAAGTCTATCCACCCCTCTCTCTCGTGTCTTACTTCTGTTACCTTGTCATAAAACTCCAGTAGGTTTGTGACACAGGATTTTCCTTCCCTGAAACCGTGCTGGTTGTCGTTTTATAAGCTTGTGTCTTTCTAGGTGCTCCACCACTCTCCTCCTGATGATCTTCTCCATGACTTTGCATACTATACACGTCAGTGACACAGGTCTGTAGTACGTGTCTGTGTGTGCGCACGCGCGTGCCTCTGCGTACGTGCCTGAGCCCTGAGTATGTGTGCATGTGCCTCTGTGTACGTGCATGTGTGTGCGCGCGTGCCTCTGCGTACGTGCCTGCGTTTTTGTGCATGTGCCTCTGCGTACGTGCCTGCGTTTTTGTGCATGTGCCTCTGCGTACGTGCCTGCGTTTTTGTGCATGTGCCTCTGCGTACGTGCCTGTGTGTGTGTGCGCGTGCCTCTACGTACGTGCCTGCGTGTGTGTGCATACTTACATGTGTGCGTGCACGTCAGTACATTTGTCGCGTGATGGTTGAGATTACTTAAGAATTAAAGATGATAGGTATAATACTAGCCAGGTGCTGACCACTCTAAACTCTTTACCAGAAAAACAGTAAAACATCTGCAATACTGGCCACTGTGTGTGTGTTTGATATTGGTGTACATTACCGTTGTTGTTGCAGGATCTTTGTGTTAGCGTGTCTTACGTGGAAGATCTTGTATTGTGAATGTTGTGTTGTAAAAGTTATAATGTGAGTCTTGTATTGTAAGAGTTGCATTGCGAGTGTTGTAAGAGTTGTATTGTGAGTGTTGTGTTGCAAGAGTTGCATTGTGAGTGTTGCAAGAGTTGTATTGTGAGTATTGTGTTGAAAGAGTTGCATTGCGGGTGTTGTAAGAGTTGCATTGCGAGTGTTGTAAGAGTTGTATTGTGAGTGTTGTGTTGAAAGAGATGCATTGCGAGTGTTGTAAGAGTTGTATTGTGAGTGTTGTGTTGCAAGAGTAGCATTGTGAGTGTTGCAATAGTTGTATTGTGAGTGTTGTGTTGCAAGAGTTGCATTGTGAGTGTTGCAAGCGTTGTATTGTGAGTATTGTGTTGAAAGAGTTGCATTGCGAGTGTTGTAAGAGTTGCATTGCGAGTGTTGTAAGAGTTGTATTGTGAGTGTTGTGTTGAAAGAGTTGCATTGCGAGTGTTGTAAGAGTTGTATTGTGAGTGTTGTGTTGAAAGAGTTGCATTGCGAGTGTTGTAAGAGTTGTATTGTGAGTGTTGCGTTGCAAGAGTTGCATTGTGAGTGTTGCAAGAGTTGTATTGTGAGTGTTGTGTTGCTAGAGTTGCATTGTGAGTGTTGCAAGAGTCGTATTGTGAGTGCCGACAATAGTGAAGACAACACACAGGTTGAAGAAAAAACTTTTACTGGGACAGCGGTTTGCGTTATCATAATAAAAGCTTGTCTCTAATAACCTTTTCTTCAAGAGTGTTGACAGTCCGCCATTGTCTCATCATCTGTCAGGCTGTCACAGCGAAGCCAGACAAAGAATCCTCGATGCCCTAAACACACGTTGGGGACACTGTACAGGAAGGTAACCTAATGATAATAATAATAATAATAATAATATAATTATAATCTTTATTTTTAAAAGTATATGATACAACTTATACAGACGTAGCTGACATCAGTGACATGCTATATAGACAGCCCCTGTTTATGCAGAGCATTTCGGGTAACTTAGGTTAATCTTGCCCCCAGGATGCGACCCACACCAAATCGACTAACACCCAGGTACCTACTTACTGCTACTAGGGATCGAACCATAGACTTCAATGTGTGAGCTGAATGCTCTGTCAACCGAGGTACTCCGGCCTATAATGACACATAAGGCTTACATGCTAAACACACTCTGCATTAGACTAAGTTGCCGCTGCTGCCGCACCTGGGCTTCAAGGTGCGGCAGCAAGAAAACTTGGTAACACTTGGGTGTTCCCTCGAGCATTACTTACTGACACCCAGACAGACGGAAGACTTCATAACCTAAGTCTTGTATAATGCAGCCGAGGCAGGTGTTGCACGTGTTACACCCTCATGTGTGAGCAAATACAACTGGTAGCTATTAAACATACATGGGTCGGTGTAGCCGCCTGGCTATTACGAAGACTATCAACATAGCTATTACGCGGGGCCACTCAAAGGTTTGCCTTGCACTGGTCACAACACAGCAAAAAAAATATGAACTCCCAACATTCTCCTACTGACTTTACTGACATTCAGTTTAAAATATATTCTGCTTTAATTGAATTTACAAACTTTAAATAAGATGCAAAAAAAAAAAAAAAAAACAGCCTAATCCGAGCGGTTGACAGCCAAGACAAACTTAAACTTCTCCAAACTTTGACAATATTGAATACGAATTTTGAATATTGTAAATATGGATGCTGAGAATATATAAACGTTTTTTTCAGCTCTTTCCTCAGAGTCTTTGAGAACCTCATCACAAAGGTGAACTGAGTTATTAATGTGTTTTTGAGGCAGGTGAAACTTGCTTATAAAAGTTGCCGTTACAGAGTTTCTCAGTTAGGGAAGGTTGACCTCTGGGTCAAGTGGTGACACACTAGGGACACGTTGGGTGACACGCTGGTGACACACTAGACACACTGGTGACACACTAGACACACTGGTGACACACTAGAGACACACTGGCGACTCGCTGGTGACACGCTAGAGACACGCTGGTGACACACTAGACACACTGGTGACACACTAGAGACACACTGGTGACTCGCTGGTGACACACTAGAGACACTGGTGACACATTAAAGACACTGGTGACACAATAAAGACACTGGTGACTCGTTGGTGATACACTAGAGACACTGGTGACTCGCTGGTGACACACTAGAGACACTGGTGACACACTAGAGACTCTGGTGACACACTAGAGACACTGGTGACACACTAGAAACACTGGTGACACACTAGAGACACTGGTGACACACTAGAGACACTGGTGACACACTAGAAACACTGGTGACACACTAGAGACACTGGTGACACACTAGAGACTCTGGTGACACACTGAAGATATATTGACGTTAGCTGACGACCAAAAAAAAAATAATAACAATTAATTTTCATTATAATTACACAGCTAGATGATGAGTTGTATGGAAGTCACACAATGAAACAAGAACACACTTCACTGTAAAAACAAAGTAGTTTGTATCTGTGTGTATATAAACAGAGATTACTTATATTCCTAACACTGGGATTAAAATATCTTTGTTGATACCTCCTAGGAGTTTAGGTTGATTTTGGCCTTAATGCCCCTACTGTAGTCGTTACTCTTTAAATCTAACAAACTATGTAAAAATATTTAAATGTCTGAAGGCACGCGATCTCTCAATAAAGAGCTGCTTTTCTAACACCCTTAGCTAAGAACGTTAGTTATTCCCAGCTGTCTCTTGACACACAGTTGTTACTTTTACGGTTGTGATTATAATAATGTTATACAATACCAACGTCTTCACTGTTTCTGCTGCTTCCTCTGCATTCTGCTGTAGAAGCCTACTGTGTAAACGAAACATCTCGGAATACAGGTACCTAACTGTTGCACATGTATCTTGCTTATCTACCTTTATGGTTGTAAATGGTATGGTGGTACCGACAAACTGTGGAAAAGAACACTTGTGTACAGTTGAGGACATTTCAAGAATACGATTCGCCACTAATGGGCTGATGGAAGCCACTCATGACTGAACGTTTTCTTTATTACATGTCCTGAAATGCACACAAGTATCCTTTTCCACATTTATTTTAACGATACAACGACATACTTCGTAGACAGTGATGTATAACGTTTTTACGAAGCTCGTGGGGCTGGAGAGGTCACGTTGCAACTAGGTACAGCTGTCAACCCACCCAAGCATTTTGTTTGCTTATAACAGCCAGCAAGTTTACTTGGAGTCGAATTCCCTCTTTGTAAATACCACTTGCAATATGTTGCAATGTGTTGGTACAGTCACTCTGTGGTACGACATCTGTCTGGTGTTCGTCACACACGTACTAGCCCCTCAGGGAAGATGTCCACTCAATGTTGAGCCACGAATGGCTTCTTTAGTCCTGAAGTCATTCCTCAATAAAATATCCTAACGCTGCATATGTGTCTTATTTCACAGTGGTCGACATTGTACTCAACACCAAATAAGATAGATCATCAACCAGTCACTCCTTATTTAATTCCATTGTGCATGCGTGTTGTCTTAAAGCCTGGCAAGGCATGAAATAATCTAGTAACTGGACTCGTATATGCTACATTAGGTGAATGACTTGAAATATAGTGGTTTTACCTTATGTAGGTGGTGTTTCAGTGTACGTGGTGTTTCAGTGTACGTGGTGCCTGGTGGTCATCGCTTCTGTACTTGGTTTCCGTGTACGTGATGTTTCAGTATACGTGATATCTAGTGAGTTTGATTTCCTTATTGTTTTCTTAATGTTTCTTGTCACATGTTGGTTCACTGGTACCTTAAACGTTCCTCCAGTTCTCGTGGTTCACATCATGTTGGTATACCATGTAGTTCTCGTGGTTCAGATAATGTTGGTATACCATGTAGTTCTCGTGGTTCACATCATGATGGTATACCATGTAGTTCTCGTGGTTCACATAATGTTGGTATACCATGTAGTTCTCGTGGTTCAGATAATGTTGGTATACCATGTAGTTCTCGTGGTTCACATCATGATGGTATACCATGTAGTTCTCGTGGTTAAATAATTTTTAAACCCAATTATTTTTTCTTTTTTGAACCCTTTTTTATTCTCGGGGCAGTTAAGGAACCCTTAAATTTGTGGTTCATATGTTTTCCATTTATTTCTGTTTAAATAATTTGGGAACCGGGGATCGGGTTCAGAAAGGGTTTAACCATTATTCTCGGAGATAAGTTTAACCATTCTCGTGATTTCCCCACCACTCAATCATGAATGGTTTCACCACTCACTCTCGGTGGTTCTACCCACTAACCTCAGGAGAGCCTACAATTCACCTCTCAGCGATGAGTTCCTAATATATCAGGGATATTCCACACCACTACTCATCAAGATAAGTTCACACCATCACCATCAGGATGGTTCCAACCACCAAACGGAGGGTTACACCATCACTCATGGAAGCCTAACCATATCATCAGAGGGGTTTTAAACCCACCACCATCAGGATGGTTCCTGTATTCATCAGGATGTTTTTCAACGTCACTCATGGGATGGTTTTTACCAGTCCTCATCGGGATGAGTTTACACCATACTCATCGGATAAGTTTAACCATCACTCTCGGGGATAGTTCCCACCACTCTTCAAAAGTTCTTCCAACTCATCGCGATAGTTTAACTACTCTCGGGATAGTTACACTCAATCTCGAGATAGTTCTAACCATCACTTCAGAGATAGTTTAACCATACCTCAAAATTTTAACCAGTACCTCGGGATGGTTTCCCAGTACTCGGGATTGTTTAACCAGTATCTCGGGGTTTCCCCAACCAGTATCTCGGGTGATTTAACCGTATCGGGATAATTTAACCATATCATCAGGGATGAGTTCCCACATCACTCACTCATCAGGGATGGTTCCTCCCACTCACTCATCAGATGAGTTCCTACCCCCTCTCACAGAGAGTTCCTAACCATCACTCATCAGGATGAGTTCCTACCCACTCACCATCAGGGAAAAAGTTCTACACCACTCACTCATCAGGGATATTCTAACCACTCACCCATCAGGGATTAGTTCCTACACCACTCACTCATCAGCGATAGTTCCTACACCACTCACGGGAGAGTTCCTACACCTCACTCATCAGAGATGAGTTCTTACCCACCACTCATCAGAGATGAGTTCCTACACCACTCACCATCAGAGATGAGTTTCTTACACTACTCACTCATCAGGGATGAGTTCCTACACCAGTTTCATCAGAGATAGTTCTACACCATCACTCATCAGGGATGAGTTTTTAACCATCACTCATCAGGGATGAGTTTAACCATCACTCATCAGGGATAGTTTAACCACTCACTCATCAGGGATGAGTTCCTACACCACTCATCAGGGATGAGTTCTACACCACCACTCATCAGAGATGATTTCCCTACACCATCACTCATCAGGGATGAGTTCCTACACCACTCATCATCAGGATATTCTACACCATCACTCATCAGGGATGAGTTCCTCACCACCACTATTCAGGGATGGTTCCTCACCATCACTCATCAGGGATGAGTTCCTACACCACCACTCATCAGAGATGAGTTCCTACAAATCACTCATCAGGATGAGTTCCTTACACCACTCACTCATCAGGATGAGTTCCACACCATCACTCATCAGGATAGTTCCTAACCACTCACTCATCAGGGATGAGTTCTACACCACCCACTTATCAGGATGAGTTCCCTTCACCACCACTCATCAGGATGAGTTCCACACCACTCACTCATCAGGATGAGTTCCTACACCACCACTCTGATGAGTTCTACCCACTCATTAATCAGGGATGAGTTCCTACACCACTCAATCATCAGAGATGAGTTCCTACACCACTCACTCATCAGGGATGAGTTCCTACACCACTCAACCATCAGAGATGAGTTCCTACACCACTCACTCATCAGCGATGGCCCTACACTCACCATCAGGGATGAGTTCACACCACTCACTCATCAGAGATAAGTTCCTACACCACCACTCATCAGGATGATTTCCCTACCACCAATCATCAGAGATGAGTTCCTCACCACTCATAAAGAGATGAGTTCCTACACCACTCACTCATCAGAGATGAGTTCCTACACCACCACTATCAGGGATGAGTTTCCCTGTCACTCATCAGGGATGTGTTCCTACACCATCACCATCAGGGATGAGTTCCTACACCAGTCACTCATCAGGGATGAGTTCCTACACCAGTCACTCATCAGGGATAAGTTCCTACACCACTCACTCATCAGGGATGAGTTCCTACACCACTCAATCATCAGAGAGGAGTTCCTACACCACTCACTCATCAGCGATGAGTTCCTACACTCACTCATCAGGGATGAGTTCCTACACCACTCAATCATCAGAGATGAGTTCCTACACCACTCACTCATCAGAGATGAGTTCCTACACCACTCACTCATCAGAGATGAGTTCCTACACCAGTCACTCATCAGGGATGAGTTCCTACACCAGTCACTCATCAGGGATGTGTTCCTACACCAGTCACTCATCAGGGATGAGTTCCTACACCAGTCACTCATCAGGGATGAGTTCCTACACCAGTCACTCATCAGGGATAAGTTCCTACACCACTCACTCATCAGGGATGAGTTCCTACATCACTCACTCATCAGGGATGAGTTCCTACACCACTCACTCATCAGGATGAGTTCCTACACCTCTCATCAGAGATGAGTTCCTACACCACTCACTCATCAGGGATGAGTTCCTACTCCACTCACTCATCAGGTATGAGTTACTACACCACTCACTCATCAGGATGATTCCTCACCATCCCCATCAGGGATAGTTCCTACACCACTCACTCATCAGGATGAGTTCCTCACTCTCATCAGGGATGAGTTCTCACCACTCACTCATCAGGATGAGTTCTTCACCACTCTATCAGAGATGGTTCTACACCACTCACTCATCAGGGATGAGTTCCTACACCACTCACTCATCAGGGATGAATCCCTACACCACTCATCAGGGATGAGTTCCTACACCACTCACTCATCAGGGATGAGTTCCTACACCACTCACTCAACAGGGATGAGTTCTTACACTACTCACTTATCAGGGATAAGTTCCTACACCACTCACTCATCAGGGATGAGTTCCTACACCACTCACTCATCAGAGATGAGTTCCTACACCACTCACTCATCAGGGATGAGTTCCTACACCACTCACTCATCAAGGATGAGTTCCTACACCACTCATCAGGGATGAGTTTCTACACCACTCAATCATCAGGGATGAGTTCCTACACCACTCACTCATCAGGGATGAGTTATTACACCACTCACTCATCAAGGATGAGTTCTTACACCACTCACTCATCAGGGATGAGTTCCTACACCACTCACTCATCAGGGATGAGTTCCTACACCACTCACTCATCAGGGATGAGTTCCTACACCACTCACTCATCAGGGATGAGTTCCTACACCACTCACTCATCAGGGATGAGTTCCTACACCACTCACTCATCAGGGATGAGTTCCTACACCACTCACTCATCAGGGATGAGTTCCTACACCACTCACTCATCAGAGATGAGTTCCTACACCACTCACTCATCAGGGATGAGTTCCTACACTACTCACTCATCAAGGATGAGTTCCTACACCACTCATCAGGGATGGGTTTCTACACCACTCAATCATCAGGGATGAGTTCCTACACCACTCACTCATCAGGGATGAGTTCCTACACCACTCACTCATCAGGGATGAGTTCCTACACCACTCATTCATCATGGATGAGTTCCTGCACCACTCATTAGGGATGAGTTCCTACACCACTCACTCATCAGGGATGAGTTCCTACACCACTCATTCATCAGGGATGAGTTCCTACACCACTCATTCATCAGGGATGAGTTCCTACACCACTCATTCATCAGGGATGAGTTCCTACCCACATCTTGAATTTGATGTTTGGCTTCATTAACTAATTTAACTTGATAAATATTTCAACTGTTCCATAATTAATCGGAGTTTTGTTGCTATGGTTACCTGGGGAAGGAAAGAACACGAGCATGGTCTGGCCAGCTACCATGATTGGTTTGGCAGGCTACTATGATCGGTCTGATAGGCTACCATGATGGGTCTGGCCAGCTACCATGATGGGTCTGGCCAGCTACCATGATGGGTCTGGCCAGCCACCATGATGGGTCTGGCCAGCCACCATGATGGGTCTGGCCATCTACCATGATGGGTCTGGCCAGCCACCATGATGGATCCGACCATCTACCATGATGGGTCTGGCCAGCTATAATGATGGGTCTGGCCAGCTACCATGATGGGTCTGGCCAGCCACCATGATGGGTCTGGCCAGCCACCATGATGGGTCTGGCCAGCCACCATGATGGGTCTGGCCAGCCACCATGATGGGTCTGGCCATCTACCATGATGGGTCTGGCCAGCCACCATGATGGATCCGACCATCTACCATGATGGGTCTGGCCAGCCACCATGATGGGTCTGGCCAGCCACCATGATGGGTCTGGCCAGCTACCATGATGGGTCTGGCCAGCCACCATGATGGGTCTGGCCAGCCACCATGATGGATCCGACCATCTACCATGATGGGTCTGGCCATCTACCATGATGGGTCTGGCCATCTACCATGATGGGTCTGGCCAGCCACCATGATGGATCCGACCATCTACCATGATGGGTCTGGCCAGCTACCATGATGGGTCTGGCCAGCTACCATGATGGGTCTGCCAGCCACCATGATGGGTCTGGCCAGCCACCATGATGGGTCTGGCAAGCTACCATGATGGGTCTGGCCAGCCACCATGATGGGTCTGGCCAGCCACCATGATGGGTCTGGCCAGCTACCATGATGGGTCTGGCCAGCCACCATGATGGGTCTGGCCAGCCACCATGATGGGTCTGGCCAGCTACCATGATGGGTCTGGCCAGCCACCATGATGGGTCTGGCCAGCCACCATGATGGGTCTTGCCGATCATGGTATTAATAATTAAAAAATAGTATTATTATTAGTAGTAGTGGTGGTAGTAGAAGCAGCTGCAGTAGTCGTTGCTGTATTAATAATAATAATAATAATATTATTATTATTATGATTATTATTACATTTTTTTACTCTGTGTCTAAATATTTATTCTTTCTGAATATTTCCCATCATTCATGTGACTGTGCAAGAGCAGTAATAGAGTGTAATTCAGTTAGTTACGTCATTATTGCAAGTTGCAATAGCAGTTGTGATTCTTATACTTAACTAAGATAATGTTAGAAGGTTCTTTCACGCTGGTGAGGGGCTCTTGATCCAAAGAATTGGATCCACCTGCCTCTTCTTTGAATCGAATTTGAATACCTCAACGGGTTTAACGCTCACCTCCCCCAAAAAAAAAAAAAGTAATAGGCTTGTCACACCTGAGAGATAATGGAGTATTTTATTTCGCCAGCCATCCTCCTATTATTTAATTTATTTATACATGGCCAAGGCTCTGTATGACTCCAACGGGTTTAGCGTTTCCCCATTAGCATATTAATAAAATTTATTTATTAATTTCGAAGGGGAAAAAATCGTATTTTCATGTTTTCATTTTTAATTTCGATTAATCAACTTCACTGAAGAGGAACACATTAATTTGCGAAATTCTCATTGTCGCTTTTTTTTTTTAATTCTTGGTATAGTTTATTTACAGCAAAAAACAAAACTCTTAATTATGAGACATGTATGGTAGCCATCACCTGACACCAGTCACTGTTGACGCCTCGGTATTTATGGTTCTGGTCAGCTATTTTAGGACACTGGTGCGTCCTGGTCATGGAGTGAAAAATACTTATCCCCATCTCCTCCGATGTTATAGATTTCTGGGGTACGCCAGTAAGCCAGGGCTGACCTCGGTCTTCCCTGGCTTACTGGTCAACAAGGCCCACTGAGTGGGTTGGCATATGAAGAGCACCAGAGTGGGATGACCACAGTGGGATGACCACAGTGGGATGACCACAGTGGGATGACCAGAGTGGGATGACCACAGTGGGATGACCAGAGTGGCATGACCAGAGTGGGATGACCACAGTGGGATGACCACAGTGGCATGACCACAGTGGGATGACCACAGTGGGATGACCACAGTGGGATTACCACAGTGGGATGACCACAGTGGGATGACCACAGTGGGATGACCATAGTGGGATGACCACAGTGGGATGACCACAGTGGCATGACCACAGTGAGATGACAACAGGGGGATGACCACAGTGGGATGACCACAGTGGGATGACCACAGGTGGATGACCACAGGGGGATGACCACAGGTGGATGACCACAGTGGGATGACCACAGGTGGATGACCAAAGTGGGATGACCACAGTGGGATGACCACAGGTGGATGACCACAGTGGGATGACCACAGGGGGATGACCAAAGTGGGATGACCACAGTGGGATGACCACAGTGGGATGACCACAGTGGGATGACCACAGGGGGATGACCACAGTGGCATGACCACAGTGATGGTATAAGGTGTATTGTTACCGACAATATGATGTTAGGTAAAAGGACATAAGTGCAACTAATGTGACATTTTATTGTGTCAACGTTTCGCTCTCCAGGAACTTTATCAGACCGTTGGCTTGACAAAGCTCCTGGAGAGCGAAACGTTGCCACAATAAAATGTCACATTAGTTGCACTTGTGTCCTTTTGCCTAACATAT
This sequence comes from Cherax destructor, assembly GCA_009830355.1. Lineage (NCBI taxonomy): Eukaryota > Metazoa > Arthropoda > Malacostraca > Decapoda > Parastacidae > Cherax > Cherax destructor. Next base: position 65,430 of record WNWK01001183.1, on the reverse strand, counting down.
TGTTGGTTATTCTACCAACGTTAATACGACACTATGGATGAAAGGACACAGTGCATACATTTCGAACAGCTCTATTGGATATGTTTCGGTCCTGGGTCCTTGGTCACGCCAAATGATTTAGCCTGAGCAAGGTCCCAGGACCGAAACTTATCTAGTAAAAATGCACTAAGTGTATGCACTGGTGTCCTGTCATGAGAGGATCACTATCAACAAGAACAGTGAGGGGAGGAGCCTGTGCTCAGAGGAACATATGGAAGACCCTGGCAGGACACCTGTCACCATGATATGACCCTGGCGTGAGTGTACTGTCTGCTACACTTCACTCATCACCACTGCTAAATCTCTGGTCCACCTTATGGGTGTGACCTGCTTCCTCTACTGGGTCCCGCCAACCTGTGACCATGTCTTCAGAAGCTGCATCTCACCACTTCTAGCTCCAGTATAAAAGTCTTTCGCTTCAGCGACGCTATTCCAGAGTTTGTCATATTAATCCACAACTCTACTGCTAAATTAGTTCTTTTCCATATTCTTTCTAACTGTAATTTTGTTCAACTTGCATCCATTGATGAGAGTCCGCTCTTGGTTACATATTATTAACACATTATTTATATCCCTTCTATTTATTTTTTTCTTTTGTACGCTTCAGTCATATCCATCTAATTCTATTCCTTTCTAGAGAGTGCAAATTCAGTGTCCTAATCCTGTCACGAGTAAGAAAAATTTCTGATACGTGCTATCAACTTCGTTATCCTTCTCTTTGTTTTTCGACAATTATGTCCATTATGTAATATGGGGACCAAAACTGAGCAATAGTCTAAATAAGGCCATACCAAGTATATATATATTTGAAGTATAATCAGAGAACTCCTAATAATTATACTTGTTGATATTAAGGCAATAATTCTATTAGATTAAGGAAAAAATATTACTGTATATGACAGGAAACTGTGTATAGGGACGAAAGTGCCCAAAACGCCCAGGACACATTAGGACACATCATGTTCAGAGAAAGCTCTTTGATTCTAAGTGTGCCATGTAATTTTTATAAATCGGGTCTTGGATGGGGCGTGGAGACATCAGGACCAAAGTATGTTTTATGGAATGTAATTTTTTTGTTCTTCAATTATATTATTAAAATTTTAATGATTCCGTAATTTTAGGTAAATGTACCACCTTCAGTCCACTACTTTTATCAGTTGTACTATTATAACAAAAATATTATTAAAGTAAATGCATATTTCCTATAATATATATAATACACACAGTATTTCCAATATTGAATATATAGTCATATAATAAGTCCCACTTGTGAATGTATAAGTTGAAGGTAGAGTTATAGGGAGGAACATGGCTCTTATAATCTGAAATAAATTCCACGACTGAACTTTATCAAGTTGCAGAAAAACCTAAAACTTCTCCTTAAATGTATATTCCAGTGGAGAGGACGAGAGACATCATATCACGTGCAGTGAAGAGAGGGAAGCTGGTGGTCAGGGCCACGGAGGTCAGGTCAGGGCCTCAGAGGTCAGGTCACAAGGCCAGTGTGTCATGCGCCGAGTATAAATAGTTCATTCGACGTGCATCACACATAACCACATTCTTGCATGTCATCATAAACCAGCTTTAAGGGATTGTAGTTTATTGCCTACTCGGTGAGTACACCTCCGGGGTGTGGGGATAACTGCTAGTTCTTCTGGAGGTTCTACTTGCTCAGGATTTGGGAGGAGGGGGAGGGGGCATGATGTTACCTCACATCTAGGGGTTCAGACCGTCACGAGCCTTGAGCTGGTTAACACCATTCTTATACCCGCTGTGCATAGTATAAATGTTTGTTTATAGGTTTGGTGATTGGAATATACATTAAATCAAAGATTGACATCTGGTGTGTACTTTATTCCCCATTTTCTTGGTAACCCTAAGTGACTGCGCTTAATTATTCTGGTATCTTACACAACAGGCATTTGAAAGTACTTGTGTTCATGATAGTCATGTTACGGGGAAGGTAAGGTCATAGAAAGGTCAGATCACAACAGACGTCAGGTCACAGGTAGCATCGTGTGTACACGATCGTGTGTGGGATATTTACTCACCATTAATTTTAAACTGACTCTGATTTACCACTCTCTGTGTAACTTAATTATTATACGCTAACATACCAATGTTTTTAACCTAAATTTTAATCAAAATATTTTACCAGTTATTATTATTAATTTAAAGATAACGAACCTAAAGAGACGTTTTGAAGCCTCAGTACATGATAAACCCATTGTATATTTTTTTGGTATATTTTTTTTCCAAACTATTGTTACATTGGACTTAAATTAATTAAATTTTAATATACAGTTAAGAGAAAATGTATTTCCAGCGTGGGTCGCTGGAAGGCCATTACAACCCTGGAATAAGAGGTAATTCGGATGATTCCAGGAATACGCCACCACTTCTGGAACATGCGGATGATTCCAGCAAAACCCGATGCTTCTTGGAATATGTGGTGATCCCTGTGGACATGCAACAGTTCCTGGAATACAGGAAAACATCAGGAACACGTGACTTCACGGAACACCAGACTGTTGATGGAACACGTGACGGTTCCTGGAACACGTGAAGAGTCTAGTAACACGGTGACTCCTTGAATGTGAGACGACTCCTTGAATGTGAGACGACTTCTTGAATGCGAGACGACTCCTTGAATGTGAGACGACTTCTTGAATGTGAGACGACTCCTTGAATGTGAATAGATTGCAATGCGAGACGACTTCTGGAATGAGACAGCAACTGGAATGTAAGACAACTGTAATGGGATACAGCTAATTTAGAAGACAACTCTTGTAATGTGAGACAACTCTTGTAATTGAGACAACTCTTGTAATGTGAGACAACTCTTGTAATTGAGACAACTCTTGTAATGTGAGACAACTCTTGTAATTGAGACAACTCTTGTAATGTGAGACAACTCTTGTAATGTGAGACAACTCTTGTAATGTGAGACAACTCTTGTAATGTGAGACAACTCTTGTAATGTGAGACAACTCTTGTAATGTGAGACAACTCCTGGAATGTGAGACAACTCCTGGAATGGACCACAAGTCCTGGAGAGCACAACACCGTCTGGAATATAACTTTAGCATTTCAAGCTGCATCTTCGACCATCAATAAAACTACAATGTGGCAAGAGTAGGATTCAAAAGTGGGATACACGTACACCCAGGAGCACGCTAAGAGATTTTCAGATAGTACTTGGGTGACTTCTTATAATCTGGCGTTGTTATTGTCATAATTTATATACATGTATTTTTAATTTATGTTCGGTATTTATAAATGTAAAGGTCCTAATTATCGAAACAATCTTGATATGCATAATATACTGACAGTTGCATAAAAATGAAATATTTTGATGTACAATATATGATTCTGTTTTGGAATGCTACTAGGCTAGCATGATTAATTTACTGGAATATATTTTCAGACTCGTTATCTTTATTATTTCTTGTCAAATAAAGCTTTAATTTTTTTTAACATTTCCCATAGCATTATGTGAACATAGTTTCTCTGTTTTGAGGATCATTAACTTCAAATGCTAGGCACTTCGTGAAGGATGACTTCAGGTTGGTTCTGTCAAAACTAGCACCTAAAATTAGATAGAGCCCTGGCATTGAATGAGAATACCCATTCTTCACACTGAATTTTCCGGGAACTAAAACAAGAGTAACTATTTCATACTATAATTAATTGAAGTTTAAGCCTAAATTAGCATCCTTATTTACAAAATGTAGATGCTCTATTTCTTAATATAAAGATATGGTTTAGCGCTTCTTTTTTATTATAATAATAATTAATATAAAGATATAATATCTTGTTTCATATAGTTATTCACAATAACAATGTATATATGAATGCAAAAAGTCTATGTATTCCAATTTTACCTTTTTCCTATAGGACCTATACTGCTGTACAGAAAAGTTGCACGCTCCTACAATCTGGGAGCATATTGTTCTGTCTGCATGTCTTTAAGTCAGTCATTATTTGTATCTGGACAGAGGGGGTACGACGTTGATAATGCAATACGTCAACAAGTACACGATCGACAGATGTTTGGGAACCACTAGTTTAGAGGAACACTAACTAACTGCGCTGCTGTGTCTGGTAAATGGCGGAGCTCCTTGGTGCAGCGTCAGGACACTTTACGTCGGACACTGTATAAACAAAAATGTTCTTTGAATTCACCAAACTTCTCGAATTACTTTAGCCGTAAGCGTTATTAACTATTAAACAAAATTTGGTGTGCCCGCAGTGTTGTCACTCTACAGGAGAGTTACATTTAATATTCCACCACACAGAATGGGTATCTTATATCAGGTGATAAATTCTGTAAGCCTGAGCTGGGACACTTCAGTAGGGCAATGAAAAAAAAAGTTATTAAATAAGAGAACTCTAGGGTTTGTAGATAATGTTTCTGGTTGCATTTTTTGAAACACTCCTGGTTATATATTGTATTTTGAACATATCCATCTTGATGTTTCTGCAATAACCAGACACTTGTCACAGTGTTCCGACGTTAGTATAAGATAATCACATATCTATACAAGACTGATGACCTTCCTAAAATAGCACTGACCGTCAACAATGAAGTATACCATAAAAGTCAAGAGTCTGGCACCTCGTTTAGTGTTATTGTGGCTCCATTTTCTTGGAGATGGTCGCTGAACTGTTGTGAATGTCTCTGAGACACCTGAGTGTTGCTCTTTTGGGGTTACTGCTGCTCGTTACCTCTATTGCCGAACATCCCCCCCCCCCCAAAAAAAAAAAAAAAAAAGCAGAACTGGAAGCTTAGTTGGTGTTGTCAGAGGTTGTTTATGAAGCTACCAGTTACCTTTCCCTAACTTGTTACTTGTATTTCTTTCTTCATGCTCTGTTCTCTCTCTTTCCTATTTGCTCTCTTTCCTTCTCCAGTCTTTCTTGGCTTCTTGCTCTTGTACCTCCTTTACTTCGTGTCTCTTTCTCTACATTAATTCTTGCTTTCCTTTTCTTCCTTAATGCTCTTTTTTTCTTTTCCTCCTTCGGGGTTTCTTTCACTTTTCTTCAACATTTCGAGTTGTCTTCCTTAGTTCGTCTTCTCTTATCTATTTTTTTTCACCTCAGGTTGTCTTTCCTTCCTTCTACCTTACTTCAGGTTCCTTTTCCATTTTCTCCCGTAATTCAGTTGTCTTGATTTATCATCATCCTTACTCTCTTTCTCTCTCTTCGTGTTCTTTCCTTCTTCCTTACTCTCTTTTTCTCCCTTTGTGTTTTATTTTCTTTCTCCTTCCTGCTCTTTCTCTCCTTTATCTTTCACATTTGGAGTTGTCTTGGCGGGGGACATACGAAGCGAGGCGTCCAAAACGGCAAAAGAATCTCTCACGTCCGAGGCTGTGACAAGGCAATTTATGCATCTGTCCTGTGTATACCATCCCCCTAGGCAGCCACAACCAGCCATATGGCTGAGACAGCCACGCCAGCCATATGGCTGAGACAGCCACGCCAGCCATATGGCTGAGACAGCCACGCCAGCCATATGGCTGAGACAGCCACGCCAGCCATATGGCTGAGACAGCCACGCCAGCCATATGACTGAGGCAGCCACATCATTTAAAACACCTATCATGTGTGAGGCAGCTGCTCCAGTTATATGGATGATGGAATTTAATGTTGACGAGTGCCACGTAATGGAAATGTGTGAAAGTGTAATGTGTAATAAGACTGTATAAAGACTGCTTCTGTTGTTACTGCTACTGTTGTTGCTGCTACTGTTGTTGCTGCTGCCGCCTTTGCTGCTACTGCTACTACTACTGTTGTTACTGCTGCTGCTGTTGTCGCTACTGCTGCTGTTGTTACTACTACTGTAGTTGCTACTGCCGGCTTTACTGCTACTGCTACTACTACTGTTGTTGCTGCTGCTGCTGTTGTCGCTACTGCTGCTGTTGTTACTGCTACTGTAGGTGCTACTGCCGCCTTTGCTGCTACTGCTACTACTACTGTTGTTACTACTGTTGCTTGTGGTGCTGCTGCTACTGTTGCTTGTGGTGCTTCTGCTACTGTTGTTGCTGCAGACTTTCAACAACATACGGTAAAGTAAGACCTTGAATTTATTTCAAAAAAGTTATCAAAAAATCATATAAATTTAGTTATGAGGAACTAGTCTTCAAATATATGGATGGTGATATGCTGACTCTTTTAATAACTTGCGTTAAAGTCCCAATGAAGATCAAAAAGTCACAATACCGTGACTGGAACAATGCACAAATAACCCGCACATAGAGAGGAGCTTACGACGACGTTTCGGTCCGGCTTGGACCATTTACAAAGTCGGACCGAAACGTCGGGGTAAGCTCCTCTCTCTCCTATGTGCGGGTTATCTGTGTATTAAAGTCCCAGTGGTTTCCAACCTTTTTTTTCTTTGCGTCTTGCCCCACCTCGACACCTCAAAAAAATTTTGATGTCCTTGCCGATACATAAACATATTTGGGTTTTGAATCAGACACTTCTTCATCTGAAACTCTATTTGTACCGTTGTTTCCCTGATGTTTCACAAGACCCGCGTCAGGAAACACTTGTCCGGTGTCCTGACGAGCCTTACTAACCCCTGAAGTCACACTCTCAAGACTAACATTCATACAGACACTCCACACAGTATGGCTGCCCAAGAGTTGCCAATTAGTATTTTTAGACTCGGTTTAGCGAAATATAAAAATATAATTCTGGAAGTAATATATGGAACTGTTTTGTGCAAATGTTACGAATAAATATATTGGTAAAAAAAATGAAAAGATGGGTGGTAAGGGACGTGGAATATTCAAATGACTTTAGGAAGAAATCCAGATATTCTTCCTCGAAACCTTTTTATCCATTAAAATTAATTTAATTTTTGTTAATATATTTCTTTATAGAAAAATATTTATAATCTATATGTCATTTTTGTACTAGCAGTGTATCTGTTAAGTCTTGTGAACCATATTATGTAATAAAATGTATAAATACTATTTTATTGCCCTCCAAAATATTCACATTGCTTCCTTGTGGGACGTCTTCAAGCAGGCACTGGACAGGCACCTAAAGTCAGTACCTGACCAGCCGGTCTGCGGTTCGTACGTCGGTTTGCGTGCGGCCAACAGTAACAGCCTGATTGATCAGGCCCTGATACACCATGAGGCCTGGTCACAGACCGGGCCGCGGGGGCGTTAACCCCCCCCACCCCCGGAACCCTCTCCAGGTAAACATAAACAATACGCTGAGAATCACTGCCCGGGGTAGACCAAAGTCAGAGTGCAGCTATGCTACGATTTTTGGGTGGTGAAAGAGGGTTAAAAATGTCAGTGAGATGTAAGAAAGAGTCTTCCGGAATTGATCTGTGTGAGTTATTAAGGAAGATTAAAGGTAATGGATACGTCCTTATTGGAAGCCGGGAGAGAGAGAACTAACATCATAACACATGCATTTATTGATGGATGTGTAAAGTAGGCAAGGAAGATACGTACGTATCTTGGTGCCAACAGAAGGGAGAACAGAAAGACATAACGCTGTGCTGTATAAGAGGTATTGTAGAACGGATATGGCACTAATTATTGTAGAACGGATATGGCACTAATTATTGTAGAACGGATATGGCACTAAGTATTGTAGAACGGATATGGCACTAAGTATTGTAGAACGGATATGGCACTAAGTATTGTAGAACGTATATGACACTAAGTATTGTAGTACGTATATGGCACTAAGTACTGTAGAACGGATATGGCACTAAGTATTGTAGAACGGATATGGCACTAAGTACTGTAGAACGGATATGGCACTAAATACTGTAGAACGGATATGGCACTAAGTATTGTAAAACGGATATGGCGCTAAGTATTGTAAAACGGATATGGCACTAAGTATTGTAAAACGGATATGGCACTAAGTATTGTAAAACGAATATGGCACGGTGGCCACCAGGCCACCGTGGCCTGGTGGCAAAAGCTCTCGCTTCACACGGTGAGGGTCAGGGTTGGATTCCCGGCGAAGGGGTGGAAACATTGGACGTGTTTCCTTACACCGGTTGTCCATGTTCACCCATCAGTAAAATGGGTACCTGGGTGTTAGTCGACTGGTGTGGGTCGCATCCCGGGACAAAACTGACCTATTTTGCCCGAAATGCTCTGCATAACAAGCGGCTTTCTATATAGTAGTATGTCACTGATGTCAGCTAGGCCTGTATACCTTGTACATGTACTTGTAGAAATAAAGATATTATATTATTAAAGAGAGTAGCAAATAGATGGAATGAAATCGGAAGAAAAACAGCATGCCAAAACAATAAACATTGTGGAAGAGGATCCCATAAGGGAATAGAAATTTACAGACCAATTAATCTCCTGAGTTTCTGTCTCCACGTGGGCTATTATTGAGCACTGACAAGTCTTCATTACACTACTTATTCGTTGTTGAAAAAGTACAAGAAAAATGTGAACAAGAGAAGAGGGAACACCATGAACCGAAGTCCTCTTCTTTTAAATACAAACAAGTGCTATTCAATAATACCACCCATTTTTTTTAGTGTTAACATTAACACACCGTCCAGTTACAACGCAAACCTTCCTACAAGATACTCTAGTTTAAAAGTTTAAAGGTTATCACAATAAGAATTCTTAGGTTATCCCGTGGACATCTTGAGAGGAAAAATCCTTGACAAAAATTTTAAGTATTCCTTTCATATTGATGCCTCATTACAAACAGATAATGAGAGACATACTCGCATACATACAGTTCATTCTCTCTCTCTCTCTCTCTCTCTCTCTCTCTCTCTCTCTCTCTCTCTCTCTCTCTCTCTCTCTCTCTCTCTCTCTCTCTCTCTCTCTCTACAATAACGACAGATCAGGAGTGCCGAGACCAATCTAGTTAAATGGGTGGGTTTGTGGACCACCAGCAACAACATTAGATGGATTGCTGCAGTGTTGTTGATTTGATTTGTCTCATGTGTAGGTCACTGGTGCAAAGTGTCTGCGGCTTGTTATGTACTCAGTCTTGTCTGTCTGTTAAGAGAAGCGTTTACGATGCCTTTACCCTACTAGGCAGTGTTCTGGCTTGTTTACCACCACGGAATTCGGGCGATTGTTATACCCAAAATGCATTACCTAGCACCTGTCTACGTTGAAACGCATCTTAAACGTCTCGGACTACAACACCAATCTGTCAAGCTCTCTCAGTTTGGTTTGCCTCTTTGTATATAGTTTAGTTTATATGCTGAGAGACTTAATTATACTACCACCCTGGTAGAATGTGACCCACAACGGTCAACTGATATTTAGGTTCCAGTTTACTGCCACGTAAAAGTGTGTAATGCATGTAAGGAGACCTGCCCATACGTCTCGTCCAGAGAAGAATCATTCACGTGTAGCCGAGACACTTAGGTGGACACAATACCCATCTTGTTCTCTCACACTGACAGCTGAGCTCACTGCATGGATGACTGTCGTAACGATCTGCAACAGTAGATGTGTACCAGTAGATCTGAAAGTGCAGATCTTATTACAATGGTGAGTAACGTTGAGACGAAACCAGTGTATGTACTCCACACAACACAGAGTGTACCTCAGACAACAAGAAAGAGACCTAGCAGACGTACCTGGAAATTCTTAAGAGGCATTAATCCTAGGAAGAACCTTACCAAGATGTAGAAGAGCTAGAGACCAACACCCTGAGGCCCATGAACTGGAATTCAATCCAGTCACCGGAAACGGAGACTAGGTTGATTATGTCCGTAGAGTTTATTATTAATTTTTCACTGTAACGCTGAGAATTGGGGATCTGACAGGAAGATTAGTGTGGCTGGTGTGTCACGGGGACTAACACACTCGCCTTTATCAAACTCTCGCCGTGTCTTACCCTCTTTAGTTTTTCTTAGATTGGTGTGGTTGTTAGATAAATAATATATAAATAGCTGTAGGGAAATTCGCGAGAAAAGATGAATATGGTGAAGAAATAAGGCGGTGTGACGCTTAGCCGAGTAGGACATGAACACCAATTGAATATATCTTTATTGTTGAAACGTTTCGCGTGTTCAACAGGCTTTTGTAGCAGAATACAGAGGTGACTTAACTATGGAAGACACGAGAAGCAGTGGAAAGGTAAATATGTCCCTACTGTCTGCAATATTTAGGTCACCTCTGTATTCGTCTAAAGAAGCCTGCCGAGAAGGCGAAACGTTTCAACAATAAAAATACACAACTGTTACACATGTGTCTTGCTCATCTACTTGTCAGTATTAAATACCACTAACATTATTGTATGACGTTCAGTTCACTTTGTTCACCTTGATACCGTAATCCTTCAGTGCTCTGCAAGAATACGTAAGACGCAGCCGTTTCAACACAAAATTTCTAAATTACCACCTACAATATCCAATAAAAAAATCCAAGCCTTTTATTAAGGAAGACAGGGCGGAATATGTAAACTGGGAGCTGTGTTGCTCTCAGCTTATATATACTGAGAGTTTACCTTAGTCTTTGTTAAAGGGATTAAAATATTCTCTTTTTTCTCTTTTACACAAATAAATTTTACAGGCTAAGAGATGTTATCCTAGCCCCAGTTTATTTCAAAGTCCAGGCCTATTTATGGTACACCAGGCCTATTTATGGTATATACCACCTCCTGGGATGCCACCCACAACATTCTGCTAACACCTAGGTACCTACTTACTACTAGGGGAACAGGGACAGTAGGTGTAACGAAACATACCCAGCGTTTCTACTCTTGCAAGGGATCGAACCACGGACCCCTCAGTATGTGAGTTGACTGGGCTACCAACCGAGCCACCCTCTGGTGGTGAAAACTTTACTTGTAGCCTTAGATCCCAGCGTAGTTGATAGGTTTTAAACCCCATTAACCAGTTAAAGGTAAGAAACACCAGTTGTGAAAGTTTGAAGCTGATCTGAAGGGTCATTCTCAAGTATCTGCACACAAACACACCTTAGAGAAAGAGAAAGACAACTACTGTAGGTATCCCCCCCCCAACTACACTGTTGTTGAGTGTTGTTGAGTCAGGGTGTGCTGTACACAAGTGTGGTCTCTTACCAGGGTCACTGATCTCACTCTGGGATGAGGAGAGGGGCCATAAGTGGAGGGATGGTCACTGATCTCATTCTGGGATGAGGAGAGGGGCCATAAGTGGAGGGATGGTCACTGATCTCACTCTGGGATGAGGAGAGGGGCCATAAGTGGAGGGATGGTCACTGATCTCACTCTGGGATGAGGAGAGGGGGCCCATAAGTGGAGGGATGGTCACTGATCTCACTCTGGGATGAGGAGAGGGGCCATAAGTGGAGGGATGGTCACTGATCTCATCTCTGGGATGAGGAGAGGGGCCATAAGTGGAGGGATGGTCACTGATCTCACTCTGGGATGAGGAGAGGGGCCATAAGTGGAGGGATGGTCACTGATCTCATTCTGGGATGAGGAGAGGGGCCATAAGTGGAGGGATGGTCACTGATCTCACTCTGGGATGAGGAGAGGGGCCATAAGTGGAGGGATGGTCACTGATCTCACTCTGGGATGAGGGAGGGAAGGAGGGAGGAGGAGATTCATGTGAGGGAGGATTTTGGTGTCTCTCTCGCCTTGGGCGACACACGGCCCTGCGCTTGTCGTTTCCATTTTTCGAATGACTTAATTCCCACTCGCATTGGCCGCAGCCAATCAGAAATAAATATGGCCAGGTTGAGTGAACCGTTGTTATTAAAGTCGAGGGCGGGTGTGTGTGTGTGTGTGTGTGTGTGTGTGTGTGTTTTATATATATATATATATATATATATATATATATATATATATATATATATATATATATATATATATATATATATATATATATATTTCAACATATCGGCCGTTTCCCACCAAGGCAGGGTGGCCTGAAAAAAAGAAAATCTTTCATCATCATTCACTCCACCACTGTCTTGCCAGAGGAGTGCTTACACTACAGTTATAAAACTGCAACATTAACATCCCTCCTTCAGAGTGCAGACACTGTACTTCCCATCTCCAGGACTCGAGTCCGGCCTGCCGGTTTCCCTGATTCCCTTCATAAATGTTACCTTGCTCATACTCCAACAGCACGTCAAGTTCTGAAAACCATTTGTCTCCATTCACTCCTATCAAATACGCTCACGCATACTTGCTGGAAGTCCAAGCCCTTCGCACACAAAATCTCCTTTACCACCTCCCTCCAACTTTTCCTAGGCCGACCCCTACCCCGCCTTCCCTCCACTACAGATTTATACACTCTCGAAGTCATTCTACTTTGTTCCATCCTCTCTACATGTCCAAACCACCTCAACAACCCCTCCTCAGCCCTCTGTATAATAGTCTTGGTAATCCCGCACCTCCTCCTAATTTCCACACTACGAATTCGCTGCATTATATTCACACCACACATTGATCTCAGACATGACATCTTCATTGCCTCCAGCCTTCTCCTTGTTGCAACATTCACCACCCATGCTTCACACCCATATAAGAGTGTTGTTATGACTATACTCTCATACATTCCCCTCTTTGCTTCCACGGACAAAGTTCTTTGTCTCCACAGACTCCTAAGTGCACCACTTACCCTTTTACCCTCATCAATTCTATGATTCACCTTATCCTTCATAAACCCATCTGCTGACACGTCTACTCCTAAATATCTGAATACATTCACCTCCTCCATACTCTTTCCCTCCAATCTGATATTCAATCTTTCGTCACCTAATTTTTTTTTTGTTATCCTCATCATATTACTCTTTCCTATATTCACTTTTAATTTTCTTCTTTTACATACCCTACCAAAATTGAGTTTTCCCTGAGGTACGTTTATTGTCTTCTCTGAGGATGAGGGTCCCAAGTAAAGCTCTAGAGGTGGTACCTCCCTTTGCATATATATATATATATATATATATATATAGTCGTGCCGAATAGGAAAAACTTGTGATTTTGCTTAAATAGCAACGCTCTTTTTGCCGAATAAGGCAAGCGAAAAATTGTGTATGCAATAATTTCCAAAAATCATTTTGAACCTAACTAAAAAATATATTTCATTGTGTTTGTTTATTAAATTATTGTAAACTTATCTAAAATGTATTTAGTTGAATTAGGCTAAATTAAATTGCGCTTGTTATAATAACGTTAGGTAAGTTTTCTAAACTTTGTTTGGTACAAAATTATTAATTTTTATATTAACATAAATAAAAAAAATATATTTCAATGTATAAGAGAATTTTTTTAGAAAGGACTTAATTTTAAATGAGTTCTTGCTAATTGACCATAAGAGAGAAAAAGTTAGCACATGAGAGGTTTTTACAAAGTAGAAGTGATGCAAGGAGGGAAGAGTATATGGAGATAAAAAGAGAGGTTAAGAGAGTGGTGAAGCAATGTAAAAAGAGAGCAAATGAGAGGGTGGGTGAGATGTTATCAACAAATTTTGTTGAAAATAAGAAAAAGTTTTGGAGTGAGATCAATAAGTTGAGAAAGCCTAGGGAAAGAATGGATTTGTCAGTTAAAAATATTAGAGGAGAGTTATTAAATGGAGAGTTAGAGGTATCGGGAAGATGGAGGGAATATTTTGAGGAATTGTTAAATGTTGATGAAGATAGGGAAGCTGGGGTTTCGTGTATAGGGCAAGGAGGAATAACATCTTATAGGAGTGTGGAAGAACCAGTTGTGAGTGTGGGGGAAGTTCGTGAAGCAGCGAGTAGAATGAAAGGGGGTAAGGCAGCTGGGATTGATGGGATAAAGATAGAAATGTTAAAAGCAGGTGGGGATATAATTTTAGAGTGGTTGGTGCTATTATATAATGAATGTATGTAAGAGGGTAAGGTACCTAGGGATTGGCAGAGAGCATGCATAGTTCCTTTGTATAAAGACAAAGGGGACAAAAGAGAGTGTGAAAATTATAGGGAAATAAGTCTGTTGAGTATACCTGGTAAAGTGTATGGTAGAGTTATTATTGAAAGAATTAGGAGTAAGACGGAGAGCAGGATAGCAGATGAACAAGGAGGCTTTAGGAAGGGTAGGGGTGTGTAGACCAAGTGTTTGCAGTGAAACATATAGGTGAACAATATTTAGATAAGGGTAAAGAGGTGTTTGTGGCATTTATGGATTTGGAAAAGGCATATGATAGGGTGGATAGGGGGGCAGATGTGGCAGATGTTGCAAATGTATGGAATAGGAGGTAGGTTATTGAAAGCGATGAAAAGTTTTTACGAGGATAGTGAGGCTCAGGTTAGAGTATGTAGGCGAGAGAGAGATTATTTCCCAGTAAAAGTAGGCCTTAGACAGGGATGTGTGATGTCACTGTGGTTGTTCAATATATTTATAGATGGGGTTGTAAGAGAAGTGAATGCTCAGTGTTGGCAAGAGGTGTGGGGTTAAAAGATAAAGAATCTAACACAAAGTGGGAGTTGTCACAGTTGCTCTTTGCTGATGACACTGTGCTTTTGGGGGATTCTGAAGAGAAGTTGCAGAGGTTGGTGGATGAGTTTGGTAGGGTATGTAAAAGAAGGAAATTAAAAGTGAATATAGGAAAGAAAAAGGTGATGAGGATAACAAAAAAATTAGATAAGGGAAGATTGGATATCAGATTGGAGGGAGAGAGTATGGAGGAGGTGAATGTGTTCAGATATTTGGGAGTGGATATGTCAGCAGATGGGTATATGAAGGATGAGGTGAATCATAGAATTAACGAGGGGGAAAAGGTGAGTGGTGCATGGGGAGCATATGGAGACAAAGAATTTTATCCATGAAAGCAAAGAGGGGAATGTATGAGAGTATAGTTATACAAACACTCTTGTATGGGTGTGAGACATGGGTTGTGAATGTTGCAACGAGGAGAAGGCTGGAGGCAGTGGAGATGTCATGTCTGAGGGCAATGTGTGGTGTGAATATAATGCAGAGAATCCGTAGTTTGGAGATTAGGAGGAGGTGTGGGATTACCAAAACTATTATCCAGAGGGCTGAGGAGGGGTTGTTAAGATGGTTTAGACATATAGAGAGGATGGAACAAAATAGAATGACTTTGAGAGTGTATAAATCTGTAGTGGAGGGAGGGGTCTGCCTAGAAAAGGTTGGAGGGAGGGGTCTGCCTAGAAAAGGTTGGAGGGAGGGGGTAAATGAGGTTTTGTGTGCGAGGGGCTTGGACTTCAAGCAAGGCATCAGACGGAATAGGACACGGGGACCAACTCGCCCTCATGGCCTTGGAAACAACTCATCAGGGCCAGAGCGTATTTGATAGGAGTGAATGGAGACAAATGGTTTTTAGGACTTGACCTGCTGTTGGAGTGTAGGCAAGGTAACATTTATGAAGGGTTTCAGGGAAACCGGCAGGCCGGACTTGATTCCTGGAGATGGGAAGTACAGTGCCGGCACTCTGAAGGAGGGGTGTTAATGTTGCAGTTTTGTAGCTGTAGAGTAGACATGCCTCTGGCAAGACAGTGATGGAGTGAATGATGATGAAAGTTTTTCTTTGTCGGGCCACCCTGCCTTGGTGAGAAACGGCCTATGTGTTAATAATATATATATATATATTGTGGCAGTCCATTCCTAGTTGTCTTAATCCTCCTCTTAATCTAGCATTCGGCCTATTTTCGTGTCGTCAGCGAATATACTTATGTCCATGGCGTCTTTTATTATCTTATCATTATCCTTATTGTAAATTAAGAATAAAAGGGGATCCAAAACTGATCCTTGTGGAATGCCATTTGTGACCAGTCCCCATTCTAGTTTCACCCCCATTTATGCAAACTCTGCTTCCTATTATTCATTCCTCGAACCATGAGAAGATACCATGTTCTGCTACTTTCTGTCTGAGACTTTTATTAAAAGTCTTACTGAAATCAAATGAGCATCATCATATGCTTTGTCATGGCCCACTGCCTCTAATAAAGGTCAGTTAATTTGTCAGACAAAAGCGACTCCTATGAATCCATGTTTAAATTCATTACTAAAATTTTGTTCATCAAGGTGACTTAATTAATCAGCTATTATTGAGGTTAGGTTAGGTAAGATTTGTCAGGAAACAGGATAAGTGTTTCCTGACGCGGGTCTTAGTTATATGATTCGCCGTTGGAGCAAAAATTATGGTTATGATTACATTCGTATGTATTATTGAGTTTAATATAATTAGCC
Source organism: Cherax destructor (assembly GCA_009830355.1). NCBI lineage: Eukaryota > Metazoa > Arthropoda > Malacostraca > Decapoda > Parastacidae > Cherax > Cherax destructor. The sequence continues at coordinate 49,266 of WNWK01001183.1, read as the reverse complement.
AACTATTAATTAAGGTCAGGTTTATTGGTCGATAATTTGATGGTTTAGATTTATCTTCTAACTGGAAGATCAGAATTACATTAGCCGACTTCCACATCTCCGTCATGATTCCCGTTTGTGATATCTTGAACAGGTTAGTTAGTTGGCCAATTTACTCGGTCTTTGTCCTGTACACTTCAAAGAACCTTTCGGATTTGTCATGGATTCTTTTGCAACTTTAATGTAATAGTCTCGTTTAGCTTTTCTTACCCTTTTTTAATCCTTTATAAAATTAACATATTGGTCCATAAAGTGACCCTCTCCTCTTTTTATGAACCTGTAAAATCCTCTCTTCTCTTCCAAGCAATGTTTTAATTTGCTTCTCATTCATTTGAGATCATTTTATTTTTATCTAATTTCTCTTCATGGTATGTCTGTTCTTTGTGCAGTTTGTGCATTATTTTGAAAAATCTCATACTGATAGTTCACTTTGTTACTGTTGTTTATAAGATCTTCGTCGACAGCATCACCAGCAGGTAACTTCAGTCAACGCTACACAAACACGGGTGCTCTCTAATTCCGTTACACCTGTAGACCTAAAATTTGAGATCTTTACTGCATTTATCCTTATAATCTGTCATCACTTGTACCAAACTCTTCAATAATCTCTCTGATAATTTGCTGGGATCTTCTTGTTTATCAAAACCAGATCAGGCAGGTTATTTTGGTTCTGTTATAAACTTCAAAAAGCAAACCTGAGGTGCTGTTAGGACGTCATTAGATTCTAAATTTCGAGTAAAATCGTTAATTTAACAAGTATTAAAGTCCCTTGGAGTTACCATATTACTGTGTCGTGAAACCTTAGCAATTTCCTCCTCAAGAAGTCTCCAATGACCTCTTTCCAAGTTCACTGGCCTGAATAACAAATTTAAAATCTACTTTTCATGTCTTAGAAACTCTACCCCTACTTTATTGCCTCTTTTTCGTGTGCATCTGACGCGTTTGCGTTATTTCCTTGTTGGTAAAAGTTTTTACTTTTGTATATATCCATACGGTCAGTGTATGATTTAGTCTCTCTCTCTCTCTCTCTCTCTCTATATATATATATATATATATATATATATATATATATATATATATATATATATATATATATATATATATATATATATATATATATATATATATATATGCAAGACAAGCCACCGAGGGTGGAAAGCTTTAGCTCAAGTACTTTCACACTTCTCAGTGCGTCATCAGGAGCAAGGGAACAACAGGAGAAGTAAGGTAAGTTTTCAGAGTATGGTAGCTCGGTGGCACCGATTTGGTGGTCTTGTGGGTTAGAACGTCATGTGGTTTTCGCTCACCATGAGGCGGGCCAAAACATCATGGGTTCGAATCCTTAGCTAGTCGTAGTGTTGTATTGTATATTATATATATATATATATATATATTATTGTATGTTGTATATACTTGCTGAGAGGAGAGGAGAGAGAGAGAGAGAGAGAGAGAGAGAGAGAGAGAGAGAGAGAGAGAGAGAGAGAGAGAGAGAGAGAGAGAGAGAGAGAGAGAGAGAGCACAGTTTAGCTCTCATACTCACCCACCCAGGGGGACACACACAGACCGACCCATAAATCCCCTCACCATTGTGATGCGGTGCATGAAAAAGGCTTTAGAAAACCCTCGTCAGCCAAGCCTATTCTCCGGTTTTTTTCGCAGTCTAAAATAAAGAGGTGAAGGATAGAGGACACATGCGTATTTCCATTATTCCTTTTGCTTGTTCAGGCGTAGTCCCCCATCTGTGTGTGTGTACTCACCTAGTTGTGGTTGCAGGGGTCGATTCACAGCTCCTGGCCCCGCCTCTTCACTGGACGCTACTCGGTCACTCTCCCTGCTCAATGAGCTTTATCATACCTCTCCTTAAAGCTATGTATGGATCCGGCCTCCACTACATCGCTTCCCAGACTATTCCACTTCCTGACAACTCTGTGACTGAAGAAATACTTCCTAACATCCCTGTGGTTCATCTGAGTCTTCAACTTCCAACTGTGACCCCTTGTTGCTGTGTCCCACCTCTGGAACATTCTGTCTCTGTCCACCTTATCTATTTCTCTCAGTATTTTATAAGTCGTTATCATATCCCCTCTATCTCTCCTATCTTCCAGTGTTGTCAGGTCAATTTCCTGTAACCTCTCCTCGTATGACATACACCTTAGCTCCGGGACTAGTCTTGTTGCAAACCTTTGCACTTTCTCTAGTTTCCTTACATGCTTGGCTAGGTGAGGGTTCCAAACTGGCGCTGCATACTCCAGTATGGGCCTAACATACACAGTGTACAGGGTCCTGAATGACTCCTTATTAAGATGTCGGAATGCTGTTCTTAGGTTTGCCAGGCGTCCGTATGCTGCAGAAGTTATTTGGTTGATGTGCGCCTCAGGAGATGTGCCTGGTGTTATACTCACCCCAAGATTCTTTTCCTTGATTGATGTTTGTAGGCTCTGGCCCCCAATCTTCATGACTTTGCACTTGGTGGGGTTGAATTCCAGGAGCCAGTTGCTGGACCAGGCTTGCAGCCTGTCCAGATTCCTCTGTAGTTCTGTCTGGTCCTCGTCCGATTGATTTCTTCTCATCAACTTCACATCATCTGCAAACAGGGACACTTCGGAGTCTATTCCTTCCGTCATGTCGTTCACAAATACCAGAAACAGCTCCGGTCCTAGGACTGATCCCTGTGGCACCCCGCTCGTTAGAGGCGCCCACTCTGACACCTCGCCACGTACCATGGTCGCTGTTGTCTTCTTGACAGGTATTCCCTGATCCATTGTAGTGCCTTCCCTGTGTGTATGTGTGTGTGTGTGTGTGTGTGTGTGTGTGTGTGTGTGTGTGTGTGTGTGTGTTTACGTGTTTACTCTTTTTACTCACCTATTTGTGATTGCAGGGGTTGAGTCTTAGCTCCTAATCCCGCTTCTCTGCTGGCTATTACTTGGTTCACACTCTCCTGGCTGCTTGAACCCTTTCATTCCTATTCTTCAAGTCATGTATGGGTCCTACCTCTACCACTTCGCTGTCTAAGTCGTTCCACTTCCTGACCACTCTAAGGCTGAAGAAAAAGAATTTCTTAACATCCCTGTGACTCATCTGTGCTTTTAACTTCCAGCTGTGACCTCGTGTACTTGAGACCAATCTTTCAAACAGGCCACAGGTGACATGATTACGAAGTAATCATGTCACCTGTGGTCCTGTCCTCTTACAGTCGCCAGGTTTAGCTCCTCTGGTCTCTTCTCATGGATCGTGCCTCTCAGCACTTGGACTTGTCTCGTTACAAGTCTTTACACTTTTTAAAGTTTCTTGACATACTTTATCAGCTGCGGGTTCCATACCGGCACTTCATACTCCAGGGTGGGCCTGACATATGATGTCTATAGGGTCATGGATGCTTCCGTATTGAGGTTCATGAAAGCTACTCTTAAATTTGCCAATTTCGTGATTGCTGCGACCGTTATTCAATTGATTTAAGACTCAGGCACACTGCTTCCGGTTTTCTTTGCCCTTCCCCGATTTTCATAACTTTGCATTTGCTGAGGTTACATTCTAATAGCAACTTGTTAAATCACTCCTACATTTTGTCCAAATACGTTTGTAGTCTCATGGTCTGCTGCTGTTTGTATTATCCTCGTTAGTTTCACATCATCCGCGAATAGGAACACCTCTGACTGTATTTCTTCTGTCTTTTGTCATGTCGTTTACATACACGAGAAACAGTATTGGTCCAATTACTGACCTTTGTGGAGCCCCACTCGGTACACCCGCCCCTCCCGACACCTCCTTTCGGATAATGAGTCGTTGTTTCCTTCGTATTAGGTATTCCTTGACTCACTGTAGTGTTTTCCCTGTTATTCCCGCCTGCTGCTCTAGTTCGTGTCAGTCTTGTAAAGTACTGTATCGAACGCCTTCTTACAGTCTAAAATATACTGTCCATCCAATCCTTTTCTTCTCTCTCCTGCCTAACTTTAGTTACCTAGTCATAATATTATTATTATAATCAAGGGGGAGCGCTAAACTCGTAGGATTATACAGCACACGTGGGGGGGGGATGAAAGGTATTCAGACTCAATTCAGGGAACCGGAGCACAGATCCAATTTCCTAGATCAAGAGCCCCTCACCAGCGTCAAGGAACCTCCCTTGAGTGGTACCTAGTCATAGAACTCTAGCATATTTATGAGACAGGATTTACCATCTCCAAAACCGTGCTGGTGGTGGACGTAAACCACCAGTGGTGGTTTACGAATCCGTGCCTTTCCAGGAGCTCCGCTATTCTTTTTCTGATTATCTTTTCTATAGACTTACATACTATGCATTTCGGTGAGACTGGTCTATAATTTACAGCTATCTGACCTCCTTTTTCTTAAATATCGGGACTACGTTCCCTGTTTTCCAGACTTCAGGCAGCTGCCCTGTCTCAACTTAGTGAAGAGCACCGTAGTCTTGAAGAATCTGAAGAACAGGCAGAAAAATCATCGCTTTTATACTCTCTCTCTCATTACTATCCAAATATGTGTGTTAAGTAGTATATTTACTCTCCCAGCAGCACTCCTCATTACAGACACAAAAAACACAAGAAATACAGCAAACACGAAAACACAATACACAAAAAAACACAACAAAAAACACATCACACAACAAAAACACAACACAACAAAAACACAACACAACAAAAACACAACAAAAAAGACAACTAAAAACACAACACAATAAAAAAACACAACACTAAAAAACACACCAAAGACACAACAAGCACAAGAAAAAACACATACAAAAAACACAGTTGAGTTGGCTGGTGTTTCCGCTTTCCCGGGTTTTCAATCACCTTCCAGGATGTTGTGTTCCTTTTTTTTATTGACAGACTATTTTAGAAATAGATTTTTTAAACCCACCGGAACACCACTCTCTTATATTAATTTATTTACATTTAATTAGGCAAGATGAATCGGGTAAAACGTGGTGACAAAATTATAGGACGTCTAAAAATTAAGTTGGTAGTCAAGTCGGGGATCACACGTCGTAAGTCGGGGGTCACACGTCGTAAGTCGGAGTCACACGTCGTAACTTAAGTCAATTGAGTATACGAGTTGTAGTCACAGGTCTCAGATCACTAGTCGGGTCCTTCGCCACAGGTCACTAGTCAGGTCGCAGAATGCGGATCAGAGGTCACAAGTCAAGTGTCAGAATACAGCTACAAGTAGAGAGTGGTGAAGCTTTACAGGTAGAATACAAGGTGGTGAGTCAACTGATCACTTGTAGAATGAGGTAATAACACCTGTTGCTGAGGCACATGTGTAGGAACACAGGTGTGACCTGGATAGGAATATTTTTTTCGGCTAGAGCAGGACTATCGTAGTTGCCCTAACTACTCAACCATCATGACAGCGTTACCATAGCAATGAAGGAAAGTGAAGAGGTGGTGTACATGGATTGTGCAAAGGCATTTGACAACTGCGATCCTGGTGTGTAGGAGTGGAATGACTGAGGTGGTGGTGGCGTTAGTGTTAGTAGTTGTAGTGGTAGTAGTGGCAGTGGTGGTGGCGTTAGTATTAGTAGTAATAGTGGTGGTGGTGGTTGTAGTGGCAGTAATAGTATTGGTAGTGATGGTGATGGTGACAGTTGTGGTGGAGGTGGAGGAGAGGAGTAAGGGAGGAAGGGATGGGGGTAAAGGGAAGGTAGATACTCTCAGCTGTGAAACGTACACAAATAGCCTGATATATATTTAGCTTCACGCTTCTCTCCCACCTCCACTATTATCACTTCTTCCACCTACCTTACCTCCTTCTCCTACCTTCATTATGCCTTATCTCTTCCTACCTATCCCCCACTTTATCTTCCATCTTCCCACTCGCTCTCTCGTGAAGATATCTTCATCATTTAATATGCGTGAAACACCTTATGTACAGAGCTGATAATTCCTGGTGACAGTGACTCCAGTTCTGTTGGAACCAAAAATGTGAAGCTACTGTAAATAATGAAGGTTTAGTCACTGAGGCTGAGACAAATACGACTTCCCTACTTAACTCTCCCAGCTCAGGCTGACACATTGACACTTGAAGCAAGAACTGCGTCCTGCCTGATGGAATATGACAGGCAAACATAGCTAGCTTTTGTTTCCACTATGTAACAATCATGGCGCAACGTACTGTTGATCTTCCTTCTCTGTAGCAGGGTAGCAACACACTGCAGGGTAGCAACACACTGCAGGGTAGCAACACACTGCAGGGTAGCAACACACTGCAGGGTAGCAATGCACTGCAGGGTAGCAACACACTGCAGGGTAGCAACACACTGCAGGGTAGCAACACACTGCAGGGTAGCAACACACTGGGGTAGACACACTGAGGGTAGCAACACACTGCAGGGTAGCAACCACTGTAGGGTAGCAACACACTGTAGGGTAGCAACACACTGCAGGGTAGCAACACACTGTAGGGTAGCAACACACTGTAGGGTAGCAACACACTGCAGGGTAGCAACACACTGCAGGGTAGCAACACACTGTAGGGTAGCAACACACTGCAGGGTAGCAACACACTGAGGGTAGACAACACTAGGGTAGCAACACACTGCAGGGTAGCAACACACTGCAGGGTAGCAACACACTGCAGGGTAGCAACACACTGCAGGGTAGCAACACACTGCAGGGTAGCAACACACTGCAGGGTAGCAACACACTGTAGGGTAGCAACACACTGCAGGGTAGCAACACACTGCAGGGTAGCAACACACTGCAGGGTAGCAACACACTGCAGGGTAGCAACACACTGCAGGGTAGCAACACACTGCAGGGTAGCAACACACTGTGGGTACAACACACTGCAGGGTAGCAACACACTGCAGGGTAGCAACACACTGTAGGGTAGCAACACACTGCAGGGTAGCAACACACTGTAGGGTAGCAACACACTGCAGGGTAGCAACACACTGCAGGGTAGCAACACACTGTAGGGTAGCAATACACTTCAGGGTAGCAACACACTGCAGGGTAGCAACACACTGCAGGGTAGCAACACACTGCTAGGGTAGCAACACACTCAGGGTAGAACACACTGAGGGTAGCAACACTCAGGGTAGCAACACACTGCAGGGTAGCAACACACTGCAGGGTAGCAACACTGCAGGTAGCAACACACTGCAGGTAGCAAGGGGTAGCAACACACTGCAGGGTAGCAACACACTGGTGATGCTCAGGTGCAAACACTGAGGGTAGCAACACACTGAGGGTTGCAACACCTGTTCATGGTGTACACCCTGCAGGTGTACATACCACTGCTAAGGGTAGTGCCACCTACTGCTAGGGTTGTCAAAATGATAGAATGGTCTGTCTTCACGTGTATTTACTACTGCTCATGTATTCCCACTTAGTGTAGCTTTGGTCAATGCAAGATACGGATCTGCTTTGTCCTTCAGTTTTTGTTACTTGTTTGATTTGCCTTATTTCCTCGCTTATCTGTAGGTTTTTGTTCTATAGATTGATGTTACCTGTCTTTTGATGTTTACCTTTGTACTTGTTTGATGTTTCCCTGTCTTGATTTGTCGTTTGACCTTACGGTTTGATGTTTACTTCTTGTTGATGTTTACCTGTATTTGATGTTCCTTTGTACTTGTTGATGTTTATCTTTGTACTTGTTATGTTTCTGTACTTGTTTGATGTTTACCTTTGTACTTGTTTGATGTTTACCCTGTACTTGTTTGATGTTTACCTTTGTACTTGCTTGATGTTTACTCTTTGTACTTGTTTGATGTTTACCCCTGTACTTGTTTGATGTTTACCCCTGTACTTGTTTGACGTTTACCCCTGTACTTGTTTGATGTTTACCTTTGTACTTGGTTGATATTACCTCTTTACTTGCGAGTAATGTTAACCTCCAGACTGGATTACAACTCAACAAGAGGCAGTAACCCTTCACAAATTGTTGGGGGTTTCTGGCAAGATCCCCTGCCAGTTTGCTTGGCACTACCAGCAGTGCTCAGCTCTGGCACTCGGGTGATCTACCCATTCTCAAAGACATTGACCCACTGGACAAGAAACTCGCCTCTTTGGTTGTTTCGTTGTTCACCGACGTAGCAGGAGACCAGCGTATCGTCGTCTGCCGTGACCAGGTCTCCGACGACAGGAGATGCTCTGTGTTTTACAAGGATTTCGTTACACAAGTAACCCACACGTAGGAGGGAGAAGATTATGACCGAAACATCGTCATAAGCTCTTCTATGTGTGGGTTATTTGTGCATTGTTACAGTCACAGTATTGTGCCATTTTCTTTAAGGATTTCGTTGTACGTTAATAAGATGCAATATGCAACTGATAACGTTTTATTGAGAAGACGTTTCATCCACTAGTGACTTTATTATCTACCAATATATTAACATACTTGTCGGTATATTCTACCACTGATGTACAAGAATTTCGTTCACCTTACAGAGTTTAGTAAATTCCATCTGTTTCTCCTTCGGTACAAATGTTAAGCAGCAGTCTGTGACTTTTTACCTAAATTTTCCTGAAACATTATCAAGGTCCATCTGAGCGAGGGAAAAAACAGAGGAGTAATATAATTATATTTCTGCTAGTAATAGAATTATAATTTTATTAGTAATAATGTTATTAGTATTACTTGTAGTGGAAACAGTGGTATTAGTAATAAGAATAAATTGCATCTCAAGGCGGTGGAGAAACACGTAACTACATGTTGCAACGCGTCCCCAAAGGCCTGACGAAGGAACAAATAACAAGAACAAATGAGCAGCCTCAGACCCTATGCTACGTCATAAAACATCATCAAGAAGACGTCAGAGGACAGGAAAGACTAAGGAAATACAGACGTCAGGTCAAGAGAACACCTGACAACGTACTGAGAGAGGCAAGCATCTACAGAAAGAAAGCCAGGACTAAGACCAATGCTAGGAATGCTGTCTATAAGAACCGATTCAACGAGATGGCGTCTTGAGAAGTCGGGAAGAAAGGTATAGAGCTTTACAGACCAGTTTATAGGATGGTTGTGATTACTAATATGACAGAAGAGTTGATGTCAGCAAGGCAGACGCTTCTCTAGAGTTATCAGAAAGAAAGCGGCCAGTTTCATAGGTGCGTGCAGGAGGTACAGAAAATAGGGTAGACACCAAAAGTATTAGTGACAGGAGAAATGTAACTAGATTACTAAGAAATTTATTAGTTTGGCGAAATGTAAATTTAATATCTATAGGACGGAAGATGTTATTAATGTTTACCTCAGTACTAGTTGATGAATAACATCAACTAGTACTTTGTTGCCTGCACAACAGGTTCTTCTATCGACTGAAGCTTGTTGTACAGGCAAAACGTTCAGTAGTTAAGATACCCAAGTGTTGTTGCACATCTTAGTCATCAACTTGACTGTATTCTACACCATCAGTAATATGATACTCGTCTGCCACATCAAGACTGAGAGCCACTGCAACGCCAAGGGTCGCAGAGACAGGCGAATTTTTCTTAATATCTCTTGAGTGATTTGCTCTCACAGCTAAAAGGTGAGCTATATCCCTTTTTATAGTTTCCACGCCTCTAATATAGTTGCAGAAGTCTTTTCCACAAAGGGGCTATTCCAGGTAGAGTGTAAACCAAAGTTTTAGTTATGTGTGAAGCTTTATACAGGTGGCCCAAGTGTACCTGGGTTCAACCGACCCGACAACTTATATACATAAGCTCTGATAGAATTTCCTTCACCAGTTCGTTGGATCAGTTGGAGGAGGATAAAACTGGCCAGGTAATACAAAAGTTATACTCTTTTGAGGAGAGCTCTTGTTAATACCTCACGTAGCTACGTCATCTCTGAGGTATTAGCAAGAGTTCTCCTGAAAACAATACAAATCCTTCCGTAGCAACCAAGAGTTACCTCCACTTTTACTACTACTACTGCCTACAACATGGGCCATTACATAAGTAACACACATGTGCAACAGTTGCAAATCTTTATTCCGGAATAAAGATACCTAACTGTTGCACATGTGTCTTATCAACTTCTCGGTATTGTATCCCATGATCATATTCACATGGGCCAGTAGGCCTACTTCAGTGCTTATGCTTTTTCACCTCGCGTTAGATGAAAATGGTATATAATACCGACAAGTTAAAGATTGAGACACTTATGCAACATATGGGAATCTTTATTGAAGAAATGTTTCGCAACACAGTGGCTTCATCAGTCCAATACAAAGCAGAAAGGTTTGTATTGGACTGATTTGCTTTATATGGGACTGATGAAGCCACTGTGTGGCGAAACGTTTCTTCAATAAAGATTCCCATATGTTGCATAAGTGTCTCAATCTTCAGGTTAAAGAGTAAGGCACATGTGCAACGGCTGGGATGTGTGGCAGTCATGACAGGTGGTAATGTTTACCTCTTGAGGTTATTTGTTGCGGTGAAGCCTGGAGAGATCAAGTCTCTGCCTGGGAGAGAGAGGGACTGCTGGTCGTTGTTCTCTAGAGGAAGACTCGAGGAGCCAGACATCGACTACAGTTGTAGTTGTGTTGTTGGATGAAGCGAGTCCTGTTTTCAAGACTTCCCTCTCTGATGCATACCTGACATATGGCACGCCCTCCACCATCACTCTGACGTCACTGACCTGCAGGAACCTGGCTATTCTCCCCGGTTTGTGGCACTGATAGTTGTAAGGGTGAGACAAGGCTTAGCTGTGAGACACTGGGATGGAAGTCTGGGGAGAGCTAGGAAGGGGATAGGGGAGCAGTATACTGTAGTGGCCTAGCCGCGAGGTGGGAAATCACTTTCCCTTCATGGACCAGGAGCCATGAATCAAACCTTGTGAACAAATAATGGTGAATACGGACTCCCCAGTTAGCGGCGGGAGGAGAGAATTTATAGGGATTGAAACAAGCAAGAATGACGATTCTACAATGGACAGTCAATATCTAATAATCATTTCACTCACGTGTCTGGAGTTAAGAGAGGAGGAGAGAGTGGTTCCCGAGGGAGAGGTTATGGGGAAGAGAATAAAGAGAGCAGTTACGTGATAATGAGAGTGAGTGGAAAAGGTTAAGAAAGTAAATTATTTAGGTACAGGTACACATAAATACAATTATCATACACAGTGTAAATTACCTAGGATAACCCAACCAGTCAGACAGACAGGTTTACGCAGGACACTACAGCGTTGAGAAGGCTGTGGGTTACACTTACATATCGTACATCTTAGCACTCACTAACACTGAAGCACTTGCCACAACACAAAGTGTTTATCACAATGAAAGTGTACACATAATGAAGGTGCCGTGTGGCAGCACACACTTCCTTTCACCTTATCCTTTCCACACCCCCAGCACACCCACACCCCCAGCACACCCACACCCCCAGCACACCCACACCCCAGAACACCACCCCCAGCACACCCACACCCCAGCACACCCACACCCCCAGCACACCCACACCCCAGAACACCCACACCCCAGCACCCACACCCAGCACACCACCCCCAGCACACCCCACCCCCAGCACACCCACACCCCCAGCACACCCACACCCCAGCACACCCACACCCCCAGCACACCCACACCCCCAGCACACCCACACCCCCAGCACACCCACCCCCCAGCCACCACCACACACCACCCCCAGCACACCCACACCCCCAGCACACCCACACCCACACACCCACCACGCACACCCACACCCCCAGCACACCCACACCCCCAGCACACCACACCCCACCCCAGCACACCCACACCCCCAGCACACCCACCCCCAGCACACCCACACCCCCAGCACACCCACACCCCCAGCACACCCACACCCCCAGCACACCCCCCCCAGCACACCCACCCCCCAGCACACCCACCCCCAGCACACCCACACCCCCAGCACACCCACCCCCCAGCCACACCCCCCACCCCCCCAGCACACCCACACCCCCAGCACACCCACACCCCCAGCACACCCACACCCCCAGCACACCCACACCCCCAGCACACCCACACCCCCAGCACACCCACACCCCCAGCCCACACCCCACCACCCCCCAGCACACCCACCCCCAGCACACCACACCCCCAGCCACCACACCCCAGCAACCCCCCCAGCACACCCACACCCCCAGCACACCCACACCCCCAGCACACCCACACCCCAGCACACCCACACCCCCAGCACACCCACACCCCAGCACACCCACACCCCCAGCACACCACACCCCAGACACCCACACCCCAGCACACCACACCCCCAGCACACCCACACCCCAGCACACCCCCAGCCACCCCCCAGCACACCCACCCAGCACACCCCCGCCCCACCCACACCCCCAGCACACCCACACCCCAGCACACCCACACCCCCAGCACACCCACACCCCCAGCACCCCAGCACCCCCAGACACACACCCCAGCACACCACACCCCCAGCACACTCCCCCAGCACACCCCCAGCACACCCACACCCCCAGCACACCCACACCCCCAGCACCCCACCCCAGCACCCCCAGCACACCCACACCCCCAGCACACCCACACCCCCAGCACACCCACACCCCCAGCACACCACACCCCCAGACACCCCCCAGCCCACCCCCAGCACACCCCACCACACCACCCCCAGCACACCCACACCCCCAGCACTCCCCCAGCACCCCCCCAGCACACCCACACCCCCAGCACACCCACCCCCCAGCACACCCACACCCCCAGCACCCCCCAGCACACCCACACCCCCAGCACACCCACACCCCCAGCACACCCACACCCCCAGCACACCCACCCCCAGCACACCCACCCCCCAGAACACCCACACCCCCAGCACACCCACACCCCCAGCACCCCACACCCCCAGCACACCCACACCCCCAGCACCCCCAGCACACCCAAACCCCCAGCACACCCACCCCCAGACACCCACACCCCAGCACACCCACACCCCCAGCACACCCACACCCCAGCACACCCACACCCCCAGCACACCCACACCCCAGCACACCCACACCCCCAGCACACCCACCCCCAGCACACCCACCCCCAGCACCCCACCCACCCACCCAGCAACACCACCCCCCAGCACACCCACACCCCCAGCACACCCACACCCCCAGCACACCCACACCCCCAGCACACCCACCCCCAGCACACCCAACCCCCAGCACACCCACACCCCCAGCACACCCACACCCCAGCACACCCACACCCCAGAACACCCACCCCCAGCACACCCACACCCCCAGCACACCCACCCCCAGCACCCCACCCCCCAGCACACCCACACCCCCAGCACACCCACACCCCCAGCACACCCACACCCCCACACACCCACACCCCCAGCACACCCACACCCCCAGCACACCCACACCCCCAGCACACCCACCCCCCAGCACACCCACCCCCCAGCACCCCACCCAGCCACCCCCCAGCACACCCACACCCCCAGCCCCACACCCCAGCACACCCAGCCCCAGCCCCCCAGCACACCCACCCCCAGCACACCCACCCCCCAGCCACCCACCCCAGCACACCCACACCCCCAGCACACCCACACCCCAGCACACCCACCCCCAGCACCCACCCGCACACCCACCCCCAGCACCCACCCCCAGCACCCACACCCCCAGCACCCCCCCAGCACACCCACACCCCCAGCACACCCACACCCCCAGCACCCCCCAGCACACCCACACCCCCAGCACACCCACCCCCGCAGCACCACCCCCAGCACACCCCCAACACCCACACCCACAGCACACCCACACCCCCAGCACACCCCACCCCCAGCACACCCACACCCCCAGCACACCCCAGCACCCCCCAGCACACCACCCCCAGCACCCCACACCCCAGCACACCCACACCCCCAGCACACCCACACCCCCAGCACACCCACCCCCCAGCACACCCACCCCCTCAGCACACCCACACCCCCAGCACACCCACACCCCCAGCACACCACCCCAGCACCCCCACACCCTCAGCACACCCACACCCCCAGCACCACCCCCCAGCACACCCACACCCCAGCACACCCACACCCCAGCACACCCACACCCCAGCACACCCCACACCCCCACACCCACACCCCCAGCCCCCACACCCCCAGCACACCCACCCCCCAGCCACCACACCCCCAGCACACCCACCCACCACCCACACCCACCCACACCCCCCAGCACACCCACACCCCCAGCACACCCACCCCAGCACCCACCAGCACACCCACACCCCCAGCCCCACCCACACCCAGACCCCAGCACACCCACACCCCAGCACACCCACACCCCCAGCACACCCCCCCCAGCACACCCACACCCAGCACACCCACCCCCAGCACACCCACACCCCCAGCACACCCCAGCACCCCCACCCCCAGCACACCCACACCCCCAGCACCACACCCCCAGCACACCCCCACACCCCCCCCAGCACACCCACCACCCCAGCACACCCACACCCCCAGCACACCCAACCCCCAGCACACCCAACCCCCAGCACACCCACCTCCCAGCATACCCAACCCCCAGCACACCCACCCTCTAGCACACCCACCCCCAGCACACCCACCCCCAGCACCCCACACCCCCAGCACACCCACACCCCCAGCACACCCAAGACCCCCAGCACACCCAAACCCCAGCACCCCCAGCACACCCACACCCCCAGCACACCCAAACCCCCAGCACAAACCCACCAGTCCTTTACTACTGTCGGCACATAAAGGCTCCGCATCTTTATATATTAATGTATATATGTGCCTAGATATATCCAAATTTTCCCCTCACAAACCCCCACCGACCCACCCATCCTCCACTTCACTTTACTCTGTCTCCTGTATATAATTTCTGTTGCCCTCGCTCTGTGATGTAGATAAAAATATCTATTTATGCTGTGTATGAGACAGGTCATCATGAGAGATGGTAACTCCCAAGTAATAGTAACTCCAGCTATGTTGCGTGGAAACCTCTGAAGCTGCCGTAGCTGATGAACCTTTAATGGAATACTTGACGATGTCCACATTGACCTACTGAAGTCTCCAGGCTCAGACTGATAGATTTTTTAACACTGTATGTGACGCATCCTTCGTTATGGAATATGACAGGGAAACATAGCTGGCTTTTGTTCCCATTGTGTAACCGTCATATAGAACTAGGTAGCAGCACATTGCAGTTGTATCCAGTTCTGATAAATAAAATTATATAAAATAAATAGTGGCAGGACACCGCCAAAATATGCCTCAAGGCACACACATACACACAGCTATGTGAAGAGAAGCAAGATATTATATAATAGGAACGCTGCGGTCTGGAGGTCCCAAGGTGGTAATCGCAGTGATGTATAACCCACCACAAAACAGCAGGAGGCCAAGGCAAGAGCATGATGAGAGTAACAGAGCGATGGTTGACACACTGGCAGAAGCTGCCGGAAGGGCCCATGCGAGCTGGGCGAAGCTACTGATCATGGGTGACTTCAACCACAAGGAAATCGATTGGGAGAACATAGACCCACATGGGGGCCAAGAAACGTGGAGGGCTAAGATGATGGAGGTGGTACTGGAAAATCTTATGTACCAACACGTAAGGGACACTACCAGAGAGAGAGGAGAGGATGATCCAGCGAGACTGGACCTAGTATTCACCATGAGTAGCACAGATATTGAGGACATCACACATGAAAGACCCCTTGGGGCCAGTGATCATATGGTTTTAAGCTTCGAATACATAGTAGAGCTACAAGTGGAGGGAGAAGCAGGAAGGGCCGGACAAACGAAGCCAAACTACAAGAAAGGAGACTATGTAGGCATGAAGAACTTCCTGCATGGAGTTCAGTGGGACAGGGAGCTAGCAGGGAAGTCAGTAAACGAGATGATGGAATACATGACAAATACATATATGCAAGGAAGCTGAGGAGAGGTTTGTACCCAAGGGTAACAGGAATAACGAAAAAGCAAGTGTGCTAGGGAATGGAAGAAGTATAGAAGGCAAAAGACCCAGGAAAATAAGGAGAGCAGTCGTAGAGCCAGAAACGAGTATGCGGAGGTGAGAAGGGAGGCCCAAAGACAATACGAGAATGACATAGCAGCGAAAGCCAAATCTGACCCAAAGCTGTTGTACAGCCACATCAGGAGGAGAACAACAGTCAAGGACCAGGTGATCAGGCTGAGGAAGAAGGGAGGGGAAGTCACAAGACATGACCGCGAAGTGTGTGAGGAGCTCAACATGAGATTCAAGGAAATGTTCACAGAGGAGGTAGACGGGCCTCCAGAAAGGTGGAGAGGTGGGGTACACCATCAGGTGTTGGACACAATACATACAACTGAGGAGGAAGTGAAGAGGCTGCTAAGCGAGCTAGATACCTCAAAGGCGATGGGGCCGGATAACATTTCTCCATGGATCCTGAGAGAGGGAGCAGAGGCGCTATGTGTACCACTAACAACAATCTTCAACACATCCATCGAAACAGGGCGACTACCTGAGGTATGGAAGAAAGCAAACGTAGTCCTAATTTTTAAAAAAGGAGACAGACACGAAGCACTAAACTACAGACAGCCAGCATGGTTTCAGGGATGGGAAATCCTGCATTACAAACCTACTGGAGTTCTATGACAGGGTAATGGCAGTAAGACAAGAGAGAGAGGGGTGGGTAGATTGCATTTTCTTGGACTGCAAGAAGGCGTTTGACACAGTTTCACACATGAGATAAGTGCAAAAGCTGGAAGACCAGGCAGGAATAGCAGGGAAGGCTCTGCAATGGATCAGGGAATATTTGTCCGGAAGACAACAGCGAGTCATGGTACGTGGCGAGGTGTCAGAGTGGGCACCTGTAACGAGCGGGGTGCTACAGGGATCAGTCCTAGGACCGGCGCTGTTTCTGGTATTTGTGAACGACATGACGGAAGGAATAGACTCCGAAGTGTCCCTGTTTGCAGATGATGTGAAGTTGATGAGAAGAATTCAATCGGACGAGGACCAGGCAGAACTACTGAGGGCTCTGGACAGGCTGCAATCCTGGTCCAGCGATTGGCTCCTGGAGTTCAACCCCACCAAGTGCAAAGTCATGAAGATTGGGGAAGGGCAAAGAAGACTGCAGATGGAGTACAGTCTAGGGGGCCAGAGACTACAAACCTCACTCAAGGAAAAAGATCTTGGGGTGAGTATAACACCAGGCACATCTCCTGAGGCGCACATCAACCAAATCACTGCTGCAGCATACGGGCGCCTAGCAAACCTAAGAACAGCATTCCGACATCTTAATAAGGAATCGTTCAGGACCCTGTACACTGTGTACGTTAGGCCCATATTGGAGTATGCAGCACCAGTTTGGAACCCACACCTAGCCAAGCACGTAAAGAAACTAGATAAAGTGCAAAGGTTTGCAACAAGACTAGTCCCAGAGCTAAGGGGTAGGTGCTACGAGGAGAGGTTAAGGGAAATCGACCTGTATGCACTGGAGGACAGGAGAGATAGGGGGGACATGATAACGACATATAAAATACTGAGAGGAATTGACAAGGTGGACAGGGACAGAATGTTCCAGAGATGGGACACAGCAACAAGGGGACGCAGTTGGAAGTTGAAGACTCAGATGAATCACAGGGATGTCAGGAAGTATTTCTTCAGTCACAGAGTGGTCGGGAAGTGGAATAGTTTGGGAAGCGATGTAGTGGAGGCGGTTCCATACATAGCTTTAAGAAGAGGTATGATAAAGCTCATGGCGCAGGAAGAGTGACCCAGTAGCGGCCAGTGAAGAGGCGGGGCCAGGAGCTATGTCTCGACCCCTGCAACAACAACTAGGTGAGTACAACTAGGTGAGTACACACACACACACACACACACACACACACACACACACAACAGGCCTAGTGTCTAATCGACATGTGCCTTGGACAGTGTCCACCATTGAAGACACTGCAAGACTCCAAGCAGACATCAACCAAATCTTTAAATGGGCTGCAAAAAACAATATGAAGTTCAATGCTGAGAAATTTCAATTACTCCGATATGGAAAACGTGAGGAAATTAAAATCTCATCGGAGTATAAAACAAATTCCAACCACACAATAGAGCGAAAAACTAATGTCAAAGACCTGGGAGTGATCATGACAGAGGATCTCACCTTCAAGGACCATAACACTGTAGCAATCGCATCTGCCAGAAAAATGACAGGATGGATAATGAGAACCTTCAAAACCAGGGATGCCAAGCCCATATTGACACTTTTCAGGTCGCTTGTTCTATCTAGGCTGGAATATTGCTGCACACTAACTGCACCTTTCAAGGCAGGTGAAATTGCTGACCTAGAAAATGTACAGAGAATCTTCACGGCATGCATAACTGCAATAAACCCCCTCAATTACTGGGAACGCTTGAAGTTCCTAAACCTGTACTCCTGGAACGCAGGCAGGAGAGATACATTATTATATACACTTGGAAAATCCTAGAGGGATTAGTACCAAACTTGCACACGAGTGTCACTCCCTACGAAAGCAAAAGACTCGGCAGACGATGTAACATCCCCCAATGAAAAGCAGGGGTGCCACTAGCACGTTGAGAGACAACACAATAAGTGTCAGGAGCCCAAGACTGTTCAACTGCCTCCCAGCATACATAAGGGGGATTACCAATAGACCCCTGGCTGTCTTCAAGCAGGCACTGGACAGGCACCTAAAGTCGGTGCCTGACCAGCCAGGCTGTGGTTCGTACGTTGGACTGCGTGCGGCCAGCAGTAACAGCCTGGTTGATCAGGCTTTGATCCAACATTAGGCCTGGTCACAGACCGGGCCGCAGGGGCGTTGACCCCTGGAACTCTCTCCAGGTAAACTCCAGGTAAGACAAAATGGTAACTAACACACATCGACATGTGCCTAGGACAAAATGGTAACTAACACACACACACACACACACACACACACACACACACACACACACACAAGAGATTAGTGCAGAAGCTGGAGGACCAGGCAGGGGTAACAGGGAAGGTACTACAATGGATCAGGGAATACCTGTCAGGAAGACAACAGCGAGTCATGGTACGTGGCGAGGTGTCAGAGTGGGCGCGGTGACGAGTGGTGTTCCACAGAGGTCAGTTCTGGGACCAGTGCTGTTTCTGGTATTTGTGAACGACATGACGGAAGGAATAGACTCCGAAGTGTCCCTGTTTGCAGATGATGTGAAGTTGATGAGAAGAATTCAATCGGACGAGGACCAGGCAGAACTAAAGGGGATCTGGACAGGCTGCAAGCCTGGTCCAACAATTGCCCCCTGGAGTTCAACCACACCAAGTGCAAAGTCATGAAGATTGGGAAGGGCAAAGAAGACCGCAGACGGAGTACAGTCTAGGGGGCCAGAGACTGCAAACCTCAATCAAGGAAAAAGATCTTGGGGTGAGTATAACACCGGGGAACATCTCCTGAGGCGCACATCAACCAAATAACTGCTGCAGCATATGGGCGCCTAGCAAACCTAAGAACAGCATTCCGACATCTTAATAAAGAATCGTTCAGGACCCTGTATACTGTGTACGTTAGGCCCATACTGGAGTATGCTGCACCAGTTTGGAACCCACACCTAGCCAAGCACGTGAAGAAGCTCGAGAAAGTGCAAAGGTTTGCAACAAGACTAGTCCCGGAGCTAAGGGTGTGTCCTACGAGGAGAGGTTAAGGGAAATCGACCTGACGACACTGGAAGACAGGAGATATAGGGGAGGACATGATGACAACACACACACACACATACAACAGGCCTAGTGTCTAATCGACATGTGCCTAGGACAAAATGGTAAAAAACACACACACACACACACACACACATACAGCCCCGGTGGCCTGGTTGCTAAAGCTCGCGCTTCACGCACGGAGGGCCTGGGGTTTAATTCCCGGCGGAAGGAAAAATTTCGAAGTGTTTCCTTACACACATACAACAGGCCTAGTGTCTAATCGACATGTGCCTAGAACAAAAAGGTAACTAAAACACACAGCACTGTGTCGACACTTCAGGTAGGCACTGTGTTCACACTCCCCACACCCAGCACTGTGCTACACCCCCCCACACCCAGCACTGTGTCCACTCCCCACACCCAGCACTGTGTCTACACTCCCACAGCACTAAGTCAACACTTCAGGTAGGCACTGTGTCTAGACTGTTACTGTTACTGTTTTAACAGTGCACCAGTGTAATCTATCACTGCTCAGAAAACTTCTTCAAATATTGGCACTAAAGCCAGTCGACACTGGTTCCGCTAACCTTAATTTGATTATAGTTAGATTGTGAAACACACACTCACCCATCATGTGCCATCATCCTCTCATGGCTGACTTGTATGCATGTATTTATATATGTCGCCGAATAGGTAAAATTGGTCAATTAGCAAGAACTCGCTTAAAATTAAGTCCTTTCTAAAAATTTCTCTTATACATTTAAAGATTTTTTTAATTTATGTTCAAGTAAAAATAAAAAATTGTTCCAAAAGAGCCTTAGAAAACTTCCCTAACCTTATTATAACAAGCGCAATTTAATTTAGCCTAGTCCAACTCAAATATATTTGAGATAAGTTTACAATAATTTAATAATAAACAAACACAATGAAATATATTTTTCGTTAGGTTCAGAATGATTTTTGCTGAAATTATTGCATACACAAATTTTTGCTTGCCTTATTCGGCAAGAATTGATTGCAGGTAAACGTGCTTTGTTGGCTTAGCCAACAAAACAAGTTTTACCTATTTGGAGACCCCTGTGGTTTGAGGCGCTTCTTTTTATTATAATACTAATAATTTACCTATTTGGCACGACATATAATAATTATTATTATTATTATTATTATTATTATTATATATATATATATATATATATATATATATATATATATATATATATATATATATATATATATATTATATAATCTTTTCTTTCAACCGTCATTCCCACTGAAGCGGGGTGCCAAAAGAAACGAAAGTTTCTCCTTTTACATTTAGTAATATATACAGAGAAGGGGTTACTAGCCCCTTTGCTCCCGGATTTAGTCGCCTCTTACGACACGCAGCCTCAGAAAAGGGAATAAACGTACTTCAGGCAAAAAAATATTATCCAACTGAATAGGTCACCACCCATATTCATTGTGCCTAGTTCATAGGATAATAGTTGTAAGAGAAGTGAATGCTCGGGTGTTGGCAAGAGGTGTTTGGTTAAAAGATGAAGAATCTAACACAGTGGGAGTTGTCACAGTTGTTCTTTGCTGATGACACTGTGCTTTTGGGGATTCTGAAGAGAAGTTGCAGAGGTTGGTGGATGAGTTTGGTAGGGTATGTAAAAAGGAAATTAAAAGTGACATAGGAAAGAGTAAGGGGGATGAGGATAATAAAAATTAGATAACGGAAGATTGGATATCAGATTGGAGGGAGAGAGTATGGAGGAGGTGAATGTGTTCAGATATTTGGGAATGGATGTGTCAGCAGATGGGAATGAAGGATGAGGGAATATAAAATTAAGGGGGGAAAAAGGTGAGGGTGCACTAAGGAGCTTGTGGAGACAGAGAACTTTATCCATGAAAGCAAAGCGGGGAATGTATGAGAATATAGTTATACCAACACTCTTGTATGGGTTTGAGACATGGGTGTGAATGTTGCAAAAAGGGGGAGAAGGCTGGAGGCAGTGGAGAAGTCATGTCTGAGGTAAATGTGTGGTGTGAATATAATGCAGTGAATCCATATTTTGGGAGATTAGGGGGAGGTGGGATTACCAAAACTATTATCCAGAGGGCTGAGGAGGGGTTATTGAGATGGTTTGGACATACAGAGGGGATGAAACAAAATAGAATGACTTCGAAAGTGTATAAATCTGTAGTGGAGGGAAGGCGGGGTAGGGGTCGGCCTAGAAAGTTTGGGGGAGGGGTAAGGGAGGTTTTGTGTGGGGGCTTGACTTCCAGCAAGGTGCATGAGCGTGTTAGATAGGAGCGAAGGGGAGACAAATGGTTTTTGGACTTGACGTGCTGTTGGAGTGTAGGCGAGGTAACATTTATGAAAGGTTTCGGGGAAACTGGCAGGCCGGACTTGATTCCTGAAGATGGGAAGTACAGTGCCGGCACTCTGAAGGAGGGGTGTTAATGGGTTTTGTAGCTGTAGTGGCACACCCTCTGGCAAGACAGTGATGGAGTGAATGATGAAAGTTTTTCGTCAGCCACCCTGCCTTGGTGGGAAACGGCCTGTGTTAATAAAAAATAAATAAAAAGTTCTGTTTGCGATTTCAAGAGTAAATTTTAAAACAAAAATGTAAAACTAGTAGAAGAGTGTGTAGTGAGATGGTGGTGATGTAATTTGACATTTTTCCCCTTAATAAAATCATAGCGATTTGAAAGTTTGTCTAATTCTGTAGTATAGTCTGTTAAGTATCGTTCGGAGGCTTCTGAAGACATTTAAAAACGAAATTGGTCAAAATGTTTAAGGCTGTTGCAGCTTAGGAACAGTCACCATGAGACGCTATTAGTCCAGGATGTAACTCGATGTTACTAAGATTATCCGGCGCTAAAAAAAGGGGACTTTGCCTAAAGTTCCGGGACATTGTGAGTTATACCATCCACTTCAGGAACTAATGATCGACCCTAAAGATTAAAGATTTTTTTATTTCAGCATGATACAATGTTTGTACAAGGGTGAGTGACAAAAGGTGTGCATGCAAAAAAGCCCTTAATATGAAAAAGCATTTCTGGCAAACTTAAGCCTATCTTAAGATTAATAAGGCAATAATGAATTGATTACTTATATATACATTTTTCTTTGGTGGTTGTGAAAATAGATTAGAGTTACAGGAATAAGAGAATTGAATATCCTATTAGTACATGCTTTTGGTTTTTATCGAGTATAATTGTTTTAAGAATTTCAAGTTTGATATACAGTAGACAGTCGTTTAAAACAGTCTTGTCTTGTACGTTTTGGCTATAGCACGATGGACGAATTTGCAGTATATTTTTTGTTTAACACTGTGTAAAATTAATTTTCAGGGGTTTCGGGGGGGAAAACATTTTGAGGGCAGTCTCCCGGTTGCAACCCTTGAGTTAATGGGGGAGACCTACGCCATCCCCGCCACCCCACCCCACCACCATCCTGACTTGACTGACTGACTTAATGACTTAACTGAATAACTTACTGACTTGACTGAATAACTTACTGACTTGTTAATAACTTACTGAGCCCATTCTCTTTGACTGAGTATGCAGACTCATATATTCTGATTTATTTTCTAAAAACAATAGTTTTACAGTTTTTTTCGAAGGACCACTTGCTCATAAAAAACTTATACACTGTAGTGCAATTTGTTGGACCACTATGTGGCCACTTATTCGGTTCAAAGGACCAACTTTATGGGAAAAGCTAAATCAAAGGTTATGGACTGTATATGTTAACTTAGTTGAAAAAACAGCTGCCGCTTCCAAAGACGATCTTGATGAGCTGTCGTATGCACTCCCCAAGGACTGTGAAAAAAAGGGAAATTTTGATTACCCCAAAGGTGTTGTATCAGCATATCTCAGAAATGGTTGATGTTAATTACCTGTTTGGGCTCGATGGCCCACCAGTTACTGGGTTTATAGTAATCTACTTAGATCGCAATAAAATTCCCAACTGCGCAGTCAATGGAATTATAATACGTCAAGTAGACTTACCTGGGTATTTGTATCGGGCTCTTAATTCACCTGGGTATCGGTGTCTTGATTGAAGAATAGTGTCTTTTAGTAATGTCACACGTCCTTCACCATTCTGGGAAAATTGTAACACTCGCACTGTCACTATACGTTCTTTTAATACTTGTCTATTTGTTCATCCACAATAATGTCACTATAAGAAGCTGTGACACTTCTTTTTATATTGTGATGATGGAGATTGCCAGAGGTCAAGGGCGCACTGTAAAAGTTCCTTTGTTGGTCAATGCACTCGTACACGGTCCTCATCCCGTGGTTTATATCAATCTGACCTTGGGGCGCCCTCGCCGCCCTGGCATGCCCTTCATATAAAGAATTTGGTTGGGCACCAGTGTTTTTTCCCTTCTTGTCAAACTGCAACAGTTTCAACACAGATGCTTGATTTTAAAGTTTCGATCACTGGGGAGTCCATTATTGTCCCACATGTGAATAAAGTGGGGGCAGGGGTTTTCTGTACCTTTCCTGTCCTCGAAGAGATCAATTTTTTTCTCATTAACCACACTAGTTGCAACAGTCCTCTTTGGCAAGAGAGGGGCGGACTTGTGACTGGTACACGTGGTAAAGCATCTGCTTGTAATTACTTGATGCGGAAGCAAACAAGACGCCATTGCCCTTCTGAGAGGGTCGTCCCTCAGGGCTGAAGGGGCTGATTTCCCCGTCTTCTAGAGAAAATTTCTCCACAAGTGTCTCAGGTGTCACAAGTGTCACAAGTACCACAAGTGTTGCAAGGTCCCCAAGTGCCACAAGTGTCAAAAGTGTCACAAGTGTCTCGTGTCATAAGTTTTCCCAAGTGTCACAAGTGTCTTAAGTGTCACAAGTGTTACAATTTTTCAAGTGTCTCAAGTGTCACAAGTTTAACAAGTGTCTCAAGTGTCACAAGTGTCTCAGGTTTCAAAATGTCTCAAGTGTCACAAGTTTCAAAAGTGTCTCTGGTGTCAGCTGGGTGACACAATTGTCTCAGGTTTCCAAGTGTCACAAGTTTACAAGTGTCTCAGTGTCCGTGACAAAAGTTTCACAAGTGTCTCGGGCAAGGTGTCTCAAGTGTCACAAGTGTCTCAAGTTTCACAAGTGTCACGTGTCTCAAGTTTTTTGGTGTCTCATGTGTCACAAGTTTTCCCATATATGAGACACATCTAAACCCCTTATTTTCACAAGTGTGCTTATATATGACTACATATGTATATTTTTTTATATGTATGACTGCATATGTATTTTTGTTTATATGTATGACTGCATATGTATATTTGTTCATATGTATGACTGCATATGTATATTGTTCATATGTATGTCTGCAAATGTATTCTTGTTTATATTTGTATACAAATTTGTATATGAGCTCTTTTGCATATTTGTATGTCTCATGTCACAAGAGTCACAAGTGTCACTCATCAAATCATTAAGTTTTGGGGTGCCATTGGTCACATTTTGAACTTGTGCTAGCATGGTGCGTTTTCCATGAGTGTGGTGCCTGAATGAGTGTAAAAGGCAAAGGCCAAGCATTTAATACGTGGATTAAACATTACCTGTATATTATATCATGATGGAGTAAATAGTCAGAGGTTGAGAGTTATTAACATGACATTTTAATTACTAAGGTTTATGGCCTATCAAATACAAATAGGCCAAAAGGGTTTAAATACCCCCACAAAAGCACACAAAAACACACACACACATACACACGTAAAACACACATACACACACATACATACACACACATACACACACACACATACACAAGGCAGAATCGGCTCAAAACAGGATCCTGCAGGGGGAAAGGCCAAAGGACATTTCGCATACCGAGGGTGTAACTCGACCCGACAGAACATGAGAAGAAAGGCAGAAACTGGAAAGAAAGGGTACAAAGACGAAAGGAGGAAAGAGAGGCAAAAAAGGAGATGGACAGGAGAACCCCGGCTCAGGAGGAAGATCAAATACAACCACCTACAAAACCCCCTCAACCCCAATGCAACCAAACATTTAACCTAAAACCCATATGCCGTACCCAGTGCCCCAACCCATCTCATAACAAACTCCACCTTCACAGCAACCCCCCATAGTTCCTTGTCAGGTCTCCCGCTTCCCCCAAACCCCCAAAGTACTCCCCCCAGCCGATAGTTTTAGAAAAGAAGTTGAAGGTTTGGATACAAATGTAGACGGAATAACAAATAAATGTGAGTGGCAAAAAAAAACAAGGAGACATCCCCAGACATGATAGAACCGCAGAAACAAAACTCACCAGGATAACAGATGCAATCTTTCCACCCAAATATCAGATCCTGAGGAAAGATATAGAGGGAGCAGAGGGTAAGGAGTTGAAAAAGCTCATTAAAAAAAACGGTGGGGGTTTGAGGAAATGGAAGGAATTTGGATAGAATGGGCAAAAGGGACTATACAGTAGGAACAATCCAGTCTGGGGGCCAAAAGGGGGTGTACATCCCACCCACAAAACTGCAAGAGGCCAAGAGAAAAATTTCGAAGAGAGCAAAAAGACAATGGTAGACACTACTGCCCAGGTGACCAGAAGAGCTCACATGGGTAGAGCAAAGTTACCAGTTATGGGTGGTTTCAATAACAAGGAGACTGGGCTGGGAGAACCTGTAACCCCAGGGGGTCCCTGAAAAATGGGGAGCCGGGGATGATGGATGTGGTACTGGAAAAACCCCATGCATCAACATGTTAGGGGCACTACCAGAGAGAGAGGGGGGAGGATGAACCAGCAAGACTGGACCTAGTTTACCTCAGAAGTTCGGACATCGAGGATATAAATCACGAAGGGCCCCTTGGAGCTAGTGACTGTGGTTCTGTGCTTTGAATACAAATTGAGCTACAAGTTGGGAAAGGGGAGCAGGAATTTGAGGGGAGAAGCCAAAATAAAAGGGGGACTACACAGGCATGAGAAATTTCCTGCAAGACGTTCAGTGGGAATGAGAATTGGCAGAAAAATGCAAGGGGGGGATGAGAGGTTTGTTCCAAGGGCAACAGAAAAATGGGAAGACCCCGAACGAGTCCTGTTTTACCCAAAAGTGTAGGGGAAAAACTAAGTGTACTAGAGAATGGAAAATACAATAGACAAAGGACCCAGGAAAATAAAGAGATTAGCCGAAGAACTAGAAACGAATATGCACAGATAAGTGGAGCTCGGCTTTGGGTCAAGTCTGACCCAAAGCTGTTGTATAGCCACATCAGGAGGAAAACAACAGTCAAAGACCAGGTAATCAGGCTGAGGGGAAAGGAAGGTGGGGACTTCACAAGAAACATGAGATTTAAAGAAGTATTTACAGTGGAGACAGGAAGGATTCCAGAAAGTCAGAATAGGGAGGTACACCAACAAGAAATACACCAACAAGTGCTGGATGAAATACACACAACTGGGGGAGGTGAAGAAGCTGCTATGTGAACTTGATGTCAAAGGGGGTGGGCCCGGACAACATCTCTCCGTGAGTCCTTAGAGAGGGAGCAGAGATGCTGTGTGTGCCACTAATAAAAATCTTCAACTCATCCATTGACACTGGGCAACTACCTGAGGTATGGAAGATGGCAAATGTAGCCAAATTTTAAGAAAGGAGACAGACACGAGCCATTAAACTACAGACCTGTGTCACTGACGTGTATAGTATGCAAAGTCAGGGGAGAAGATTATCAGGAGGAGAGTGGTGGAGCACCTAGAAAGAAACAGGCTTATAAACGACAACCAGCACAGTTTCAGGGAAGGAAAATCTTGGACTTAAAGGGCCCTTTGGAAAAGTTCCTCACAAGAGGTTAATGCAAAAGCTAGAGGATCAGGTACGCATAACAGGAAAGGCACTGCAAGGGATCAGAGAATATCTGACAGGGAGGCAACAACGAGTCATGGTACGTGATGAGTTGTCAAAGTGGGCCCCTTGGACGAGCGGGGTTCCACGGGGGCCAGTCCTAGGACATGTGCTGTTTTTGGTATATGTGGAATGACATGGCGGAAGAGATAGACTCGAGTGTCCCTGTTTACAGATGACGGGAAGTTAAAGAATTAAATCAGATGAGGATCAGGCGGGACTACAAAGAGACCTGGACAGATAGAATGTCCTACGAAGAAAGGTTAAGGGAAATAGGCCTGACGACACTGGAGGACAGGAGGGTTAGAGAAGACATAATAACGACATACGAAAAAATTGAGGAATAGATAAGGTGGACAGAGACGGGATGTTCCAGAGAGGGGACACATAAACAAGGGGTCACAATTGGGTTGAAGACTCCGATGAGTCAAAGAGATGTTGGGAAGTTTTTCCCTTCAGTCATAGAGTCGTCAGGAAGTGGAATAGCCTAGAAATTGACGTAGGGGGAGGCGGGAAAACCATAAATAGTTTTAAGACGAGGTATGATGAAGCTTATGGAGCAGGGAGAGAGAGGACCTAGTAGCGATCAGTGAAGAGGCGGGGCCAGGAGCTATAACTCGCCCCCTGCAACCACAAATAGGTGAATACAACTGGGGTGAGTACACACACCCCGATAGGTCATATAGTGTTTATAAAGATAAATAATATACACAGAGGTGTAGTAAAAATATCTTCCTTTGTGTAAGAAGGTTGTCAGTAAATTTTAAGAACTGTTCACACGGATTACAATGACGCAACTGGAATTTGTGTAATCTGCATTGACACATTAACAAATGTCTAAGTTAAAGTTAAATTGATATTAATTTTAAGCGCTGAGCAAGGAAGGTATGTGCGGGGTGGAATACGTACACATGTAATTGCAGGCGATACACAGTAGTGGTACTGTAACCCGC
This sequence comes from Cherax destructor, assembly GCA_009830355.1. Lineage (NCBI taxonomy): Eukaryota > Metazoa > Arthropoda > Malacostraca > Decapoda > Parastacidae > Cherax > Cherax destructor. The sequence goes on along the minus strand of WNWK01001183.1, from coordinate 20,830 downwards.
ATCAAAGTTTCGTGTTCATGTGGTACCAGGTGTGTGTGTACTCACCTATTTGTGATGGTAGGAGTCGAGTTGTAGCTCCTGACCCCGGCTGTTCGCTGGTCGCTACTAGGTCCACTCTCTCCCTGATCCATGAGCTTTATCGTATCTCTTCTTAAAGCTATGTATAGATCCTGTCTCCACTACATCACTGACCAGATTGTTCCACTGCCTAACACTATAGTGTTGTCAGGGAAGAAAAACTTTCCCGACATCCCTGTGACTCATCCGAGTTTCATCTTCCAGCTGTGACACCTTGTTGCTGTGCCACATCTCTGAAACATTCTATCCCTATCCACCTTGTCAATTCCTCTCGTTATTTAATGTCATTATCATGTCTTCCCTACCTGTCCTCCAGTGTCGCCAGGTTGAGTTCCCTTTAAACCTTTCCCTTTCACGAAAACTACTTAGTTACATGTGTGTAGTAGTTACCAGTTGTCAAAGACGCTTGTCGATAGACACTTAGCCTCTCTCTCTCTATTTCTCTCTCTCTCTCTCTCTCTCTCTCTCTCTCTCTCTCTCTCTCTCTCTCTCTCCCCCTCTCTCTCTCCTCTCTCTCTCTCTCTCTCTTTCTTTCTTTCTTTCCCTTTTTTTCTTTTTTTTTTCTTTCTTTCTTTTGTGTGTGTAACACTGGGGGCCGGCCTCATACATATTACAGTTTTTCATAAGGTCCTAGTTGTGGAGCCACAGCTCATGGGTGTGTGTGTACTCGTCTCACTCATTTGTACTCACCAATTTTTGAGTGCAGGGGCCCATTACAGCTCCTAACCTCGCCTCCTGCTGCATGTGTATGTGTGTATCTGTGTAGGTTTGGGGGAGAGGAGTCGGACTAAGCCCTGGCCCCGCCTCCTAGACCACTTTGATGGGCATCACTGATTTCTGGCCCTTTTGCCTTATCTTCTTGGAAACATCGTAAAAAATTTGCCTTTCCCGCACTGCCTCAGCGACGTCATTGTCAAAATCCTGAGGCTAAAAAGCTTCCTTACATCTCGTGGCTCAAGTGTTTCTTCAGCCCCCACATGTGTTCCCTTGATTGTGATCTTAGTTTAGACTCTTTCATCTGTCATATCAACTCTTGAAATCTATTCTGTTTAGCTTTATTTTGAGCCTAACATCCAAAGACAGCTTCTAATTTTTTTGGCTAGCTTAAAAGTTCCATTTCACCTGGTTGGGGGGTCGAACCGGGGCCCACATCTGAACTCTCTCTTCGAACCTCAACACATTTCTTCCCTCAAGTTCAGCGATTCTTTGGTCATTTTTGAAGAAAAAGTTTCGTATTTTACAAATTTTGATTAAGAGATTTTTTTACGTTTTCTCTTGTTAGTTTAATACCATTATTAGCTCCCATACCATACCTAAAATATTACAAAAGCACATAATAAACAGGACTGTACCTAACATACAGAGTCACATAATGGGTCAGTGACTGTACTTTTAACATTACAGAGGCACATAATGGGTCCAGGACTGCCCTTTTACATTACAGAGGCACATAATGGGTCCAGGGACTGTCCCCTTAGCATTACAGGGGCACAAAGGGTCGGGGAATTACCTTAGCATTAAGAGGCAAATAATGGGTCCAGGGACTGTACCTTAACATTAAGAGGCACATAATGGGTCCAGGACTGTCCCTTTTAACATTACAGAGGCACAAAATGGGTCCAGGACTGTACCTCATTACAGAGGCACAAAAGGGTCCAGGGACTGTACCTACCATTACAGAGCACAAAAGGGTCCAGGGACTGTCCCTTTACATTACAGAGGCACATAATGGGTCCAGGGACTGTACCTTAACAAAGAGGCACATAATGGGTCCAGGGACTGTACCTTAACATTACAGAGGCATAATGGGTCCAGGACTCGTACCTAACATTACAGAGGCACATAATGGGTCCAGGACTGGACCTAACATTACAGAGGCACATAATGGGTCCAGTGACTGTACTCAACATTACAGAGGCACACATAATGGGTCCAGGGACTGTACCTTAACATTAAGAGGCACATAATGGGTCCTGGACTGTACCTTAACATTACAGAGGCACATACTGGGTCCAGTGACTGTACTCAACATTACAGAGGCACATCAATGGGTCCAGGGACTGTCACCTTAACTCTACAGAGGCACATAATGGGTCCGAGTGACTGTACCTTAACATTACAGAGGCACTAATGGGTCCAGGGACTCAGACCTTAACATTGCAGAGGCACATAATGGGTCCAGGGACTGTACCTTAACATTACAGAGGCACATAATGGGTCCAGGACTGTACTCTTAACATTACAGAGGCACATAATGGGTCCAGGGACTGTACCAACATTACAGAGGCACATAATGGGTCCAGTGACTGTACCTTAACATTACAGAGGCACATAATGGGTCCAGGACTGTACCTAACATTACAGAGGCACATAATGGGTCCAGGGACTGTACCTAACATTACAGAGGCACATAATGGGTCCAGTGACTGTACCTTAACATTACAGAGGCACATAATGGGTCCAGGACTGTACCTTAACATTACAGAGGCACATAATGGGTCCAGGGACTGTACCTTAACATTACAGAGGCACATAATGGGTCCAGGACTGTACCTAACATTACAGAGGCACATAATGGGTCCAGGACTGTACCTTAACATTACAGAGGCACATAATGGGTCCAGGGACTGTACCCAACATTACAGAGGTCACATAATGGGTCCAGGGACTGTACCTAACATTACAGAGGCACATAATGGGTCCAGGGACTGTACCTAACATTACAGAGGCACATAATGGGTCCAGGGACTGTACCTTAACATTACAGAGGCACATAATGGGTCCAGGGACTGTACCTAACATTACAGAGGCACATAATGGGTCCAGGGACTGTACCTTAACATTACAGAGGCACATAATGGGTCCAGGGACTGTACCTAACATTACAGAGGCACATAATGGGTCCAGGGACTGTACCTTAACATTACAGAGGCACATAATGGGTCCAGGGACTGTACCTTAACATTACAGAGGCAATAATGGGTCCAGTGACTGTACCTAACATTACAGAGGCACATAATGGGTCCAGTGACTGTACCTCTAACATTACAGAGGCACATAATGGGTCCAGTGACTGTACCTTAACATTACAGAGGCACATAATGGGTCCAGGGACTGTACCTTAACATTACAGAGGCACATAATGGGTCCAGGGACTGTACCTAACATTACAGAGGCACATAATGGGTCCAGTGACTGCACCTTAACATTACAGAGGCACATAATGGGTCCAGTGGACTGTACCTTAACATTACAGAGGCACATAATGGGTCCAGTGACTGTACCTTAACATTACAGAGGCACATAATGGGTCCAGGGACTGTACCTTAACATTACAGAGGCACATATAGGTCCAGGGACTGTACCTAACATTACAGAGGCACATAATGGGTCCAGTGACTGTACCTTAACATTACAGAGGCACATAATGGGTCCAGGGACTGTACCTTAACATTACAGAGGCACATAATGGGTCCGGGTGACTGTACCTTTAACATTACAGAGGCACATAATGGGTCCAGGGACTGTACCTAACATTACAGAGGCACATAATGGGTCCAGGGACTGTACCCTAACATTACAGAGGCACATAATGGGTCCAGTGACTGTACATTAACATTACAGGGGGCACATAATGGGTCCAGGGACTGTCCCTTTAACATTACAGAGGCACATAATGGGTCCAGTGACTGTACTAACATTACAGAGGCACATAATGGGTCCAGGGACTGTACCTTAACATTACAGAGGCACATAATGGGTCCAGTGACTGTCCCTTTAACATTACAGAGGCACATAAGGGGTCCAGTGACTGTCCCTTTAACATTACAGAGGTACATAATGGGTCCAGGGACTGTACTAACATTACAGAGGCACATAATGGGTCCAGGGACTGTACCTAAATTACAGAGGCACATAATGGGTCCAGGGACTGTACCTAACATTACAGGGGGGCAAAATAATGGGTCCAGGGACTGTACCAACATTACAGAGGCACAATATGGGTCCAGGGACTGTACCTAACATTACAGAGGCACATAATGGGTCCAGGGACTGTACCTTAACATTACAGAGGCACATTAAATGGGTCCAGGGACTGTCCCTTTAACATTACAGTGGCACATAATGGGTCCAGGGACTGTACCTAACATTACAGAGGCACATAATGGGTCCAGGGACTGTACCTAACATTACAGAGGCAAATAATGGGTCCAGGGACTGTCCCTTTAACATTACAGAGGCACATAATGGGTCCAGGGACTGTCCCTTTAACATTACAGAGGCACATATAATGGGTCCAGGGACTGTACTCTTAACATTACAGAGGCACATAATGGGTCCAGGGACTGTACCTAACATTACAGAGGCACATAATGGGTCCAGGGACTGTACCTTAACATTAATAGAGGCACATAATGGGTCCAGGGACTGTACCTAACATTACAGAGGCACATAATGGGTCCAGGGACTGTACCTTAACATTACAGAGGCACATAATGGGTCCAGGGACTGTACCTTAACATTACAGAGGCACATAATGGGTCCAGGGACTGTACCTTAACATTACAGAGGCACATAATGGGTCCAGGGACTGTACCTCAACATTACAGAGGCACATAATGGGTCCAGTGACTGTACCTTAGCATTACAGAGGCACATAATGGGTCCAGGGACTGTACCTTAACATTACAGAGGGCAATAAATGGGTCCAGGGACTGTACCTTAACATTACAGAGGCACATAATGGGTCCAGGGACTGTACCTTAACATTACAGAGGCACATAATGGGTCCAGTGACTGTACCTTAGCATTACAGAGGCACATAATGGGTCCAGGGACTGTACCTAACATTACAGAGGCACATAATGGGTCCAGGGACTGTACCTTAACATTACAGAGGCACATAATGGGTCCAGGGACTGTCCCTTTAACATTACAGAGGCACATAATGGGTCCAGGGACTGTACATTAACATTACAGAGGCACATAAATGGGTCCAGGGACTGTACATTAATGGTATGATGATCCTGACAAGACGTGGAAAAGACACTTATGTACAGTTCTGGACATTATTTACGGAAACGTTTCGCCACGAGTGGCGAAACGTTTCTTTTTAATAAATGTTCTGAAATGTAACACAGTGTCTTTTTCCACATTACAGAGGCACATAACGCGGCCCAGACCAGGGGCAGGGCCGCAAAGTTTTGGTGACTAAATAAGTTACAATGGTAATGAACTATTTACATGTTTATATCTGGTTACAGTCGTAATGAATTATTTATGCAGACATGAATTAGGTCACAAAATATTACTCAGTACCTCTCACTCATATATTTGTCTAATCTCTTTTAAGGAGCATGTTAATTTTCCTACTATAATCTACCTTGTCCATAATTATTATCGCATTTGCTTTGTCTGTTTCGTAAGGTGAAGTCCAGGATGTTTCCCAGACGGGGCAACGCACGTGCTCTTAAGGCTACCCAAAATCTTAGCTTCTATTACTCTACTTGGTAGATTGTTTCACACATTTTTGGTTTGAACATTTGGTGAGTCTCTTGTACTGTAGTCTTCTTCTAGTGTTTTCTTGGCTTGCTAGCACCTTCAATAAACTCTTAAGTTTAATTTGCTTTCTTTTTTTACGGAATTAGCAGTTTGATTTCATTTTCATTTGTTTTTATATCCACACTTTATAATATTTTGTTTCTCTCTGTGAAATACTTGGTTGGAACATAATATTTTCCTCTTATAATCTAGTCAACACTGATACTGTTTCATCTCATTAATGATACCTTGCAGTGAGCTCTATTTTAAAAATAAAGTAATTACTTTTACCAAATGTGTTCAGAAAATGGTCTGTGCATGATTTAATATTGATAATGTTGATTATAATTATTTTTGTCTTTCCATGGTCGCTCTTCAGTAATAGTTCCTTTAATATTAAGTATTCAGTCCCTCATTTTATCATGTCACACTATTCTTTCTGTCATGTTGCATGAACCTCCTGTCCCGACCCACCATGCTCAAAACGTACACACAAAATCACGTGCACATGAAAGCACACCAGCACACAAGCCAAAACACATCAAGAAACCGAAACACAAGAAACAAATATATAACATACAAATAATTTGACGTGGGAGAGGAAGGCGATATCATTCAAATGGATCTGGTTGGGATGGAAATTATCAGCGAGGAAGGCGCATGGCAGGAATGACGCGCTCATGTCTTCCACCTCTTTGTATTCCATTTGATACAAGCTCACTCATTTTTTTTGTGTGTGTGTTTACCTGGAGAGTTCCGGGGATCAACGCCCCCGCGGCCCGGTCTGTGACCAGGCCTCATGGTGGATCAGAGCCTGATCAACCAGGCTGTTACTGCTGGCCGCACGCAGTCCGACGTACGAACCACAGCCCGGCTGGTCAGGTACTGACTTTAGGTGCCTGTCCAGTGCCTGCTTAAAGACAGCCAGGGGTCTATTGTTAATCCCCCTTATGTACGCTGGGAGACAGTTGAACAGTCTTGGGCCCCTGACACTTATTGTGTTGCCTCTCATTGGGGGATGTTGCATTGTCTGCCGAGTCTTTTGCTTTCGTAGGGAGTGACTCTCGTGTGCAAGTTTGGTACTAATCCTCCAGGATTTTCCAAGTGTATATAATAATGTATTCTCCCGCCTGCGTTCTGGGGAGTACAAGTTTAGGAACTTCAAGCGTTCCCAGTAATTGAGGTGGTTTATCGCAGTTATGCATGCGTGAAGGTTCTCTACATTTTCTAGGTCAGCAATTTCACATGCCTTGAAAGGTGCAGTTAGTGTGCAGCAATATTCCAGCCTAGATAGAACAAGCGACCTGAAAAGTGTCATCATGGCTTGGCATCCCTGGTTTTGAAGGTTCTCATTATCTATCCTGTCTTTTTTCTAGCAGATGCGATTGCTACAGTGTTATGGTCCTTGAAGGTGAGATCTTCTGACATGATCACTCCCAGGTCTTTGACATTAGTTTTTCGCTCTAGTGTGTGGTTGGAATTTGTTTTATACTCCGATAAAATTTTTAAATTTTCCCTCACGTTTTCCATATCGAGTAATTGAAATTTCTCATCATTGAACTTCATATTGTTTTCTGCAGCCCATTTAAAGAATTGGTTGATGTCTGCTTGGAGTCTTGCAATGATGGACACTGTCATGCAAATTCGGGAGTCATCTGCAAAGGAAGACACGGCACTGTGGTTTATATCCCTGGCTATGTCCGATATGAGGATGAGGAACAAGATGGGAACGAGTACTGTGCCTTGTGGAACAGAGCTTTTCACCGTAGCCGCCTCAGACTTTACTCTGTTGACTACTACTCTTTGTGTTCTATTTGTTAGGAAATTATAGATCCATCTGCCAACTTTTCCTGTTATTCCTTTATCACGCATTTTGTGTGCTATTACACCATGTCACACTTGTCAGAGGCTTTTGCAAAGTCTGTGTATATAACATCTGCATTCTGTTTGTCTTTTAGAGCATCCACGACCTTGTCGTAGTGGTCCAGTAGTTGGGACAGACAGGAGCGACTACTCTAAACCCATGCTGCCCTGGGTTGTATAATTGATGGGTATCTAGATGAGTGGCGATCTTGCTTCTTAGAACCCTTTCAAAGATTTTTATGATATGGGATGTTAGCGCTATTGATCTGTAGTTCTTTGCTAATGATTTACTGCCCCTTTGTGGAGTGGGGCCTATGTCTGTTGTTTTTAGTAACTGGGACGACCCCAGTGTCCATGCTCCCTCTCCATAGGATGTTAAAAGCACGTGATAGGGGCCCTTGCAGTTCTTGATGAACACTGAGTTCCATGAGTCTGAGCCTGGAGGGAGTGCATGGACATGTATTTATCGCCTTTTCGAAGTCATTTGGCGTCAGGATAATGTCAGATAGGTTTGCGTCTATTAAGTTCTGTGGCACTCATAAAAAAATCATTTAGATCTTTGACTTTCAGTCTGGTTAGCGGCTCACTAAAAACTTAGTCATTCTGGGACTTTAGTAGCTCACTCATTTCCTTGCTGTCATCTGTGTAGGACCCATCCCGTTTAAGTAGGGGCCCAATACTGGATGTTGTTCTCGACTTTGATTTGGCATAAGAAAAGAAATACTTTGGGTTTCTTTCAATTTCATTTATGGCTTTTAGTTCTTCCCGCGTTTCTTGATTCCTGTAAGATTCCTTTTGTTTTAGTTCGATGTTTGCTATTTCTCTGACCAGTGTCTCCCTACGTATTTCAGATATATTGGCCTCTTGTAGCCGCTCTGTTATTCTTTGAATTCGCCTGTATAGGGAGCGCTTTTCTCTTTCTAGTTTACATCTTCTCCTCCTTTTCCTTAAGGGAATTTGCCTTGAGCAAACCTCAAGTGCCACAGAGTTAATTTGTTCTAGACATAGGTTAGGATCTGTGATGCTTAGGCTATCTTCCCAGTTTATATCATTTAGGACTTAGTTTACTTGGTCCACCTTATGTTTTGTTATTGAAGTTGAATTTGGTGAAGGCTCCATCGACTGATCATATTTTGTCGTTCTGGGGCCCATAATGTCTGGACCTCTATTATATTGTGATCTGAGTATATTGTTTTTGATATGATGACATTTCGTATCAGATCATCATTGTTAGTGAAGATGAGGTCCAGCATATTGTCCAATCTTGTAGGCTCTATTATTTGCTGGTTTAAGGTAAATTAAGGTGAATTTGGGCAGTTTTGAAGAGAGGTATTAATAGAGCAACGACCTGCCAGGTAAATATCGTATTGATTAAGGAGTCATAACTCTTGAAGAGTTTTAGTGGTAGTTTGGACCATCTCCATCCTGCCACCTGCACCCCAATATTATCATATGCACTGTGCTTTTGGGAGATTCTGAAGAGAAGCTGCAGAGGTTGGTGGATGAATTTGGTAGGGTGTAAAAAGAAAATTGAAAGTGAATATAGGAAGAGAAGGTGATGAGGGGTAACAAAAAGAATAGGTGACGAAAGATTGGGTATCAGATTGGAGGGAGAGGGTATGGAGGAGGTGAATGTATTCAGATATTTGGGAGTGGAAATGGGGGATGGGCTTTTTTGAAAAGGAAATGGGGGGGAAGGGGGGTGGAGCACTTCGGTCTGTGGGACAAAGAACCTTGTCCATGGAAGTAAAGGGGAATGTATGAGAGTATAGTTATACCAACGCTCTTATAGGGTTGAAGCATGGGGATGAATGTTGCAACGGGGGGGAAGGCTGGGGGGGGATGTCATGCTGAGGTCAATGTGGGGGAATATAATGCAAAAAAATTGGAGTTTGGGGAAAATTGGAGGGGGGATTACCAAAAGATTGTCCAGGAGCTGAGGAGGGGGTTTTGAGGTGGTTTGGGAATAGAGAATGGAAGAGACAGAGGACTTCGGGTGTATAAATCGGTGGAGGGGAAAGGGGGGGTAGGGGGTCAAAAATTGGAGGGGGGGGGGAAAAGGGTGGGGGGGTTGGACTTCCAGCAAGCATTTTGAGCGTATTTGATAGGAGTGAATGGAGGCATTTTGTTTTTTAAACTTGACGTGCTGTTGGGGTGAGCAAAGTAACATTTAGAAGGGATTAGGAAAGGCAGGCCGGACTTGAGTTCTGGAGATGGGACAGTGCCGGGCACTCTAAAGGGGGGGTGTTAATGTTGCAGTTTTATAACTGTAGTGTAAAGCACCCTTCTGGCAAGACAGTGATGGAGTGAATGATGATGAAATTTTTTCTTTTGGGCCACCCTGCCTTGGTGGGAATCGGCCGATGTTAATAATAAAATATATATTATATATATATATATATATATATATATATATATATATATATATATATATATATATATATATATATATACGTGGATGCCATAAAATCCTTGAGCTGTATGTAAAAATAAGTCATAGTTGGGGCTCCCGATACCAAACATGCCCTGAAGTGCTGGATGTTGAATATCCATAGAATCTTCGTTTGATTCAACTATTGGGTTTAAATGCGTGGATCACGGTTCGAGTCCTAATTAATTTTGGTTTTTCATTGTGACTTATGAATATGTTACAAAATATATCATTACATAGTTATGTATGTTCTATATACAATGTTATAATTCCAAAAGATACGTAGTTAGACATATACACATGTGTCGTCTTCCTACTGTTATTTTAATAAACAGTAAAAAATTATAAATTAATAAAATTGATCAAGGTGGCATTATAAATATTTTAAAGTACAAGAAATCATTTCTTATCTCCAGCTTCATTTATTATGTATTCATCAGCTCAATTCCAAAATTTTGATTTTTACTCAACTGGCTCTGAGATGATCAGGTACCCCAAGCTAGTCCTTAATTACGGTATAATAAATGCTTGAGACATGTCCCCTAATGTAGGTACTACACAGTCGTGTTTATTCCTCCCCAAGTACTGGTTTTAGTGCCTAACATTAACAAAGTTTGAGGCAGTGTTTTCTAGACAATATTTGTTGGCAGTGTTCTATACCTGGTTTAGTTTCTGCTGCTTACTTTATCTCCCGCTTCTAACACTTTAAGATGTCCGTAGCTCGGTAAGTAGCGCACTCAGCTCCACATTGAGATCCGTGGTTCGATACCCTGTACAGGCGGAAATATTGGGCGTGTTTCCTTAAGACACGTGCTGTCCCTATTGTGACCATCTGAATTCATTACCTTGTAACTTGCTCAGCTATCAAACTTTGAGGCCCAGTCCCTGGACCCATTATGTACCTCTGTAATCTTTTGACTACCGCCCACAGGATGGGTATGGGGTGCATAATAAAGATATCAAACTAAAACCCTGTTCACCTAGCAGCAAGTAGGTACCTGGGTGTTAGCCGACAGGTGTGGGCCGCATCCCGGGGGATAAAATTAACCTAGGTTAGTCGAAATGTTCTGCATAACCAGGGGCTTTCTGATAGATGTCATTGATGTCAGCTATGGTATGTATAAGTTGTATCATGTACTTTTAGAGATAAAGATTATTATTATTATTATTATTATTATTATTATTATTATACGTCCAGTATCTGCAGGTCAACCTGGCTACATGTTATCTGGGACACAGGTTCAGGATAAACTTACCGTCAATTTTGATGATATTTTAATAATTGCTCAGCTTTATTGTTAGAAGAGAGTACCACGTAGAGGCGTAATCTACATGGCATTATATAAGAGCTACACACGTCTTGCGTGCTGGAGGTGGTCACCACTGTGCTTGTCTGGACACTAACTTGAACCTGGCATTTGTTTGTTTTTTTACACTAAACAAAAGCGAAGCCGACAGGTGGTAAATAAACATAATGAAGTGGTCCTATTTATACAACAGTTTACCAGGAGTAAGTGAAACATTGTATCAATAAAGCTACATTTCATTATTTGTTTATTTACCTAACTACCCATTCGCTGTTTTACAACGATGTGAACTGTTAGTTGACCAGACATGCATGGATCAAAGAATATTCTTAGATATTTCACAGAGAATGAAATATTTTAAGAATATCTTATCTAGACAAAGTACATAGCTTGTACTTTGTCCAGATAAGATACTATAACCAGAGGTTTGGTAAATTGGGGAAGAAAGAAGGATAGATAAGGATGGAATGTGAAGGGAAGGGAAGTGGGGTGAGGAGAGGGCAGAGGGGTTAATAAAGGTAAGTGGCCCAACCACTTTGGCGTATGTTAATAAGTGTGTGTGTGTGTGTGTGTTGTGTTACGCATAATAATCAGATGACTGTGTATACCACACCCCCCATCAGACACACACATACATACGTGCATGACAGTGAATTAGTGGTATGTACATTTTGTAATTGCCAGTTTTTTTTTTTTACGCAGCGCAGGAGGCAAGATGTAAGGCTAGTTGTAAGGAGCCTGCTGGAGCTGGTCAGCTGATCTGATTTTTAGGCGGTGTCCTGCCGTAGGGCGGTCTTCAGTTGCTATTTTGTTAGATGCAAGGTGTCAACAGTAAGGATGGTTTTGGAAATAAATGGTATAAAATACGAAAATGGAAATAAACACATAAGCAGTATAATGTGATCCTTTATTGACACGTTCACCCACGCAGTGGGCTTTATCGAGTCACAAACAGATCTGATTTGACTCGATAAAGCCACTGCGTGGGCGAAAGTTGTCAATAAAGGATCACATTATACTGCTTATGTGTTTATTTTTCCAAGGATGGTTTTATTCGGGCTTTGCCCAGGTGCACCGACAGTTTTGTTAACAATTGACCGTACGACTCCAGTTCCACTTATAATTCCTTAGCTGTTTTGTGGGTCTTTTCCTAACACCGAAAGAGCGCTGTCGTATACATAGTGTAGAAGTTTACATTTAACACTAATGGGCAGTCATTGGCCGAGCACAAGAAGAGAAGGAGCCTAAGATACTCTCAGATGGCGCTCTACATGTTGCTAGCAAGGGCCCCAGATCTGTCTTGCTGACTATAGCAATTTGTTTCATGTTGCTCAGATTAGATTTAAGCCAACCTGCAGAGCATATGCCAATACCTAGTATCTTTTCACATATATCATATTTACTGTATCGAAAGATTTTTGTAGCCCTAAGGTAACCATGCCTATAAAGTTTCAACATTTAGGTTTGACTATCATTGTTCTCAACACATCTAAAAACGCGATTGTTAAGCTTTTTAGTAAAAAGCTTATTGGCTTGGGAGTGAATTATATTATTCATATTAAACTGTCCCTCAGATATGTTTTTGTGTACACCTGACGATAATATGTTCCTCTCTCCTGCCTATTTATTGTGATACCATCATGTAGGATCTACTAAACTTGAAAAGCCTGCAGTTCCCACGACGCGCCTAAATAGTTTTCAATTATTGCTTTTGGGTCTTTATCATGTACTGAGAAATTAAAGTTTGGAACTGAGGAAATGAGGTTTAATTCAACTGCACGGTTTTTATACAATTATTAAATTTGAAAATCAGTTTCTAATTATCGAATTCTATATTATGGTCACAATCGCGTACATAAAACAGCACTGCTAGTATAACCTGTTCTAACGCCTCTTCTGTGTTCATACACACTTTACACGTCTAACATCTATAATACATACCGTCTTTCGACGTGGTTGCATGGATCCACATGGACACCTTTGTCAGTGTTATTTGGCTTCGTTATGACTACTACCCTTTTAACAGTGTTAATGTACCTGTCTGCTTTATTGTCTCGTCGATAACACAAGTCCTTTATTTCTTCATTATATAGCAGTATTAAGTATTTACTAAAGTTTTTAGGTGCGAGATTCCGAACTTTATGGAAAGATTTTCTGGCTGAAGAATGAGCTTGTGAGATAAGCCACTGTGGATAATGTAGGTCATTGAAAATATGTATATTTTATATTTCATCATCTATATAACTTGGATGGCATACACGACAAGCTCTTAGAAACAGTGACTAAATTACCGACTCTTGTAACTTGCTGGCAGTGACATGAAGAACAATGTTGCACTCGCTCGAGTAACTCTCTTTTCCATACACTTTTTTCATATTTCCATCCACCCGACTAATAAAAGCGTCAAGAAAAGTTTACCATTCACATTCAGATTTGAAAGAGGGATGCAAATCGTTTATAAAAAAAAATAAGGCAAAGTAAATCATAAATCTTGTATCGTTCTGGTGGGATACTTTCTAGTATCGAGTCTGTATTTGTGATAGATTTTGGAATAGGACTACAGTGGGTTTTTATTTCCTAAACAACATTTACCTTTTAACAACCGTGATCAAACAGCCTAGGTCTTCAGGAGTTATCCTCAGACACTTCAATGGGAAGAAATGTAAATTAAAGTGAGAGTACATAAGCGAGTGTTCAGCAAAATTGCACATGGCAATTACACCTTCGACAGTATTTAAGACTCCATTCTCATAGTTCAGTTTCAGCTTCATACCAATCCGGAGCATGGAGTTGAACTCTTCTCCAGGCTGAAAGACTGATCATCTTCAAGGGGGCTCCTTGGCGCAGTGAAGAGGCTCTTGGTCTGAGGAATTAGACTTTTTGGTCTCCTTCCTCAGACCAAACCAAATTATCCCCCAATCCTCCCTTCCCTATCCCATCCCCCTTTTTTTCCCTTTCCTCCTACTCTCCCCATCCCTCCCCATTCCCCTTCCTGTTTTCAGCCTTTGGGATTCTTTCCATAGGCACTCTAGTTCCTAGATAGGGGAAACGGTACCGTGATCCATCCCATTTCGTTGAGGTCCGTGGTGGTGGTGTAGTTTGCCGTTGAATCTGGATCGCCTGGGAATGTCCCACTCCCTCTCCGGTCTCCCGGTGAAGGTGTCTTTCGGGTGACAGGTGTATCTTTGGAAGCTGCCTTTCGGATTCTGGGGGGTGGTGGCCGAAGGAGGTATGCTTTGTGGTGGGTATCCGGCCACCCTCTCTTTTGTCCACCGAGGTGGCTTGGTAGATGTGAGTTGCTATCGCAGATTGCTGGTTTACTGGCATGAAGGGTAAGGTATGGCATGGGTTTCATGTCGAATCTGCACTGCTTGCGGTTCTGGGGTCCTCTTGGGCACAGTGGGGAATTTATGGCCCTTTCATTCCTCCTAGGAGCTATCCCTCCACGTTCCCCCCTTTTTTTATTTTTTTTTTCTAAAAACAAAAAGAAAGGGGTGACATAACCATGGAGTCCCAAGTCCTTGAAACAGCTCTCCCCAGGCCCCTTTCTGCTACCGCACCTTGTTTCGACCCTACCTTGTTATTTGACCACTCTTCTGACATTTCTAATGCCCCTGTACCTCCTGCTGGTGCTGTTTCGTTACCGCTCCAGGTACCGGGGTTCTGCCTGACTCCTTTGATACATCCGACCTCCGCACTTCTTTGACTATGCTTCCGGCTTCTCCTTTACGGTGCAGTGATTTTCGGATCACCTGCCCGTCCCACGTCGGACCAACTCCGGTCCCACACCTAAATGCCCAAGACCATTACCTGATGATACTCCTTCGCTTCCTTCTTATTCTGTCCAGAAAAGATTGGCACGACACTCTTACACGCTGTTTCAAAATACACAATGGACTAAGTTTTTTACTCTGCAACCAACTTCTTCTGACTATCTTTCCGATCATAGTATTAGCAAGGCGCTCCTACGCCACATTGGACGAGATATATCCTTCCATGCTATCAAGAGTGGTGCACACATCGTCACGGTACAGAATGCTAGCCAAGCTCACGATCTTTCTCTCCTTACAACCATAGATGCTATTCCTGTAACTATTGGAAAACATTCTCTCAATTCTTGTAGTGGTACTGTCATTCTACCTCATACCATTGTCCAACAGAATTTACAGACATGTGGTGATGACATTCTGGAACAGCTTGAGCTCCAAGACCTCCCAATCCTCAAAGTAGACACTTATGTCCTTCCTGCCCGCAGGCGGAGACGATACCCTTGCAATGTAGCTCGCTTAACTTTTGACTGTCGTGAGCTTCCGTCCTCGGTTTACATACACCGTTTACAAGTTTGAAAGATAATTCCTACACCGCAACAGTGTAGAAATTGCTGGCGTTTTGGTCATTCAGCGAAATATTGCATGTCCATGGCCAAATGCCCAGTGTGTGGTGCCGACGATCATATCAATATGTCTTGTAGTCCACCTCCTTCTTGCCTTAATTGTCATGAGGCTCACCCATCTTGTTCTCGAGTTACTAAACGTCCCCCCACCTCTGAGGTCCCAACTTCCGTAGCCTCCTCTGTGGTCACCCTTCGACAGTCACCCTGTCTCTAATTCTTTTGCTGTCCTGGACTCAAGAGGTCCCTACCTCGACACCTCATTCTGTTCTCACCTCTTCCTCTTCTCATTCACAAGTTTGTGTCTACAAGACCTAGTACAACACCTCCTTTCGCAAGGGCCGTTCTACCATTGTCCCCTTACTACGATTGGATACGTATGTTCATAATGCCTTTGCCAATAACCACTCAGTTATCGCCATTTTTTTTACCTTGAGAATGTATATGACACAACTTAGAGGTATAACATCTTGGCCCAAGCCCACTCCTTAAGGCCTCCGAGGCAGTCTACCATTTTTCCTTAAGAACTTCTTAACTGAGAGACATTTCTGTGAAGGTGTCCCCCAGGGATGGGTTCTGAGCACAACACTTTTTCTCCTTGCTATAAATGATCTGGTGTCTATTCTTCCATCTAATATTTGGTCATCGGTCTATGTTGATGACTTTTGCTATAGCTTGTGCAGGCGCTGACTGTCACCTCATTACAGTTTCTCTCCAGCATGTGGTCAACTGTGTTTCCAATTGGGCCACTACTCATGGGTTTAAATTTTCTAGTACTAAAACTTACCAAATTACTTTCACTAGACGTTCTGTCGTCTCCGATCATCCATTGTACCTATATTGCTCCCGTATCCCAGAACATGATACGGTCAGATTTCTCGGCCTTCTGTTTGACCAGTCAGTTATCCCGGAAACCTCATATTACCTCTCTGAAGGCAACTTGTCATAGCCGGCTAAACCTCCTTAAAACCCTCGCTCAAATTTCATGGGGGGCTGATCTTAGAACTTTCCTTCAACTACATTCAGCCCTAATTTTATCGAAACTCGATTATGGCGACCCGATATATTCTCCGGCCTCTCCTGCAACTCTCTCTAGCCTTTATCCCATCCATCACCAGGGATTACGTTCATGCCTCAGTGTTTTTGCTCTTCACCAGTTGAGAGCCTCTATGCAGAGGTGAAAATTCCATCCTCGACCGATCGCCATGATGCTCATTGCCTTCACTATTATGTTTGCTCTCATGACCTCCGCAATCCTTCCATATATAGGATAGTCACTGATGTTGGTAGACCTTTATTTGTTCGTCGCTCCTGTTTACTCTGTTCCTTTTCTCTTCGCCTACATTCGCTCATCTTCTCTTCAGTTACCACCTTTTTATGTTCATGTAGCATCTAACTTTTCCCTACCCCCTTGAGAAGTTCCGACGGTTCGTGTCTGTTCTTTCCCACTGCCACGCGTGAAAGCCCAACTGCCTATGGTGGCTTCTCGCTCTCTTTTCTTAACCACTTCCGATCTCATTTTCATGCCATCGCCGTGTACACCGATGGTTCCAAGTCTTTTGACGGCATCGGATTGCAGCAATGTTTCCGGACAGCATCGTGCGAGGGCATTTATCCTCATCTAGCATTTTTATGGCTGAATTGTATGCCATTCTCGTAGCCCTTATCCATATTGCATCTATGCCAGTTTCACCATTTGTAGTCGATTCAGACTCCCTTAGTGTTTTACAGGCTATAAGAAAATTTGATACACCTCATCCCCTGGTTCTTCATATCCAACTTGGTTACGCCGTATATCTAGCAAGCACAAAGATATTTTTTCTTTGGGTCCCCAGTCATGTTGACGTACAGGGCAATGAACAGGCAGACTGCTGTGTGGTCAGCAGTACACGACCTCCCAGTTTCATATAGAGGTGTTCCATTCACAGACTATTTTCCTGTAAATGCTACCCACCACCGCACCCGTTGGCAACAATGTTGGTCTGATCTGCTACATAACAAATTACATTCTATTAAACCAAGTATAGGTTTCTGGCCGTCTTCTTGTCATCAATGTCGAGGTTGGGAGACTACTCTTTCCCATCTTCGCATCGGCCACACTCGCCTTACTCACGGGTATCTCATGGAGAGGTGCCATGTTCCACTCTGTGAGAATTGTCAGGTTCCAGTTTTTGTTAGCCATATTCTGTTGGACTGCCCACTCTATCAACGAGCACGCAGCATTTACCTCTAACGTCGTCACCGCTCTACTGCCCTAACTTTACCTTCCCTTCTTGCTGATGGACCCTCCTTTAACCCAGACACTCTCCTGACTTTTTGACAGCAACTGATTTACTGTACAAACTCTGATGATGATGCCTTTAGCACTCCTCACAGCCCTTTCTACCTCAAACTCTTGCTACCCTCTACCCCTGAACTATCCACTGCCCCGCTGCACTCCATAACCTAATAATAATCCTCCTCCCTCTTGCTACCCATTACCCCTGCACCCTTCCCTGCCCTGTTGTGCTGTGTGACCCTTGTAGGTGTAGCACTTCTTTTTGATAATAATAATAATGATAATAATAATAATAATAATAATAATAATAATAAGTAGAAGAAACGAAAGACTGATCACCTCAAATATTTTTCTTCATTATTGATGGACTGATTACATCATCTTTACTACGCTACAACACTTACTGCCTTTGTGTTTGACTGAAGACGCCTACTGCGTAGACGAAACGTTTCAACAATATTTTTTTTCCCTGCTTGAATATTAATTTTCAGGAAGATAATGTACGGATAACCTACAACTTAGTAATCATCATCCTCTGAAGAAAACAAAGACAGATCATAAGCATAACATTCCTTGTTCTAAATTAAACTTTTAAAAGCAGCAACTCGAAGCAGCCGGGAGGCAAACCAAACCCTTCCACGGTGACACTGTAGCCCAGAAGCTTACTCTCAACATTATTGATAATTATCAGTATTACCGACAAACACAGCAAAAGTAAATGAAGATGCAGAAGATTTTGTCACACAAAAAGTGCTCTCGAGGCTGTATTCTTAAGACTAGCCTAAATTTAAACTCATTACGTGTCTGGCGAAGTTGAGCTCATTTCTTCGCTGACTTCGATAGTCAACTGGTGTAGAAATTTTAATTAGAAATCCCGTTTAGAACATTGTAGGTTGTAGGATCGAGGCGTTTGACATACTCGCCAGCATATAAATGATATGGAGAGTAAACATAATATGAGGCGCACATTGGTTATAATATTCGTACACAAAAAGGTTTCTTGCTTACCTTTGTCCAGCTAATGAGTGTTCCTGTACAAAGAGGCATAAGCAGTTCTCAGTAGATACTGCATATCATGGCAGGTGTGACTCAGTTTGTCACACCTGTCGCTCACTTGTGCCATACCTGCATCTCACTTGTCATACCTGCGTCACACCTGCATCTCGCCTTTCCTCTCATCACATCAGTACATGTTTGCTTCCACCCACAGTTTATTCTGTAGCATATCATTTGTTACACCGTATTTGTGGGGGGTTTCGGTTTTTCACTGACCACACTTCATTTTTCATATTTCTCTCTCTCCAACATTACCACACCTAAACAAATGAGCACCAATTATATAATCATTCAAACTCTCAAGTAAACATAATTCTGCACACCTGGGTACACTTACAGCGAACACTCACTCACACGCACACACAAACACACACACATACACACATACAGCCCCCGGTGGCCTAGTGGATAAAGCTCTCGCTTTACGCACGGAGGGGCCGGGTTCAATTCCCGGTGGGGCAGAAACATTTCGAAGTGTTTCCTTACACACACACATACATACAACAGGCCTAGTGTCTAAGTGACATGTGCCTAGGACAAAATGGTAACTAACTAACACACTCAGCTGTGACTCGACCCCTGCAACCACAACTAGGTGAGTACACACACCTGGTCAAGCACGTCAAGAAATTAGAGAACGCGCAAAGGTTTGCAACAAGGCTAGTTCCAGAGCTATGGGGAATGTCCTACGAAGAAAGGTTAAGGGAAATCGGCCTGACGACACTGGAGGACAGGAGGTTAGGGAAGACATGATAACGACATACAAAATACTGCGAGGAATTGACAAGGTGGACAGAGATAGGATGTTCCAGAGATGGGACAAAGAAATAAGGGGTCACAATTGGAAGTTGAAGACTCAGATGAGTCAAAGAGATGTTAGGAAGTATTTCTTTAGTCATAGAGCTGTAAGGAAGTGGAATAGTTTGGCAAGTGATGTAGTGGAGGCAGGAACCATGTATAGTTTTAACAACAAGGTATGATAAAGCTCATGGAGCAGGGAGAGAGAGGATCTAGTAGCGATCAGTGCAGAGGCGGGGTTAGGAGCTGTGTCTCGACCCTTGCAACCACAAATAGGTGAGTACACACACACACACACAGGAGCTAAGAATCGACCTCTGCAATATAATATAGACGAATAGTGAGGCGCACGCGGGGACGAGTTATGGTTGTTATACAAGATGATTTCAGGGTGGGCAGAAGTGATGAATGGGGTACCACAAGGGTCAGTACTAAGCCTAACAGTTATTCCTGCACGTAAGCGACACATCATGAGAGGTTATGACCGGCATTTTTCCTGTTCAGGAATAATGTAAAAGTAATGAAGAAAAAACTGGAGTGTAAATATTGCACGGCAACGTGCATATGCAAAGATGGTCAACCAAATGATTACTGCAATTTAACTCCAAGTGGAAAGTAAGTAAAATGTGAGAAATAAGGAAAAACTTGTAGATAAAATGTCGTGTGAGTTCTTTATGATGGATTTGGTAATAAACACAAACGTAGCTTGGTTGGTAACTTATATATTAGTGGTAAAATATGGGAGAGCACCCAGAGCCTTCTCGCCTGACCTGTCTACTCTCTACTCTCCTGTCTTGAACTGACGCCAGTGAGCGAGGACACTCACGGCATTCAAAGGGTGACCTATGACATCGTTAGGTCAGCAGAAACTAGTAACGGTCAGTGATCACGTAGGACGGCTGTGACTCAATAACGGTTATTGGTACAAATACTACTACTGTGGGGAATTGTGAGAGAAGTCTATCTGGGACACCGCCACTAGCAATAAACAAACTCCCAGGGAGATGACCGACTCTGTATAAATTTTACCGCAGTCATTCCCTTTAAGGTATGTGAGAACTTTACCCGCTCCTGGCCGCACCGAGGGG